>CM066566.1:8306258-8776258 GCA_033816785.1 Picus viridis | reverse complement strand
CTTGATAGCTTTCATCTGGACATTTTGGCTGACTTTGTGCTCAGTGAGTAATATCCTGTAGGTAGATATCATAGATATTATTTTTATTTGCTCAGATACTATCTTAATAGTTTCTTATTATCCACATTTATAGGTATGAGCACATTCTTACTCTCTCTCTTGTGTGGCTGAAACTATATATAAGTAAAACCTTACATATATATATATATGTAACTTCCTTTTTTGCTTCATGGGAACAAGCCATTACAGACAATTTGCTAATCAATTCATCCATTACAGCATACAAAGAAGCTTTCAAGGGAAAGTGCTCCTACTCCTTATACAATATGAAGACTTGTTTTTAAACACGTTTGGGTAAAATATTGTGGTATTTCCTGACACTGAGAGAAAAGGAAGAAAATAATGTAATCAGACAAGATGTCAGTGTGAGTTAATTTTAGGCCAGTTGACAAGAGTACATTAATGACAATGATTTACATTTTGGAATTTTGAAAGTGGAAAACATCTGGGACAAGGTGACAATCTGTGAGGAGATGAATGGCAATAGAAGTCTCTTGTTTGTGGAAAGAACCAGCCTGCTGTGATGACACTTCAAAAAGATGCAGTAACCCACTGTGTACTACATACACTGGCTTGGCCTCCTTTGGTAGAACCTACTGTTAGGATCACTGCCAGGTACTGGATGAGCTAGTCAAGAAACCTATCCTCTCACAAAGTCTGCTGCAGGCTGGTCATCTGCAGATGCTTTGCAGCACTTCTTGCACTGGCAAACTACTCTTCCATCAGGTCAGGTTCAACCTGGTACAACATGGTTCTGACCTGGTAAACCCTTATCAGTATTTTGGCACGTCCTAATTTTCACAGGACCTACCTGCTAACTCCTTGTCTTTGCTTCCAGAGCTGCTTTAATGCTCTCCTGGCCCATCTCCAATACAGCGAACACTGCAGCAGTGCCTGAAGACTCTTACGGGCTGTGTGAGGCCACCAAAGGGAGTTCCTACATGCAAACCACAGTACTGGGTCATGAAGGGCTCCTGTCTCGTGGACACCAACTCTGCCTTTTCAAAGGAAATGAGGCAATTCCTGGCAGCTACTTGAAAAAATCTGGGTGTCCTGGTTTAATTTGGCCTCTGTCTAGGACACAAGAAGCAATTAAAATCCTTGCTGGTTTGGATTTTTATGGTGCATGAAGAGTGCAGGGAGCTGCCCTAGAAGTCTACAAAAAAAGTCTGTTTGAACACCTCCTATGATACAGAGGGTGCTTGAAAGCAAATTGTCTTTGATCTCATATGTAGATAGTATTGTATTTTCTTTGCATTATCCTGATTGATGACATAGGTATCCTTATAAAAAATGTTTATAGCAGGAAGTCTATATGCAATAAATATGGTTGCAAGAGTGAAAACAAAGTGGCTTCTGTAGAGCTGTTTTCTATAAACAGTGGCTTGACTAAGCTGCAGAGTGCTGAAGTGAGGTAGCACTAAAGTAGTACCTAGGTGCTCACCAGCATCTTCTTTTGGCATTTTATATAAATTTGGATGGGGTTTATAGGTAACAGTAAAGCAAAACTCATGGGGCCTCTGTAACCCATTAAATACTCAGGACATAAAAGAACTGCTGATCAAGAAAAGGTTGTTTACCTCACGTAGTGTTGAATCCAGTAAATCTGTCTCTCTGTGCAAGCCTGTAGTAGGTTGAAATTACCCCCAAAATAAAATTGCCAGACCAGCTCAGCTGGAAAGTAAAACGAAACTATATTTACCAACAGACTGAAACCTAGAAATATGGAATGCAATGAAAATGCACAAAATATACAATGTTTACAATTTATAAACAGCACAAGAATCCCCCTAGACAAAACCAGGGGAACCAACAGCTTCCCCCTCTCAACCCCCTTCCTCCCTCCCTTGTACAAGGGAAAAAAGAGAGAAGAGCAGAGAATAGCTTGTTAGTACTTAGCCCCGCTGCCCGGGAAGGTGGTTGAGTCACTGTCCCTGGAGGCGTTCAAGAGGGGACTGGATGTGGTACTTGGTGCCATGGTCTAGTTGTGAGGTTTGTGGTTACAGGTTGGACTCGATGATCTTCAAGGTCTCTTCCAACCTTGGTAATACTATACTATACTAAGAAAAACAGCCAAGGTCAACAAGCCAGCAGAAGCAACCAGCAACCAGGGAAGATAAAAAGTTGGTTTATACAGCTAACTTTATGTTAATTATCAGACCAATGGGATTATTTGGAGCCTTATCATTATCTTTCATTTGCATCCAGTGGTAATTTATTTACATTCTATCACTTTGTACTCAAGATCTGTGAAACTTTCCTAGGCATCCAGCCTAAAACTGCCACAAAGCCAAATAGAAATAAGAGGTTTTGAGTGCTGTGCTGCACTTTCTTTTTACAATCCATAAATTTTAAGTCTGAATGTTTAGCCATCTGTGTGTTCCTTCTATACAAATAGTTGAAGCTGTATGGCATCAGAAGTTCTCCTTGAGATGTGCAGTCTCGGCCTGAACTAATTGTCTGAGTCAAAGCACTATTATGTGGGCACTCTTATTTTTCTTCACTCCCTCATTCCTCCACGGATTTTTTTCTGAAACAGTGATGATGTCAATGTAACATATCTCCTTCCATACCCTTGACATCTTTGTTTAGATCCTTCTTTGGCAGCCTAGTGTAGTGAAATCCCTGAAATGGCAAATGGATCTGATGCTGGCCCATTCATGTTTCAAATCAATCGATTCTGAATAAAGCTGTCTCGAAGTTAGATTAGGCAACAAGGTATTTCTGATTCCATTATTGATCTGCTATGTGGTGGGAGACTCATGATATCAGTCACCTGTGCCTTGTTTTTCTCATCCATGAGAAGAACAAAACTCTTAAAAGTGTGCTGAGGGTCACATTTTATGAGCATTCAGACTCAGATTATGCCGCCCTTGTTACGTAGTATCTCATCCCACAGTGCAATAGGTTAATTACTCCTTCAGTGATAAAGCATGCAGCATGACAGACTCAAATATATCTTGGTTACTAGAACAGCAACTTTGGCCCACGTGAATCTGCTGTATCTTGCACATAAGCTTTATTTTCAAGCAGCTGAAACACAAAATTGATCATTTCTCTAAGCCAATCGTAATTCAACAGATCATTAATGACAAATGGCAGAACGCCTCAGCCATCCTTCCAGGCAATACTCCAGATGGAAGTTATTGGATAAAGAACAGGAAGGTTTGGCAGAATGTGAAAAAAAAAGAATAAATTTGCTACACATCACTCATTTTGCCTGACTGCAATAAAGTAATTGTAATAGAATGTTGTCACAGGATAATGGTCTCCTGCTGCTTCAGAAACGCTTTGCAAAACAGATGTTTACTTTCTCTGCGGGAGGCATTGATCCCAGGACAACAATATTTTCTATTAAAGGAAAATTAAGTACTTATAGATTCAGCAGTACTATTATGAGACCATTATAAAAAGTCATATAATGTGATAGGTGAAATGATATGAAATACATGTGATGTATGTGATATATCACAACTAATCCCCAGCTAGGATTGATTCAAGTTGTTTCCTTCCAGCAGCTTCGCAACCGACACTTTCTCAACCAGTGCAGATAGGACAATGCAATACACCATGATGAAGTTGTTTTTGTTATTTTAATCTTCCAGGGCTCTGTGAACTGCAGGGAAAACAGCATTTGTAGATAAAAATAATGACATAAAAACTCCAGTATGTAATGTCTGATGAGAAATGCTTCATCAATCACAAACCAGATAAAAACTGTGACCACACAACAATAAGGTAACTCATGGTAATTAATGGGACTCGATGATCTTCGAGGTCTCATCTAACCTTGGCGATACTGTGATACTGTAATTAAAGGCCATGCATTGTTCTGTCAGGGTTGAACTCGGTGTTGTGAGTTTTGCTTATCAGCATCAAGATGAAAATCTGAAAACAGGTGAAGTTCATAAAGCCTTTGTGCATTGAGGGCATTGAGTCCGTCATCAGTAAATTTGTGGATGACACCAAGCTGGGGGCAGGAGTTGATCTGCTGGAGGGTAGAGAGGCTTTGCAGAGGGACCTCGACAGGCTGGACAGATGGGCAGAGTCCAACAGCATGAGATTGAACACATCCAAGTGCCGGGTTCTGCACATTGGCCACAGCAACCCCATGCAGTGCTACAGGCTGGGGTCAGAGTGGCTGGAGAGCGGCCAGACAGAGAGGGACCTGGGGTGCTGGTTGATGGTAGGCTGAACATGAGCCTGCAGTGTGCCCAGGCAGCCAAGAGGGCCAATGGCATCCTGGCCTGCCCAGGAGCAGTGTGGCCAGCAGGAGCAGGAGGTCATTCTGTCCCTGTACACTGCACTGGTTAGGCCCCACCTTGAGTCCTGTGTCCAGTTCTGGGCCCCTCGGTTTAGGAAAGATGTTGACTTGCTGGAACGTGTCCAGAGAAGGGCAACGAAGTAGGTGAGGGGTTTGGAACACAAGCCCTGTGAGGAAAGGCTGAGGGAGCTGGGGTTGCTTAGCCTGAAGAAGAGGAGACTCAGGGGTGACCTTATTGCTCTCTACAACTACCTGAAGGAGGTTGTAGCCAGGCAGAGGTTGGTCTCTTCTCCCAGGCAGCCAGTACCAGAACAAGAGGACAGAGTCTCAGGCTGTGCCAGGGTAGGTTTAGGCTGGCTGTTAGGAAGAAGTTCTATACAGAGAGAGTGATTGCCCATTGGCATGGTCTGCCTGGGGAGGTGGTGAGTCACCTTCATTGGAGGTGTTCGGGAGGAGACTTGATGGGGTGCTTGGTGCCATGGTTTAGTTGTTTAGGTGGGTTGGATTGGTTGATGGGTTGGACGCGATGATCTTGAAGGTCTCTTCCAACCTGGTTTATTCTATTCTATTCCAACAACCCTACATTTCAGAAGAATATTCTTAGGAAAGCAATTATACATGAGAGATTGAAAAAGAATTGAAATATTGACATTTGCCTCTGAACTGTCTGTAGTATGTGGGATCTGCACTGCGCTCTGTTGTAGTAGGATACAAAAAAAGCTACACGTTTTGGTGAACCTTATACATTTTGTAGACACTTCTGCTGTTCACGCAATAGTGTGCCAACTGTAAATTTGGGCTGATGAGACATGTCTGAAAGAACATTTGTTCTCTTGTGTGCTGTATCTCTCTACATCTATGTGTTATCAAAGGCATTTGACTGTCAGATGAAACAAGCCTCTGTGGTATTTAGCTTTTGCCAAGGCTCTATCTGGATCAGGAAGAATAAAATAAGAATAATTAACCAGGAATTGAATGACTTGTTGGATCAGCAGACTCACCTTCAGGACCTGCATCATCTTGAATTTTTCTACTGTCCATTTTGGTTTAGCACAAGGCATCTTGTTATAGTATTTGGTTCTTCTCCAGGTGGTGCCTCTATCTAATTCCATGTATTTTACATCATGAATCCCAAACAGACAGTCTGCATGCAGACTACTGACATCTTTGGACTAGGCAGGTATCAGGCTTGCTTCCATGAATTTTACAGATTGCTGATGAGCAAAACAACCAGTGAATAGCAACTCTGAGTCTAGGTTTACTCAAAGTGCTGCTCCAGCTGGAGCAATAGAAGACTTGAAGCATTAATTGCATTTTACCACGTGGTGAACTTCATCGCCTAGATGCTGAAAGAAAATGTCTTTTGCATTCTTGCAAAGAGTTGGTTTGGCCTATGTGTGCATTCGGTTATAACAACCCTGACCTCAAAAACAGTCACTGAAGCAAAGAATTTATTTTCCTCTTTCAGGGTCATCACATTACAGACATAAAAGTAATATGGCCACGAGGGGCATGAAAAAGGAATTTTGATGCTGCAAGGGTAACTCAAGAATACTGTCAAACACTAATGGTAAGTTGCATTGGGAAGTGCTACTTTAAACTCTAAGAGGGAACTGAAGACTTAAAAAGTGTCAGTTTTGTCATCCTGAAAACCATTTTTCCTTAGTGCTGAATAAAATGCAAATATGCCTACAAGCAAGTTGCTTACCTACAACTGAAATATTGCACATGGAAACAGCTGACACTTGGTATTTTAGCATTTTAGACTTATAATGTGTTTTGTATTTTCAACACCAAACTGCGTAGCTCTTACCCAGTTGTCACTGTCACTGAATCAGCCAGGAAACCAGCAGGAATTTGGGTTCCCTAGAGGACTGCATGGTGATATGGTCTACAAGAAGGAAGTAAGTTTAAATGGAAACTGAAGTATGTTAACAAATTTAACATCATAACAGAGTATCCTGTGCTGGGGATAGTATTTAGCACATTCCAGACCCCTAAATTCCTCAGTCTCCTCAAAGCCAGGAAGGCAGGCATGGGCTTGTGAAGCAGGTCTCAAACAATCTGTTTAAATGAGGATTTCTTTAAAGGGAAGAAGGAAAAGGCAGGGTAACTGTCTCACCCTCTGAACTCAGGTACTGATTGATGCTGATACTCACTAGAGAAGGGCAGACAGAGGAGGACAATGGATCTGGAGGTTCATCTGAGAATGAAGGTGAAGTCATGTCTAATCTATGATGAGCTGATCAGAACCTGCATTCCTCATCCACCTGTACCTCTCAGGATGGGGAGGAGATAGAAACATCAGAATGAAGGTGAGCTTGGGAAAAAAGGAGAAGCCTTTTTAGTTTTGTCTTTTGTTATTTGGCATCCTACTCCATTTGTAGCTGGCAATAAACTAAAATCATTTTCCCCATGACAGTAACTGGTCAGTGTCTGTCTGTCTTTATCTTAGCCCATAAGCTAAGGAGTGACTGAGTGCTTCTGTTGGAGCTTGGCCTTTAGCTGTGGTTAATTCACCACAACTCTGAATATGACTCATTGTCTCTAAACCGTATTCATTACTGTTGTGGTCAGTTTTAGGCTCTACAATAATAAAAGAAATATTCTACAGCAGCATGACATTTTTTGTCTCTATCACTACTTGAAGAGTGCATACACAGGAGGATTGTTCAGTGACATTGGTCATTGACTTTCACTAAAATCAGCTCTAGTTCAGTATAAACCAGGCAGAGGTTAGTCTGAACTACAACAAAAAAAGAGAATAACTAAAGATAGTATAAGCATGTGTGACATAGGGTCCCTTATATCACTCATAGTCTGCTAGTATGGGATTAATTCAGTTGAACTGGACCCTTCCATGCTTATAGCTGAGTTATAGAATGGAATGGAATGGAATGGAATGGAATGGAATGGAATGGAATGGAATGGAATGGAATGGAATGGAATGGAATGGAATGGAATGGAGTGGAGTGGTGGAGTGGAATGGAATGGAATGGAATGGAATGGAATAGAATAGAATAGAATAGAATAGAATAGAATAGAATAGAATAGAATAGAATAGAATAGAATAGACCAGGATGGAAACACTTCTAAGATATGTTTCATTTCATCATAAATCAATGTCTGAAGCAGGACAAATGAATGATTCCTAAAAGCACTTGTTTCTCCTCACTGGTTAAATAAGAAGCCTCCTTCAGAAGGTGACAAATTTGCATCACACATCCTGAAAAGAGATGCAGCAAGTCTCATCTCTTATGAGTGTTTGGTCCATTCTGCACTGATTTACCAATATTCTAACAGATGCATGATGGATATAGAATAGAATAGAATAGAATAGAATAGAATAGAATAGAATAGAATAGAATAGAATAGAATAGAATAGAATAGAATAGAATAGACCAGGTTGGAAGAGACCTTCGAGATCATCGCGTCCAACCTATCATCCAACACCATCTAATCAACTAAACCATGGCATCAAGCACCCTATCAAGTCTCCTCCTAAACACCTCCAATGATGGCTACTCCACCACCTCCCCGGGCAGCCCATTCCAATGGCCAATCACTCTCACTATGAAGAATTTCTTCCTAACATCCAGTCTAAACCTCCCCTGGCACAGGACAATATTGATTGGCAGTTAGGGAAAATATGTCCAGATGTCACACAAGGACTGAGAAATCCCAGTGTAGTACCACAGAAATACAAGACATCAGCTTTGCAGATCATACCAAATAACTGAAAGTGAGTGATGAAGCATTCCTAATGTGATTAAGGCACTTGATTTTATGTGGTTTTTTAAGAGTAATTGAGTTGAGACAGAGTATGATTTGAGTGGTTTTGGTCCCTTACGCATCATAGGTCAGTAAGTCATCACTCAAGAGAAGTACTTTAACTCTGAACTATATGGGATTTGAATCAGGTTTCAGTTCAAAGGAAGGACTTTATTTCAAAATGAATTCAAAACTCTCTCCTTTGCGCTCTTTTTGTCCTTGTGTGACACACTTAAACAAGACTGCTTTCTATTTAGAGTAGGCCAGCCTAATCCACTGAGCCACCCTGGCCAAGGTTCTCCCAGGCTCATTCACTTAACCATGTCCTTGCAGAATGTAGGGAATCTTTCTGGCTGTGTGGCTGATGTCAGGAGTGCTCCATGGTCTGATCTTTGTCTCAGCGTCCAGCTCTGTCAGGCAAAGGCTGAGCAGCTGCCATTTGCCTGGCCGTGCGCAACCCCTGCCTCCTTGCCCAGGTACAGCAGCCCTGCACTCTCCTCTGTGTCCTCCTCCCTGCCCTCTTGCCTCAGCCCTCCCTCACCATTCTGCTGGCCTCCTGGCTGGCCCAGCTCACTGTGCACCCTTTCCCTTCTGGTCCTGAGTGGCCATCTCCCAAACACCCTGTATCACGGCAACCACCACTGCAACCTTCTGTCTGCTGTGACATCACCACCATGTCACCAGGGGTTCCACAGCCCTTGGCTGTTGCTCTTCAGCCTTGTTAGATACATGGGCATGGACAAAACCCACAACTCAGACCCTTGGTGAAAATGTCCAAAACAGAAAGCCTGTCTGTGTGAGGACAGTCTCTTCCCTGGGGCTGCTGCAGTCACCTCATAGTACTTAACTGCATCTAACATCCCATCCCACTCCACCTCACCTGGGCTTCCTCCTTGCTAACAGGACTGAGGCAGAGCAAGGTGGAGCCCAGCATGAAAATGCAGAGAAATAAATGTAGTGCCTAATCACTAGGATGCAATTCAGGTATTTAGTAGATTTACTACATGCCACTTTGGCTCTCACACAGTCTCGTATCCTGTGGATATACCTGAAGCTGGCAGATAGGACAGGAGACCAAGGGCAAATGCCTGCCTCTTAAGATCAGCTAGGAGGGATGCACAAGAGCATCTCACATCACAAAAAAAAGTCTATTTTAATCTTGGTTGTAATGTCCAAAAATCCACAGTCTCCATATGTGGGCAGGTGGCTCACACCTGGCTGAATGGAGCAGGGTTTGGCTGTCTGGAAACAGGCTCTGCAATGTCACTTCAGGTGCTGCAAGTAGCTCTGCCAGATGGAACTGGATATTTATCTCTAAGGAAGTCAGTGCCCTGAGCAGATTTATTCACATGCTTAATTGAGGCCTGCAATGTACTTCAGATATATCCTAAAGTATCTGCCTTCATCCCAAGAGACCACTTCAGAGACATCCCATAAGTCACTCATGAATACATACAGCTCTTTGTCAGTGACTCGAGGAGTCTGTGATTTAGTGCTTTTGAAATGCTGCTTTCCTACATTTAGACTTCTAAATTTGGGTGTAGATAATAAGTCACTGACATACCATGAGAGACAGTTCTGTGCTCTGGTGGTTTTGGTCATTTGAACCGGTTCAGAACCATCAGAGAGATAAACACAGTCCTAGTAATGCTGCTTTTCTTTTGTGCTTTAGCGCTAGCGATGACCCTTTCATCTCAAAACAGACTATTTCATCTCACAAGCCATAATTACATGATTGGATGATTGATCACTAATTCTTATCTTTTGGGAAATTCTGAAAACACAGGGACTGCCAGGAAATAATGCCACAGCACTGTAACAAAAATGTAGCTCAAATGCAGTATTTCATCTGAAAGAAATACTAATTTATTTCAAAACACAACTGATTTCAGCCTCTAACACTCACATATACATATACACAAGCACCAAGATGCAGGCAGCAGTCACACTCTGATACCTGTATCCAGGGAGACTGTCCAGGAATGCTTGCAACGACATGAAGGATAAGCAGCACTAGCTTTCAAATCTATCCCCACATTTACTGAGTTCTTTATAAGAGAGTGTCAGTTATGGATGAGTGTCATTGATGCATCAGGAGCCAACAGTGATCTTGTCCCACTGTGTGAGCCGTCAGGATTTATACACCATCTGTTTGTAGTTGTCCTGGGGAACTACAGATAGATATGTGCTAAGATCTTGATGACTTGCTACTGTAGGTGTCAGTCATTTTTATAGCCCCCCTGTTCACAATTTGCACCCTTGTGCTCACATTTCCTCTCCATTCATACTAATGTAAACATTGGGTTTTTTCTGCTTTCCACATCCCAAGAAGATTCCTGGACTTCTATATTCTAATAGATTCCATGTGCTTTTCTACAGGCTAGGAAAAAGGGGGGGAGGGGGAAGGAAAAATAAAAATACACTTACTAACTATTATATGATTCTTAATTATACTTCTCAAGTCTCCCGGGCTTCTAATGTTGCCTTTTAGCATTTTAATGATATCATCACTACCATAAAAGCCTATTTTCCTGACTCAGAATTAAAATCAAAGATTGCAATTCACTTTATTCTAAACAATCATTTAATCTGTGAATTCAAATCTGATCAAATCTTCATGTTTTGTTTATTTCACTGGGTAAGGATGAGCTGATGTGCTTTTCCACCATCTTATTCTCCATTGTTCACTTCACATTTTCCCTTTTCAATCAGAGGGATCCCATTCCTTCAACGAGGCCAAATGCCAGGTCCTGCACTTGGGTCACAGCAACCCCAAGCAATGTTACAGGCTTGCAGAAGTGTGGCTGGAAAGCTGTCTGGCAGAAAGGGACCTGGGGGTTCTAATCAACAAACAACTGTGCCCAGGTGGCCAAGAAGGCTAATGCCGTCCTGGCTTGTATCAGAAATGCTGTGTCCAGCAGGAGTAGGGAAATGATTGTCCCCTTGTATTCAGCTCTGGTGAGGCCACACCTTGAGTATTTTGCTCAGTTTTGAGCACCTCAGTACAAGAGAGATGTGGAGGCGCTGGAATGAGTGCAGAGGGCAACAAAGCTGGTGAAGGGAGAATAAATCTTATGAGGAAGGACTGAGGGAGCTGGGGCTGTTTAGTCTGAAGAAGAGAAGGCTGAGGGGAGACCTCATTGCTGTCTACAACTACCTGAAATGTCATTGTAGAGAGTGCTAGTCTCTTCTTGCAGGTAATTAGTGATAAAACAAGAGGGAGTGGCCTCAAGCTGTAAGTGGGTAAGTTTAGACTGGACATTAGGAAAAAAATTTTCACAGAAAGAGTGGTCAGGCATTGGAATGTGCTGCCCAGGGAGGTGGTTGAGTCTCCAACCCTGGATGTGCTTTTTTTAAGGTCATTTGCATGTGGTGCTTGGGGATATGGTTTAGGGGTGAACCTTGTAGAGTAGGGTCATCGGCTGGACTTGGTGATCCTGAGGGCCTTTTCCAACCTGAATGTTTCTGTGATTCTGTGATTTATTTCAACCAAATTAGAAAAAAAGTACAAGAAAAAGGAAAAGAGAGACATGCCACTAATAGGACAGACAGAAGGCAATCTGCAGGGTAACAGAAAAAGTAGTTCATTCACTTTTACATAATATTATAAATGCTCTTCTGGGGCTTGTCATGCAGCATTTACATTTCAGAGTGGCAGCTGCGCCTCTCCTGAGAGTCGCAGCATAGTGAGAGTGAGTTAGTAAGAAGTTCAGTTCCAAAAACCTCCTTCAAGAGAAAGTCACTGAGTGGTGCAAGAACAAAGCAGGTATTTCTCAGAGCTGATATTAAAAAGAAGACACTTTTTCTCCATGATTCTATCAGAGAGTATGTTTCATACAACGTTAAACACTGAAATGTACAAAAACTCACACATTGTTTGTGTACTGTGTCCAGTTCTGGGCCCCTCAGTTTAGGAAGGATGTTGACTTGTTGGAGCACTTCCAGAGAAAGGCAACAAGGTTGGTGAGGGGCTTGGAACACAAGCCCTATGAGGAGAAACTGAGGGAGCTGGGGTTGCTTAGCCTGGAGAAGAAGAGGATCAGGGGAGACCTTATTGCTCTCTACAACCACCTTAATGGAGGTTGTAGACAGGCAGAGGTTGGTCTCTTCTCCCAGGCAACCAGCACCAGAACAAGAGGACACAGCCTCAGGCTGCACCAGGGGAGGTTTAGGCTGGAGTTTAGGAGGAAGTTTTACACAGAGAGAGTGATTGCCCATTGGAATGGGCTGCCCGGGGAGGTGGTGGAGTCGCTGTCAATGGAGGTGTTCAGGAGGACACTTGATAGGGTGCTTGGTTGTATGGGTTAGTTGTTTAGGTGGTGTTGGGTGATAGGTTGGACACGATGATCTTGAAGGTCTCTTCCAACCTGGTCTATTCTATTCTATTCTATTCTATTCTATTCTATTCTATTCTATTCTATTCTATTCTATTCTATTCTATTCTATTCTATTCTGTCATAATGCCACCAACAACTAGAGAAAAAATATTGCTTAAAGAGGAGGGAAAAGAAATTAAATATTTTATCATTAATATAATTTAGGAAATAGTTTCAGAACCATTGGAATGATCATGAAAATCTGCCAATATGTGCAAGGAATTAAGCCTTCAAGGACAGATAAAATTGCCAAAGAGCAACCTCTCCAGGGCTTCCTATTGTTTGGGATTATGGTCTTCGATAGCAGACTTAATATAACATACCATTCCAGATACTACCATTCACACAAAAATCATAGAATCAATAAGGCTGGAAAATACCTCAGAGATCATCAAGTCCAACCTGTCACCCAACACCTCATGACTACAAAACCATGGCACCAAGTGCCATGTCCAACCCCTTTTTGAACACCTCCAGGGGCGGTGGCTCCACACCTCCCTGGGCAGCACATTCCAATAGCCAACAATTCTTTCTGCGAAGAACTTTCTCCTCACCTCAATCCTAAATCTCCCCTGGTGCAGCTTGGGACTGTGTCCTCTTGTTCTGGTGCTGGTTGCCTGGGAGAAGAGACCAACCCCCACCTGTCTACAGCCTCCCTTCAGGTAGTTGCAGACAGCAATAAGGTCTCCCCTGAGCCTCCTCTTCTGCAGGCTAAACAACCCCAGCTCCCTCAGCCTCTCCTCATAAGGCTTGTGCTCAAGGCCTCTCACCAGCCTCATTGCCCTTAAATTAAGCACATTATTGTGACAAGCTTTATTTATAATGTCACCATAAGGTACCTGTTACAGTAACACCACAATAATGATGCCACTGCCCTAAACTGGCATATTCCAGCTGCACATCCCTACCCTGCTACAGCAGTGTGTATATTAACAAGATCCTACCCCTACCTGAAATCATGAAAGAATTTTTAAAAGTCATCTTACAGGTCTTCAAGGTGAACAACTCATATTCTTGCATGAAACAAACATATTCATCTGGCATCACCAGCAGGTATACATCGTCAGAGAACGAACTAAATTAGTCCCCAGAGACCTCCTTCTTCCTCACATTCTGTTTACAAATGACCTATCGCCCAAACTGCTGATTCTGTTCCTATTCCCTCTTCCCTGCATTTGTAAGCATTATAATGTTTTGCATCCCCTACATCAGGATCTCAGCATATTTCACAGTTGTTAAATAATTGAGCTTTGCAAACGTGAATTCTTGCAAAGTGGAGAATCCTTAACAGCCTTCATTTTTCAAAGGGGAAAACAGGTTCAAACAAGTTAATCACAGCCTTTGGATTGGAAAGCCAAGCATCTGTGCCTTTGAAAGAAAGCACAATCAAAGGTCAGCAAATTTTACAGTCAAAGCAATGATCATAGTATCAGTGAGGGTTGGAAGGGACCACAAGGATCATCTAGTTCCAACCCTCCCACCATGGGCAGGGACACCCCACACTAGATCAGGCTGGCCAGAGCCTCAGCCAGCCTGGTCTTAAACACTTCCAGGGATGGGGCCTCAACCACCTCCCTGGACAACCCATTCCAAGGCTTCACCACTCTCATGAGGAAGAACTTCCTCCTCATGTCCAGCCTGAATCTCCCCACCTCCAGCTTCATTCCATTCCCCCTAGTCCTGTCACTGATAGCCTGAGAAGTCCCTCCCCAGCCTTCTTGTAGGCCCCCTTCAGATACTGGAAGGCCACAATGAGGTCACCTCGGAGCCTTCTGTTCTCCAGACTGAACAGCCCCAACTCCTTCAGTCTGTCCTCATAGGAGAGGTGCTCCAGCCCTCTGATCATCCTCGTGGCCCTTCTCTGGACACATTCCAGCACGTCCATATCCCTCTTGTAGTAGGGGCTCCAGAACTGGACGCAGTACTCCAGGTGGGGTCTCACCAGAGCTGAGTAGAGGGGGAGAATCACCTCCCTTGACCTGCTGGCCACACTTTTCTTGATGCAGCCCAGGATCTGATTGGCTTTCCGGGCTGCAAGTGCACACTGAGAGCTCATGTAGAGCCAAGAAGAGAGACAGCCTGAATCATAAGTCTTTCAGAACTGTTTAACCTTTTTTTCCTTTTCTTTTTCTCTTTTTGACAACATTGCATGCCCATGTTACTCTAGAACAGCTTTGCTTTAAAAATAATCAGTTATGCAATATGTAACAAAGGATGTTCAGAGTGAGACATGGAATGTGAGAAGAATGTTTGCTCTAATGGGGTTAGACTTGTTTAGAAACAAAGAAAATACTACTCAGGTAATAATTAATACTTTGCTATTTATACCGCAAAGGTGCTCATTGCCAGAGTAGCCAAGTGCATGCCTATGTTCTTTTCCTGTGTTTAAGCCGCAACAAACAGTGTTGATGGGTAGCATAGAGTCACAGAATCATTACGGTTGGAAAAGACCTCAGCGATCATCAAGGCCAACCTATCACCCAACACCTTATGACTAACTAAACCGTGGCACCAAGTGCCACGTCCAATCCCCTCTTGAACACCACCAGGGATGGTGACTCCATCACCTCCCTGGGCAGCATATTCCAATGGCTAACGACTCTCTCAGTGACGAACTTTCTCCTCACCTTGAGCCTAAACTTCCCCTTGCACAGGTTTAGACTGTGTCCTCTTGTTCTGGTGCTGGTTGCCTAGGACAAGAGACCAACCCCCACCTGCCTGCAACCTCCTTTCAGGTAGTTAGAATCATAAAGACGAACAGACTTCGCACTTGCCTGACTTTACCACCAATTACAGAAGGAACCCAAGGAATAACTTTACTACATACACAACTTTCAGATAGCTAATTTAGGTGATACTAATTCTACCTTAATAGTATTTTCTCTTTGAAGTCTGGGACTGCTATTACATTTACATATAAACACATGCTTAAACGTTTTGCAAGGTCTCAACTAGGCCCTTGTCAGGAACAAAATCTGAGCAGACAGTTACGATTTCCTTGCTTCCTTCAAGAGTGATAATTTGTAAATAGTTAATTTTGTTCAAGTAGCAATTAGCAAGGCATTTTAAGTACCTAGGATTGTCAGAGCAGACTTTTAATTAAACCACATAAGAGATTTTGTCAACCTAGCGGAGTTTCTTCTAGAGAAAAGCAATGGATAATGATAGCATCTCTAACAGCTTGTGCATTTCTGACTGTTGTAGCACACTGCAAAACTTTTATAACGTAGCAGAATGTCATCTGCATAGCACTCTTACAAAGAAATTTAATCAACAGGCTCTCCTTTTCAACATCACTAGATTGTGTCAACTCTAACAGTCCTTAAATTTAATCAAATGCCCAAACCAGGCAGTGTTCACCTCTGTAAGTGACTATACCTGTGTTAGTTCTGTGATAAGACTTTGCATTGATTGTGTAATACTAGTTACTGAAGCACTCAGAGGACACAGTCTCAGGCTGCGCCAGGGCAGGTTTAGGCAGGATGTTAGGAAGAAGTTCTATACAGAGAGAGTGATTGGCCATTGGAATCGGCTGGCCGTGGAGGTAGTGGAGTCACCTTCATTGGAGGTGTTCAGGAGGAGACTTGATGGGTTGCTTGGTGGCATGGTTTAGTTGTTTAGGTGGGTTGGATTGGTTGATGGGTTGGACGCGATGATCTTGAAGGTCTCTTCCAACCTGGTGTATTGTATTGTATTGTATTGTATTGTATTGTATTGTATTGTACTCCAAGTGTGAACAGAGAAATCCATGGAAAAAGGGATGATAAACTGTGCTAAACAAGCCATGACTCTGATGCAGTCAAATCTCCTTTTGGTCAAGATGCTGAAGAGCAAACCTGATACACTTAATCCATTTGCAAAGCTTTGGAAATGAAAATGAATTCTAAGAGCAGATCTGACTGCGGGACTCCCTGCATCCACTACAGGAAAGGTTCATGATTTCATTCTAATCTGTACTTGCCATGTGATCCAGCCTGGCTATGTTATTTTTGTGTTTAGATAGTCATATGCCCATGCTCTTCATCACTCTGCTTCTTTTCTGAGTTTTTTACCTCCACCACATCATGCTGGGAGACGCACTTTTGGTATTTATTTCTTTGGTTGACATGCAGAACTGAAATGGCCATAACTTTCAGAAGTTTCACATCAAGACAGTCAAAGTCTGGAAAATAAGAGACAGATTTGTAGCTTTGGTCCTGGTCAGCCCACCCCCCTTGCTGCTTTATCTCCTTGCTTTCTTTTTACTTTGGAGAAAAAGCACAAGAAAAAGAGCACCACCATTATGGAATATGACTGTGATACAAATGATCTTCTGATGAGGTAACAGAACAGAAACTATCTGCACTGTTTCTGTAAAGTTAGCATCACTTACTTATTTGGGTCTAAGAAACCTGTAAAGACTAACTCTAAGATCTGGCTTTTTACATATTAACTTTACTCCCATTAGGCACCTCCCAGTCTGAGAGACCCCTGTTCCAATACAGGAGTCAGCTGTCAGCGCACTGCTACTTTATCTAAAGAAGTTGTTTTGCTGTTGTGACATGGTTGTAGGGAAAGTGGGCCAGTGAGAATGTTTTTGGACTTGTTTGCACAGCAGCTAGCACAAGGGAAAGACTATTTGCAAGGGCTCCCACTTGCTCTGAGAGGGAAGTGTAATAAAAATACTTGACAATTTTGATGAATAACATGATTCAAATCCAGTGGGGGAAAAAATAAATCCTTGTTTTATCCATATTTCCTTTCCTGCCAGTAGAACAGAATAGGTGATCAATTACCAATGTATACTAGAATGACTGCTTGACCCTTTATCGACTGTGCCAAGAAAATTGTCTGGGTGCGTTCTTTTGTCTCAGTGCTTTGCCACATAGCTGGTCAGCACAGGAAAAATACATGGTATAAGGCTTACTGCCTTTCACAGCCTCTTCTGCCTCAGTAACCTCTGTCAAGCTAAATGGTTAGCACAGCAGCATCTAGTTCCTCTCCTAAGCTCAGCAATACAGGGAAGCCACCCCCTGAGCAAGTACAAAAGATAGCAGCAACAACAAAACTGTGTTTATTGGAAGCTGTGCTGAGTGGATTCTGTCCACAGGTAGATTTCTTTTTACATAGCTGCTTAGGCTGGCCTCTGTGTTGCACCTCTCAGGTGCTTCTCTCTACTGGTCTCATCATATTCCTCCGTGTAATAACCTTCCTTCTGTCTTGGTTTTCTCATTTCTGAAATTCTGCATTTGCAAGTTTGTTTGTTCTGCTGCTTTGCAGGTTTGTGTGCCTTTTCCCCAATTTAACTCACAATGATGTCTAGCAGATGCTCTTGTGCCTTTCTATTACTTCAGGTCACCTCTAAGAATGGGATCCCATGAATCACAGAGAATTAACTTTTCTTGCTTCTTCAAGGCAATCATAGAATCATCTAGGCCAAGATTATCAGGTCCAGCCAAAAAAAATTAAGTTTTCATCAAATTACTCAAGCAATTTCCAGCACTCATGCATTCACATTTTTATTTTAAAGTAAGTGCATGAAATAGAAATATAAGATAAAATCTGTGGTCCAGGAAGCTTTCACATTAATTTAACACATGTAAAAACAAAGGAAGAAAGAAAGTACTATGCAGCTCCCATCAGCAAGATAAGTTGTTGACTTCACTATTATATTTTGTACTGTCTGCTGTTTCAAAAATTTTGTAGTGGTTTGAGCCTTAACTGGGACTTAAGAGCTCAGATGGGGGCAAGGCTGAGAATCCCTCCCCCTCTCTCCCCTCCTCCCTCCCAACAGAGAGGAAAAAGAAAGGGAAGAAGCAAATTCACCAAGAAATAATTTGGAGTCAGCTTGGAAGTAGAGAGGTAAAGAGTTTTTCTTTAAGCAATATCTATATATAAAACAATAACAGGGCAAGGAACAAGGATGTATGGGAGGGGAAAAAAAACCCAAGAATACAAAACCAGTCTTTCTGAAGAGGCACAGAGGCAGCAGGGAGAAGGATCAGGCCTGACCATGTGGCAGAGAAGCAGGAAGGCAGCTGCAGTAGCTCTCATCCAGGAAAGGCAGGAGCCAAAAAGAGCTAATGGCTGCAGTGTCCTCCCTTTTATACCCTAGCTGGGCAGGGAGGGGGAGTGGAAAAGACTCAGTTACCCCGAGGGAAAATGCCCCGCAGGGAGGGCAAATCACTCACAAGCCCTCCCCCTCTGTTTTTAGGATGGGTGTAACCCATCACAAATATGTATAACAACACTGGTGATTTATTTTTATTATGATCCTTTTTTCCTGCTGATCTGCTTTTCTTGACTGCTATGCACTTTACAGGCTAAGAGTCATGAGGAAGGATTTGACTGGTCTCTGTCTGCACACTCTTTATTCAGTGGAGTTTTCAGAATATTGAAAACCAAAACCAAAATCACCACACACCCAGGGCTTCAATTATCTTTCTGCAGGCCTAAGGTGGTTGTGTATTTTCCACCTATATGTCCTCTCAGACATTTTTTCTGCTCGCCTTCCTCAACTGCCATCTGTAGTTGTGAAAATATAATAAAGCCAGTGTGGACTGTTCAAGCTCACTTCAGTCTGTATAAGCATGTTGTAGCTGTGGTAGTTTTAGGCTATGCCTTCAAAAGTTTTCATAGATCTTGAACAGAGAAGTAGTAAAATGTAAGTAAATCACTATAGGGTGTAAAAAGGAAAGCAAAGACAATTCTAAACAACCCCATTGGAGAGATATCTACCATAAGATCTTGTTCCCAGAACAATTTTTCTTTCTCTTCTTGCTTCTTCACTCTGGAGAGATACTAACTTACTTCTGCTTGACCTTGGCTGCATTGTTTTGGTATTTACTTCTCAGTTCCTTTCTCCCTTCTTTAAGGGGGGCACAAAAGGAAAACCTAGTAGCTTCCCCTGGTCTTTAACCAGGGGGATTCTTGTGCTGCTTAGTAATTGTAAATACCTGTAAATATTGTACATACTCTGTATCTTGTACGTATTCATTGCATTCCAGTGTAGACTGTAGTTTTGCTTGTAAACACAGCTTTCATTTGCTTCTAACTGAGCTGGTCTGGCAAAGTTAATTTGGGGGGTATGGAAATTTCAACCCACCAGAGTTGTGCATTCTATATCCCTCATACAGGCCCTATAAAAAGACTTCTGTGGCACCAGGCATTTCCCTCTGGGCTTTTTTTCCCAACATAAAAGCAACTCTTTACTTTTAACCTTGACATTATGTAGCCTATTCATTAAAAATTCCACTAATAGGTCCATGTTTCTAATTAGCAAGAGAAAGATTAAAAACAACTGTTTTACATAGGGGAAAATAGGGGTCACCAAACTGCTCTGTGTCCACTTGAAGAATCAATAGGCACGTCAGCAATATGGAATGATCAACAGCACTGGGCAGGGTTGGTATGCAAGGGACACTTCACTGTTTTCAAGCATGAGATCACTGGGTTTGTGAGCACTTAAATTTTGTGTTGACAGATGAGCAGTATCCTGCAAGCCTAGGACAGCATCCATCCAAAATCCAGGTCAAAGTCCTAACAGATGTTGGCAATTTTTCATGAGGAAGGAAAAAAAGTTCCATCTGCTCGATATGCTCTAATGCTTTGGCATGGAGCTCTGTGTCATGGAGTTTGGAGTCAAAGTGTCAATTGTATGGAGTAAGAAGTAAAAGGACTGACTTTTTTTCTGAAAGTCTCTTAGAACGGACTTGCTGCCTTTAGGCAGCAGAAACGAGGAATAACTGCTTTGTCATGCTTGGTCTGATCTGCCTGCTCTTCATCCATTAAAACGTCATGAAGAAACCACAGAAGTGGAGCTGGACCCTAAACAGATAAACTATTTAAGTAGGTAAAAATGCAAAATATAGCAACATACATGTTGTTGCACCACATATTTTACCATAGTTACCAAAAGATAACAATCAGACTGTTAAAGAGATCAGACTATATTTGGGGATGCTATTTTATAAGCTGAGGAACACAAAGACCATTTCATTTTATAGTTAGGTTGAACAATATTATTTTGTTGCTCTCCCTGTGCTACACTTGCTAATGAAATCTCTAGCAAGTAAGTCTAAGAATTACTTAATTGCTTAACAATTTGTCATATTCAGCTAATGTGGTAATCATTTTGCTTTAGCAATTTGCTGCATAGTATTTTGCTGATTTTGTTACTTTATTAATCGGAAATCAGGGCAGTAAACTATCGAGATTAAGCTGTTTTTTTTTTTTCCTTAAAGAAGCACATAAAGCTTTTTTTTTCCTTTAAGAAGCATATATTTGAGAGAAGGTTGAAGTTGATAACATTTTTAATTGTTTTTTTAAAGGAAGAGAAAACAAACAGAATTGATTGAGAGTCTAGCATAAGTCTCATGTGCGTGGCACGTAGTACTGCTATAATGACACGGTTAGAGAATAAAGTCCTCTTGCATTTTTGAGCAGTTGTAAGCAAAAGATATGGAAAAGTAAGCAGCTCCAGCCTGTTGCTCTAAAATATTGGTGCAGGATTTTGCTAAACTGATCATTTTAATTATTTGAAACATGAGTGATCAAAAAGGCAGGTATCAGGGTCTCAATCCAATATCTCAACTGTTATAGAAAAAGGCAAAACATTATAAAACCAAAACACAATGGTATTGTATTTTATAACTATTTAGACAAATAGTTAAATCTAGTGAGTCTTAACTGACTTGTATTTTTCAGTCACCATTGGTGTTGTATTCTTTTGTAACAGAGAAGTTGCAACGATTATTTCTCAGGGGACTCAGTTCTGTAATTGTCTGCTTCATTTGTGTAAAAGCCAACTTGGGTTTCCAGGAATTTGCATGGGTGAATGCAAATCTGTTCAAAGGGCAAGGAGCTACAATTACAGATGCCTAGTTATTCTACTGCTGCTTCTGTGTTTGACTCCAGCCGGTCACTGAAGTGTAAGGCATAGATTTGTTAGTATTTCAGAGCATCAACAATCCAGTTGACAACTGCCCTCAGCATACATTAAAAAAAAAAAAAAAAAAAAAAAAAAAAAAAAACCAAACAAACAAACCCAACCAAATTCATTAAAAGATACCTTTTAAAAATCCTGAAGTTGATAAGAACATGGAAAAAAATCATGGCAGCAATGCACAAGAAGGTAACAAATAACAACAGGAGGAAAGAAAGCACTTTTAGCAGGTCTGTGTTAAAGAAACAGAAGATGATCTAAGCAGCCGTTATCAAATTAAAAGAAAACATGAGCAAATAGTCCCATATATATGCAACCTTTCACTTTCCTATGGCAGTGCTAATAAAATATTAATGCAATTATATAAATGTCCTTTGAGATGCTATTGATTTGCTCTTTTAGACAATAGTCTCAAAGAGTGTTATTAAAACGCCATTATCACCATTTTGAACAGTTTTGGGACCTTAATCCTGCAGCTTCAGTTTAAGGGAATACAGTGATCTGTGTGTAGGCCTTCTTAAAAGGCCATTTGACTAGAGTTCTTTGGGATGCTTTTCAGGGATTATTATTTCTAGGGAAAATATGTATTTGATTGACAGAAAGGTAACATTTTCTTTTAAATGTGACTTTGAAAAGCATGTAAAGATTTTCCCGCATTTGCAATAAAAAATAAAAAATAGTGGAAATGATTCTATTAAAATCAGTACATCTGTAGGGTAAAATTTTCATGAGCACTCCATTAATAAATCCATACATGATTTACACATTGGCCATAACAACCCCATGCAGCACTACAGGATGGGGTCAGAGTGGCTGGAGAGCGGCCAGGCAGAAAGGGACCTCGGGGTACTGCTTGACAGTAGGCTGAGCATGAGCCAGCAGCGTGCCCAGGTGGCCAAGAAGGCCAATGGCATCCTGGCCTGGATCAGGAATAGAGTGGCCAGAAGGAGCAGGGAGGTCATTGTGCCCCTGTATTCAGCACTGCTTAGGCCAGACCTTGAGTCCTGTGTCCAGTTCTGGGCCCCTCAGTTTAGGAAAGATGTTGACTTGTGGGAACGTGTCCAAAGAAGGGCAACAAACCTGGGGAGGGGTTTGAAGCACAAGCCCTATGAGGAGAGGCTGAGGGATCTGGGGTTGCTTAGCCTGGAGAAGAGGATATGAAGAGACCTTATTACTATCTACAACTACCTGAAGGAAGGTTGTAGGCAGGTGGGGGTTGGTCACTTCTCCCAGACAACCAGCACCAGAACAAGAGGACACAGTCTCCAGGTGCACCAGGGGAAGTTTAGGCTGGATGTTAGGAAGAAATTCTTCACAGAAAGAGTGATTGGCCATTGGAATGGGCTGTCCAGGGAGGTGGTGGTGTCACCGTCACTGGAGGTGTTTAGGAAGAGACTTGATGGGACGCTTGGTGCCATGGTTTAGTTGATTACATAGTGTTGGATGATAGGTTGGACTCGATGATCTCAAAGGTCTCTTCCAACCTGGTTAAAGTCTATTCTATACCATTCCATTCCATTCCATTCCATTCCATTCCATTCCATTCCATTCCATATGTTTAGGAAATGTCACCAGAACAGGAATGCAGAAATGGTGGTGAATGGTGCCACATCCAGCTGGCGGCCTGTCACTAGTGGTGTGCCCCAAGGATCAGTGCTGGGCCCCATGCTTTTCAACATCTTTATTGATGATCTGGATGAGGGCATTGAGTCCATCATCAGTAAATTTGCAGATGACACCAAGCTGGGGGCAGGAGTTGATCTGCTGGAGGGCAGAGAGGCTTTGCAGAGAGACCTCGACAGGCTGGACAGATGGGCAGAGTCCAATGGCATGAGATTGAACACATCCAAGTGCCGGGTTCTGCACATTGGCCATAACAACCCCAGGCAGCGCTACAGGCTGGGGTCAGAGTGGCTGGAGAGCGGCCAGGCAGAGAGGGACCTGGGGGTGCTGGTTGATGGGAAGCTGAACATGAGCCAGCAGTGTGCCCAGGCAGCCAAGAGGGCCAACCGCATCCTGGCCTGCATTAGGAATAGTATGGCCAGCAGGAGCAGGGAGGTCATTGTGCCCCTGTACTCTGCTTTGGTTAGGCCGCACCTTGAGTACTGTGTCCAGTTCTGGGCCCCTCAGTTTAAGAAGGACATTGAGACACTTGAACATGTCCAGAGAAGGGCAACAAGGCTGGGGAGAGGCCTTGAGCACAAGCCCTATGAGGAGAGGCTGAGGGAGCTGGGGCTGTTTAGCCTGGAGAAGAGGAGACTCAGGGGCGACCTCATTGCTCTCTACAACTACCTGAAGGGTGGTTGTAGCCAGGAAGGGGTTGGCCTCTTCTCCCTAGCAACCAGCACCAGAACAAGGGGACACAGTCTCAAGCTGCACCAGGGGAAGTTTAGGCTGGAGGTGAGGAGAAAGTTCTTCACAGAGAGAGTGATTCGTCATTGGAATGGGCTGCCCGGGGAGGTGGTTGAGTCTCCGTCCCTGGAGGCGTTCAGGAGGGGACTGGATGTGGCACTTGGTGCCATGGTCTAGTTGTGAGGTTATGGTTACAGGTTGGACTCGATGATCTTCAAGGTCTCTTCCAACCTTGGTTATTCTATTCTATTCTATTTATTCTAAATATGTTTCTGACCCTAAAGAGATATCAGATTTCTAGGCATAAATGTTAAGGAATGTTATAGAGGAATTGCCTGTATCTCTTCAGATATAAGTGGCTAGACTAGCCAAATTTTGGACTTAAATTAAAGACAAAATGTTAAGGTAAAGATTAAAGCTCTTTTAAGCATCAATATCATTTGAAATTTTAAGAAATAAAGAGAAAATTTGATATATATGAAAGTATGTCCATGTAGTTCAGGGTACTACATAGAGCTTCAATTATCAACAATCAAAAATCTTCCATCCCTACTTTTGAACCTAACTTTATGATTTGCATTTTCTGCCTAAAGATGTGATTGAAATGCCCCTCACTAAATAGTCACCTGATTATCAATAAAGATAACATTATCTGAAATAAGCATAGCCATGTATATATGTGTATTTATGTTTATGTGTCTATATACTTCCAGACTTCACCACTCGAATTAACAGACTGTCATCTCTTTTAGAATGGAATTGGAAGAATGGAATGGAATGGAATGGAATGGAATGGAATATGGAATAGAATAGAATAGAATAGAATAGAATAGAATAGAATAGAATAGAATAGAATAGAATAGAATAGAATAGAATAGAATAGAATAATAGACCAGACCAGGTTGGAAGAGACCTTCAAGAGCCACTCACTTCTAACACAGCAGCAGCTACACTGTACTACTTCTAAGCATGCACAGCATTCAAACTTAGCACTTCTTCTGCTTCAGCAGCTAACTTTGTTTGATACTAAACCTCTGACATTCCAGATGCACCCAAATGAAAATACGCAACTCATTCCTTGGGTTGAAAACTTTCAAGCTGACATCAGTGACTTTTTTACAGATACCCATCTTTGTTGATGTTTCAGAGAACATTTTCTCTGAAAAAATAAATCACATCTTTATAAGAATATAAATCACATTTTATTTTCACTCTGACATGCTATGTCTCTGCTCAGATATTTTTTCTAAGACTCCATGGTGTTACAATACAATACAATAATACAATACACCAGGTTGAAAGAGACCTTCAAGATCATCACGTCCAACCCATCAAACAATCCAACCCACCTAAACAACTAAACCATGGCACCAAGCACCCCATCAAGTCTCCTCCTGAACACCTCCAATGAAGGTGACTCCACCACCTCCACAGGCAGCCCATTCCAATGGCAAATCAATCTCTCTGTATAGAACTTCTTCCTAACATCTAGCCTAAACCTCCCCTGGTGCAGCTTGAGACTATGTCCTCTTGTTCTGGTACTGGCTGCCTGGGAGAAGAGACCAGCCTCTGCCTGGCTACAACCTCCCTTCAGGTAGTTGTGGACAGCAGTAAGGTCTCCTCTGAGCCTCCTCTTCTCCAGGCTAAGCAACCCCAGCTCCCTCAGCCTTTCCTCATAGGGCTTGTGTTCCAAACCCCTCACCAACTTCATTGCCCTTCTCTGGACATGTTCCAGCAAGTCAACATCCTTCCTAAACTGAGGGGCCCAGAACTGGACACAGGACTCGAGGTGCAGCCTAACCAGTGCAGTGTACAGGGGCAGAATGACCTCCCTGCTCCTGCTGGCCACACTTCCTGATCCAGGCCAGGATGCCATTGGCCTTCTTCACCCTGTTCAGCCTACAATCAACCAGTACCGCCAGGTCCCTCTCTGCCTGGCCATTCCAGTCACTCTGACCCCCGCCTGTAGCACTGCATAGGGTAGTTGTGGCCAGCGTTCACTCAAGGGAAAGGTATACCTCTTAAAATTTACCAATTAACAGGCATCCCTATGACTATTCTCTCTAACATTTTAACTAGAAAAATAGAATACAATTAAATCTGGGGAAAACAGCAGAAATTAGACATTAAATAAGCTCTTAGACATATTTACATTACTTCCTAGGTAACTGTGCTTTTCAGTTGTACTGATCTTTAACTCATCATTACAATTAACTTAAAAGAGGTAACTTGGTCAGACTTAAAGTTCTTCCATTTTATATCTGCTGAAATCAATTAAACTGCTACTCAGTAATAATAAAAGAACATGAGATTAAGTATGCAGCAAATCAAGATAAATAATGTGAACTGTATTTTACATAGTATGCTGTTGTTCATTATCTGTGTACATCTAAAGCAATCAAAATAAGGCAGAGGGTATTAAGTTTCACAAATTTATCTGATTTGAATGGAAACACCATGTTCACTGAGAATCTGACTTTATGTGATATCATAATCTAGTGCCTGACCTCCAGTCCCACTGATTTTTTTAGGACACAATCAGAATTTCTTGAGTTTCCCAGCTACTTGTAGGATTGAGCCAGGATTAAAAAACAAAACCATAAAAGACAAGTTTAGAATAGAATAGAATAGAATAGAATAGAATAGAATAGAATAGAATAGAATAGAATAGAATAGAATAGAATAGAATAGAATAGAATAGAATAGAATAGAATAGAATAGAATAGAATAGACCAGGTTGGAAAAGACCTTCAAGATTATTGAGTCCAACCTATCATCCAATTCTGCCTATTCAACTGAACCATGGCACCAAGCACCCCATCAAGTCTCTTCCTAAACACCTCCAGTGACGGTGACTCCACTACCTCCCTGGGCAGCCCATTCCAATGGCCAATCACTCTTTCTGTGAAGAATTTCTTCCTAACATCCAGCCTAAACCTCCCTTGGCACAGCTTGAGACTGTGTCCTCTTGTTCTGGTGCTGGTTGCCTGGGAGAAGAGACCAGCCCCCCACCTGCCTACAACCTCCCTTCAGGTAGCTGTAGACAGCAAGAAGGTCTCCCTGAGCCTCCTCTTCTCCAGGCAACCCCAGCTCCCTCAGCCTCTCCTCACAGGGCTTGTGTTCCAAACCCTTCTACCAGCTTTGTTGCCCTTCTCTGGACACATTCTAGCAACTCAATATCCTTCCTAAACTGAGGGGCCCAGAACTGGAAACAGTACTCAAGGTGTGGCCTAATTTCACAGACCCAACTCTGAAAACAAACCAAGGCAACAGTGCATCTACAAAGAATTAAATCAAAAAGAGATTGGACGTGGCACTTGGCGCCATGTTTTAGTAGTCATGAGGTATTGGGTGACAGGTTGGACTTGATGATCTTTGAGGTCTTTTCCAACCTTACTGATTCTATGATTCTACTTGGTAACCCCTTCACCAGCCTTCTGCCAAGAAGACAGGAAATCTAGTAAACTATTTAACTTCTCAAATTAAGACAATCACAGGTAGGAATTGTAAAGCGTCTCATACAAGATATACACAGAGAAATTCAGCTAACTAAAGCAGAAAACTACAATTTGAAGACAGCAGCAGCATCTGCACCACCCAAGACACAGGCCAGAAAGCCAAACCCATTTCAATACAATACAATACAATACAATACAATACAATACAATACAATACAATACACCAGGTTGGAAGAGACCTTCAAGATCATCGCGTCCAACCCATCAAACAATCCAACCCACCCAACAACTAGACCATACAGCCAAGCACCCCATCAAGTCTTCTCCTGAACACCTCCAGTGAAGGTGACTCCACCACCTCCACGGGTAGCCCATTCCAATGGGCAATCAATCCAATCTGCTAACCATATTGCTCACTGCCTGGATTGGTTTGGGGCATTGATAGTTCCTGTAAAAATTATGTGTGTGTATGCATATATATGCAAAGATATTAATAAATATATATGCAAAGGTATTAATAAATATATATGCAAAGATATTAATAAATATATATGCAAAGATATTAATAAATATACCATTTCTTAATCATCCATGTACTAAACCTGCAAAAAAAATGCAGAAGGAAATTTGCTTGTTTCTAAAATTAATGTTATATATAAATCCCTGCAAAATTGGCAGCTATCACCCATTTGTAGTTACTTGGTTGGTTACACTTGCAGTGAAGCTTGAGACAAACAATGCTTCCACAAACTCGGTACTCATGCTACTTTCACACTGTTATGAGTTTAACACTGTTACACACTGGGACTATGCTTCAAAAAATACAGAAGTGAGTTTCAGCTGTTACTGAGTTTTCATATTCAGGAAGCAACAATTATCCATAATCACCCAAACACAGAAGTTTTGTTAATGAACAAGAGTAGATAATCTGATCAAAGCCAAAATGCAGCAACAGCTGCTATACCTCATTAAGAGGAAGTTTTGTTTAAATAATAAAATGAAGCATTGGCACACGTTTTTGAGGCATGGTTTAGATATCTTTGTACTAGTTTCCCAGGTTTCTGATGAAAATTCTTCTCTAGCAATCTCCCAATAGAAGTGAAGTCATTACACTAAAGGTCACATTCATTAAATGCAGGAAGGAGGGTGCTGCAGAAGGCCACTTCATCTGCAGCGTTCCATCTTTTCCTGTGTCAGGCACATTGTCAAAATGTTTAGCAACAGCTTTTTTTACAACTTGTCAAACAACTTTGACTCCTATCATACATTAAATACTAACGGTGTTCAGGATGAGCTTACATACAAAGCGCCGTTTATCACCATTAAGCTGTGATTTAGAAGATACAAACCCTCTCGGTCTTTCGAACGGTAGAAGTTGACTTGCAGAATTCAGCCCAGCATATGAACTTCTTTCATGGAGATTGTTTAAAATATGCTGGTAACTAGTTGATACTTGTGGCATATGCATATTCAGCAGTGCTATACAATTCTGTTTTGACTCACTGATTGGAAGACTGGAATTTTCATAAATAAAGGATGGAGAAATCAAAGAGCTCTGAAGATAGACGCATAGAATGGCATTCATAAGATCACAAATATAGACATCAGCAGAACAGCTATTTTCATGTTAGCTAGTTGTCAAGACTTTTTCACAGTGAGTGGAGTAAAATTGGCACTTTCAAAGCATGAGTCATCTCATCCTAAAATAGATGATTAAAATAGGTCAGATGATTCATTGGATATTGCTTTTTATTGACCTTGAGGAGAGCATTGGTTTACTAGCTAGTATGTACACATACAAACTGCAGACATATTAAGCTGGGTGAGAGGGACACAACCCAGGATCTCTGTGGTAACAGTATTTTCACAGCCATTTTTGCAAGCATTTATGATAATAATAAACTAATATTTCTTAAGAAGAAATTGGGGGGGGGGGGAGGGGAGATCATTTGCATCTTAATGAAAAATACCCTACAAGAGAGTACAAGTGATTTAAAAGGAGAGTCTCAGGGTGCACCAGGGGAGGTTTAGGCTGGATGTTAGGAAGAAATTCTATACAGAGAGAGTGATTGGCCATTGGAATGGGCTGCCTGGGGAGGTGGTGGAGTCACCATCATTGGAGGTGTTCAAGAGGAGACTTGATAGGGTGCTTGGTGCCATGGTTTAGTTGTTTAGGTGGATTGGATTGGTTGATAGGTTGGATGTGATGATCTTGAAGGTCTCTTCCAACCTGGTCTATTCTATTCTATTCTATTCTATTCTATTCTATTCTATTCTATTCTATTCTATTCTATTCTGATATAAAGCTACTATCCTGGCTCTAGTAGATGCATACATTCACTAAAATACTATCAATAGCCTTTCAATACATCATAGAAATATATGATGTATGTATATATATATATATATATATATGATGTATATATATAACCATGAAATGCCTTTATAGCTTCAAGACCAAGACATAGTAAGGTAAATTGATCCATTTGAGAAAAACAAGTCCAAGACTATAAATACTTTCAAATTAATCTTGAAAGATTCAGATAAGATGAAAAATGGCTTTGCAGTAAACTACAAATTCTTCCAACAGAGCTGAAATGCAAACTATATACATGTGCTGAGGTTTTGACTCGGGGGAAGTCACAACTTCCATTACGTTACTCTTGTGCAGACTCTCACAAGGGCACTTTCTTGAAATCAAACTCCAGAAATCATCCATCCTGACATATCTGCCAGGCTTTATCCCCAAACCATCAGAATATTAACAGAAAGGGTAAAGGCAGGATTATGTGCTTGTGCAATGTGGTGTTTTCATCGTATCTCTGTATGACCTTAAGGTGAACTTGAAGTCTGCATTCAATATAGATTGAGATTTTCCTGGCTTTACTTCACCTTCCATTTTCTCATCATTATATACAACATTGTTAACAACAATTGCTTCTCAGCAAGAAATGAAGACCAAACTATCTCAGATCTGGATGACTATAATGGATCTCTTCAGTTCAGATTTAAAGGAGACCGTACTAAAACCAACAATCTGATACCCGTTTCTGAAGTCAAAGGGAGTTAAACCTACTCATTACCTTTGAAACACAGCCTAAAATGGATTGAGATAAGCAATGTCATAAATTCTTCAGAGGCTCTTTACTTCCATGAATTGTATACCTAAGGTAAATCCTCCAAGTTTTGTGAGCTTTACTGTGCATTCAAGAGAGAGAATAACTTTGTAAATATTCAGGAAGAATACTTACCAGAAAATGCATTTTCTAGGATGCAAAACTGTTTAAAAATTCAGATAAAATTTGGCAAGTATCTGTGAGAGTAAGGGAAAGGGGAAGCATTTGATTTCCATATTTTCTAAAAGGAAATGAAAAGTAATAATCAGAAAACTAATAAAATAATCAGAAAAATACTTAGAACTTTTTTAATCCACTTAAAACAAAGGGTTTAAAGGGGGAAACAATATTTATCCAAACTCCTGTTTTAGTAAGTGGTAGATTATCCTAGATCTGGCCTAGGTATCTGTTTTGTTAACACAGGTCAGAGAGTCAAGCATAATAGCTAGATCTGGCCTGCATCAGAAATAGTGTGGCCAGCAGGAGCAGGGAAGTCCTTCTGCCCCTGTATTCAGCACTGCTTAGGCCACACCTTGAGTACTGTGTCCAGTTCTGGGCCCCTCAGTTTAAGAAGGACATTGAGACACTTGAACATATCCAGAGAAGGGCAATGAGGCTGGTAAGAGGACTCAAGCACAAGCCCTGTGAGGAGAGGCTGAGGGAGCTAGGATTGTTTAGCCTGCAGAAGAGGAGGCTCAGAAGAGACCTTACTGCTGTCTACAACTACCTGAAGGGAGGTTGTAGCCAGGAGGGGTTGGTCTCTTCTCCCAGACAACCAGCACCAGAACAAGAGGACACAGAATCAAGCTGCGCCAGGGGAAGTTTAGGCTCAAGATGAGAAGAAAATTCTTCGCAGAGAGAGTTGTTACCCATTGGAATGTGCTGCACAGGGAGGTGGTGGAGTCACTATCCCTGGAGGTGTTCAAAAAAGGATTGGACGTGGCACCTGAAGCCATGGTTTAGTAGTCATGAGGTGTTGGGAGACAGGTTGGACTTGATCTTTGAGGTCTTTTCCAATCTTATTGATTCTATGATTCTGTGAGTCTCTGATTCTATGTAGGAATCCAGACCCATATTTCTGATACAAATAATAATGTCCTTGTGTCTTAGCCTCTTTACATACTGGCAATCTCTTTCCTTCCTATACCTACAGCTTCTCTTGTACTGCAAAGTATACTTTGAAGACATAATAAGGATCAGAGTCAGAATAACAAGAAAGAAACATTAGTACCTGTTTTTAAAACATATATGGTTGGATTTATACACATTGTCCTGTGATAAATTTCAGTGTTACAAGCTCACCAAATTTTCACAACAAATGTCACCATATTTTCATATAGCAGCCACTCTGTCTGTTTGGTCAGAATGCATCAGAATATTGTCATTCTCATAAGAAACTTCAGCTTTTCCTTCACAGAATCACAGAATTTCGGAGTTTGGAAGGGACTCAAGAGATCATAGAGTCCAACCTATCTGCCAAAAGCAGGACCACCTAGGGTAGTCTGCACAGGAATGAATCCAGGCAGGTCTTGAAAGACTCCAGAGAAGGAGGCTCCACAACCTCTCTGGGTAGCTTGTTCCAGTGCTTCATCACCCTCGCTGTACAGAAGTTTCTCCTCATGTTGCAGAGAAACCTTCTATGTTCAAGCTTGTACCCGCTGTTCCTTGTCTCATTACTGTGCACCACCAAAAGAGATTGGCCCCCTCCACTTGACACCCCTCAGATATTTATACATATTGATGAGATCCCCTCTCAGTCTTCCCTTCTCAAGACTGAGCAGCCCCAGATCTCTCAGTCTCTCTTCATAGGGGAGATGCTCAAGTTCCCTAGTCATCCTCGTGGCCCTCTGTTGGACTGTCTCTAGCAGATCCCTGTCTCTCTTGGATTGGGAAGCCAAAAACTGGATACAATACACCAGGTGTGGTCTCAGCAGGGCAGAGTAGAGGGGGAGAAGAACCTCCCCAGACCTGCTGGACACATTTTCTTGATGCATTCCAGGATACCATTGGCCCTCTTGGCCACAAGGAAACATTGTTGTCCCATGGAGAATTTACTGTCCACTAGGACTCCAAGGTCTTTCGCCTGGAGCTGCTTTCCAGCAGGACAGCCCCTAACCTGTATTGATGCTTGTTGTTATTCTTCCCCAGGTGCAGGACCCTGCACTTGTCCTTACTGAACTTTATGAGGTTTGCCTTCACCCAGCTCTCCAGTCTCTCCAGATCTCATTGGATGGCTGCACAGCCACACACCCCCACAGCCCCAATTTTATATCATCAGCAAACTTGCTGAGGGTACACTCAAACCCCAGCTATAATTTATAAACATTTCACCTTTAATCTCAGAAACTTTCCCCTTCGTTATTGCAAAGATAAACATGGGGGTTTAATATTTTTCTCCTTAATCTGCTGATGTCAGTAGCATTTATTTATGCCTGAGTTTATAACAAGAGGACACAGTCTCAGACTGCGCCAGGGGAGGTTTAGGCTGGAGGTTAGGAAGAAGTTCTACACAGAGAGCATGATTGCCCATTGGAATGGGCTGCCTGTGGAGGTGGGGGAGTCACCTTCATTGGAGGTGTTCAGGAGGAGACTTGATGGAGTGCTTGGTGCCATGGTTTAGTTGTTTAGCTGGGTTGGATTGGTTGATAGGTTGGACGTGGTGATCTTGAAGGTCTCTTCCAACCTGGTTTATTCTATTGTATTCTATTCTATTGCCAAATACCAAAGCAGAGTAAGACCAACACACATCAAACATTTAAATTCCATTAAACCCAAAGATGATAAAATAATGCAAAGGAAACTGCGAGAACTAAATCTGTGAGAAGAGCTGAATGCCTGCAGTGGCACTTCTTTCCCAATATGAAGAACAAAACTAACAGGAAGGCTTTGCTGGCAAAAGTAAACTTTGCAAATAAGATCTGGGTTGTGGGGTTTTCTTTTCCTTCTATAAAATATTGACTAATCTTCAAAAATACATGAAAATCAAGCTTAAACTGTGTTCTATGTGAAAAAATATATATCTGTTTGTTTCAAATGTTGCTTTTCAGTAAGTGTGACTGTCAGCTGTTTTTCTCTAGAATATGTATTGCTATTCTTAGTTATTTGGAGAGGACACTATCCAAATATTGGCTTTCTGTGGTTTTCCATTTTTCTTTCCTTATAAAACTTGGACACTTTTTTTCTTTCAGCTTTTAAGGGAGGAGAGGCTGAGGGAGCTGGGATTGTTTAGCCTGGAGAAGAGGAGGCTCAGGGGAGACCTTATTGCTCTCTACAACTACCTGAAGGGAGATTGTAGCCAGGTGGGGGTTGGTCTCTTCTCCCAGGCAACCACCAACAGAACAAGAGCACACAGTCTCAAGCTGTGCCAGGGGAAGTTTAAGCTCGAGGTGAGGGGAAAGTTCTTCACTGAGAGAGTCATTCGCCATTGGAATGTGCTGCCCAGGGAGGTGGTGGAGTCACCATCCCCAGAGGTGTTCAAGAGGGGATTGGACGTGGCACTTGGTGCCATGGTTTAGTCATGAGGTCTGTGATGATGGGTTGGACTTGATCTTTGAGGTCTCTTCCAACCTTGGTGATTCTGTGATAACACGGAATATCATTTGGAAATTTCATTTTGTCCATCCTTTCTTCTTCAATAAGGATAAGTAAAAAAGTGGAGAACATGAGGGTGAAAACTGTTTATCAGCACCTTATATTTAAGAAAGGTTTACATACCCTTGTAACAGAAAGAAATTAAAACAGGTGTTTCTGGTTGATTGCTCTCTTCCACTCTTTTAAAAAAATGCTCCTTTTTTCCAACTTCTTCCAATGAGAAAGCCAAGGCAAGCAAATTCTTGGCCTCATTCCATTTAACTTTTAAAATGTTCCTTTCCTGCTCCATCTTTGGAAATTAAAAAAAGAAAAGAAACAAAGGAGTTGTCCCATGGAAAGAGATAAATGTTGAAAGGTAGTGTGAGTAGGCCACTACTGAATTTTCTCACAAGATTTAGAATAGAATAGAAACAGAATAGCCTGGAGAAGAGGAGGCTCAGAGGAGACCTTCTTGCTGTCTACAACTACCTGAAGGGAGGTTGTGGACAGGCAGAGGTTGGTCTCTTCTCCCAGGCAACCAGCACCAGAACAAGAGGACACAGTCTCAGGCTGCGCCAGGGGAGGTTTAGGCTGGAGGTTAGGAAGAAATTCTACACAGAGAGAGTGAGTGCCCATTGGAATGGGCTTCCTGAGGAGGTGGTGGAGTCACCATCATTGGAGGTGTTTAGAAGGAGACTTGATGGGGTCCTTGGTGCCATGGTTTAGTTGATTAGATAGTGTTGGATGATAGGTTGGACGCAATGATCTTGAAGGTCTCTTCCAACCTGGTTCGGTTCTATTCTATTCTATTCTATTCTATTCTATTCTATTCTATTCTATTCTATTCTATTCTATTCTATTCTATTCCAACACATGTTCAATATAAGGCTACAGACACTCACACATCTTCATATATTTACTCACTAGCTTGATCTTCACACTGATCACGATAGGATGTGCCTTCAGGAATTGCAGGACCCTGAAAGCAGGGATAGAAACCAGTGATAAAGTCTAGAATTGATGGACGAGGATCTGGTGAGGGAACATACAAACCAACTGGACATACAGAAGTCTGTGGGACCTAACAGAGGAGTCAAACAGCACCAGAGCAAGAGGACACAGTCTCAAGCTGCTGGTTTAGGGTGGATGTTAGGAAGAAGTTCTTCACAGAAAGAATGATTGGCCATTGGAATGGGCTGCCTGGGGAGACAGTGGAGTCACTGTGCTTAGAAGTGTTTAAAAAGAGACTGGATGGGGCGCTTAGTGCCATGGTTTAGTTGATAAGATGGTGTTGGGTGATAGGTTGGACTCAATGATCTTGAAGGACTTTTCCTACCTGGTTAATTCTGTGATTCTGAATAGAAAAGAGACAATAGAAAACTTTCCAAAAAGTAAATTAGTGGAATATGTGTTGATTTTAAACTCTCTATCCACTTGAATTTTTAATTTACTTTCCAGTCCTTTCACTCTTAATTATCTGCTCAGACGATAAGTGGTGTTGAGATGACACTTTGCTCAGATGCTTATCCATGAAGCAATGTGTTCACTCACACCACTATATCAATTCCTATTATCTGCAGGATTAAGTCAATCAAGTGGGGTTTTGCACTGTGATTTGAGCAAGGCGAGCTACCAGAGTCTCAGAAAACAGATTTCTACTTGAGCCAGAGCCTGAAAATCACAAGCCTGAAGATAGTCTAACTGGTGGCATTATGCCATTTCTTTAAGAAAGAGCTTTTGGTTTCACAAGAGCTGGTTATGCTTCCAGCTAACAGCAGACAGTTCAACCCCTTCTTTAAATCTTTGCATGACATAGTAAAGCAGGTAAACTAGGAATTGTACTTTAGTGTTTGCTTAGACCCTGTGCATCAGAGAGCATGTTCCTGTTACAAAGGGGTCTTTGTTCTTTTGCAATAACTTATTTTTTGACCCTCTCATTTTGAGGAATCTAAACAAAAATTGTATTTACAGATTGCTGTACAGAAAATGTCATTTAGCTACAAAAACCCTACTTTTTATTTACTGTAAGAATAGCTGAATACCTGGGTCAGGCTCCCCCAAGAACTTGCGGCATCTTTATTCTAGAGGATATTCAAAGCACACCTGAACGTGACTCTGAAAAACCTGCTCTAGATGACCCTCTTTTGAGCTGGGACTAGGCTGGGTGATTTCACACAGAAACACAGATTCACAGAATCACCAAGTTTGGAAGAGACCTCAGAAATCATCAAGTCCAAACTGTCACCCAACAACCTCATGAATAAACCATGGCACCAAGTGCCACGTCCAATCCCCTCTTGAACACATGCAGGGATGGTGACTCCACCACTTCCCTGGGCAGCACATTCCAATGGTTAACGACTCTCTCAGTGAAGAACTTTCTCCTCACCTCGACCCTAAACTTCCCCTGGTGCAGCTTGAGACTCCTCTTGTTCTGGTGCTGGTTGCCTGGGAGAAGAGGCCAACCCCTTCCTGGCTACAACCCCTCTTCAGGTAGTTGTAGACAGCAATAAGGTCTCCTCTGAGCCTCTTCTTTTGAGAGGTATCTTCTATGCTTGTGTGATATATAAACCTGATTTGCATAACTTAATCTCTTCTCAACTTACTTCTCAGTTTATCACAGGATGTGATGCTAATTGTTCATACTGTTGACTGCTGGTATTCCTAATACAAGATGACTGAAAGACCTGGTTTGCTCCCCAGTAAAAAATATTTATTGAACAAAAAATTCAACAGAGTATAATGCTATGAGGCAGTATTATCCTGAAGAATTTACTTTAAAATAATTGATAATAGCATCTTATTCAGCACAAAAATCAGAGCCATCAGTTTAGCTCTATTTCTATATCATAGTACCATAGTATCATAATATCAGTCAGGGTTGGAAGGGACCACAAGGATCATCTAGCTCCAACCCCCTGCCATGGGCAGGGACACCCCACACTAGATCAGGCTGGCCAGAGCCTCATCCAGCCTGGGCTTAAACACCTCCAGGGAAGGGGCCTCAACCACCTCCCTGGATAACCCATTCCAGGGCTTCACCACTCTCGTGGTGAAGAACTTCCTCCTCACATCTAGCCCGAATCTCCTCACCTCCAGCTTCATTCCATTCCCCCTAGTCCTATCACTACCTGAGATCCTGAGAAGTCCCTCCCCAGCCTTCCTGTAGGCCCCTTTCAGATACTGGAAGGCCACAATAAGGTCACCTCAGAGCCTTCTCATCTCCATACTGAACAGCCCCAACTCCTTCAGTCTGTCCTCATAGGAGAGGTGCTCCAGCCCTCTGATCATCCTCGTGGCTCTTCTCTGGACACGCTCCAGCACGTCCACATCCCTCCTGTAATAGGGGCTCCAGAACTGGACGCAGTACTCCAGGTGGGGTCTCACCAGAGCTGAGTAGAGGGGGAGAAGCACCTCCCTTGACCTGCTGGCCACACATCTCTTGATGCAGCCCAGGATCTGATTGGCTTTCCAGGCTGCAAGTGCACACTGAGAGCTCATGTTGAGCTCCTCGTCCACCAACACCCCCAAGTCTCTCTCCTCAGGGCTGCTTTCCATATCTCTCCTGTCTATCTACCATGACTTTATATAACACCTTTTTAAAACACTGACTCTGAAATAAGCTGCCTAAATAAGTCAACTTCTGCCTGTTTTGTTGATTTCTTTTTTTATATATATACTCAAGATCTTGGGGTTTGCAGCATCTCAGCTGTTCTAGCCATTTTCTTGAGCAATATAAATGGTACACATACAGTATTCCATGTGTATGTATCACTTGAACTTGACTATACATCATTAAACTTGACTAACGTAATCCTAATATAGTAGTAGTAGTAATAGAATCATAGAATCAATAAGGTTGGAAAAGACCTCAGAGATCATCAAGTCCAACCTATTACATAATACATAACACCTCAGGATAACTGAACCATGGCACCAAGTGCCACGTCCAATCCCCTCTTGAACACTTCCAGAGACGGTGACTCCACCACCTCCCTGGGAAGCCCATTCCAATGGCTAACATTTCTCTCTGTGAAGAACTTTCTCCTCACCTCAAGACTAAACTTTCTCTGGTGCAGTTTAAGACTGTGTCCTCTTGTTCTGGTGCTGGTTGCCTGGGAGGAGACCAACCCCCACCTGGCTACAACCTCCTTTCAGATAGTTGTAGAGAGCAAGAAGGTCTCCCCACATCCTCCTATTCTCCAGGCTAAACAACCCCAGCTCCCTCAGCCTCTTGTACTTGTGCTCCAGACCTCTCATCAGCCTTGTTTCCCTTCTCTGGACACATTCAAGTGTCTCAATGTCCTTCTTAAATTGAGGGTCCCAGAACTGGACACAGTGCTCAAGGTGTGGCCTAAGCAGTGCTGAGTACAGGGGCACAATGACTTCCCTGCTCCTTCTGGCCACACTATTCCTGATGCAGGACAGGATGCCGTTGGCTCTCTTGCTCACCTGGGCACACTGATGACTCATGTTAAGCCGGCTCTCAACCAGTAGCCCCAAATCCCTTTCTGCCTGTCTGCTCTTCAGCCACTCCAACAGCAGCTACTGCAGCAGCAGTAAAAGTAGTAGTAAATTTATGATTATCCAGATGCACACACAGTAAATAAGTATAACAGAGAAGGGAAAAACTGGATACAGTTTTCTATTCTACTGGATTGTTTTGCTGAAGGAGAAAATCCTTAAGCCACTTAAGGATGATGACACTTAAGCTGATGACACCAAGCTGTGTGGTGCAGCAGACACGCTGGAGGGAAGGGATGCCATCCAGAGGGACCTTCTCCAGGCTGTTCAGTCTGGAGAAGAGAAGGCTCCCAGGTGACCTCATTGTGGCCTTCCAGTATCTGAAGGGGGCCTACAGGAAGGCTGGGGAGGGACTTCTCAGGGTATCTGGTAGTGATAGGACTAGGAGGAACGGAATAAAGCTGGAAATGGGGAGATTCAGGCTGGATGTGAGGAGGAAGTTCTTCACCATGAGAGTGGTGAAGCCATGGAATGGGTTATCCAGGGAGGTGGTTGGGGCCCCATCCCTGGAGGTGTTTAAGACCAGGCTGGACGAGGCTCTGGCCAGCCTGATCTAGTGTGGGGTGTCCCTGCCCATGGCGGGGGGTTGGAACTAGATGATCCTTGTGGTCCCTTCCAACCCTGACTGATTCTATGATTCTATGGTTCTATGATTCACTTGAGGATCTGGTCCTTTTTATAGCCATCGTTCTAAATGACATTTTGAAATCTTACATAATTCAGTTGCTGGGAAAGGACCTACTTGGATAGGATATCTCATCTTTACCATTTTCAGTGCATTAAAATGTTTATCACAAAGGAATTCAGTAATACTAGGGTTAATATTTTATATGTTCATCCTATCATCTGTCACACACAGAACTTAATTGCAGCTTAAGTAATCTTGTTGAATGATGAAAGCTTCTGGTGTATATAGTATCAAATATTAATTCCTTATGTTAAACCGAATAGAATAGAATAGAATAGAATAGGAGTTGAATTGAATTGAATTGAATTGAATTGAATTGAATTGAATTGAATTGAATTGAATTGAATTGAACTGAACTGAACTGAATTGAATTCAATTAACCAGGTTGGAAAAGACTCTTGAGATCATTGAGTCCAACCTATCACCCAACACTATCTTATCAACTGAACCATGGCACCAAGCACCCCAACCAGTCTCTTCCTAAACACCTCCAGTGATGGCGACTCCACTACGTATTGTTTGCTCATAACCTTGTAACAGGTGTTTAGAATGAAATGAAAAGTGTCAAAACAGAGTATTCTATTGAAAGACAACCAAAGTGAAATAATTAATACTTTTCTAAGGTCTATTATTCTTAGAATGTTCCAAAGTCCACTGAAATCAAAGGCAGATATTCCAGAAGCTCTCCGAGTTTCACACTGAAGTCTTATTGTGCCTTTCTATGGTATTTTGATAATAGGGAGTACCTGAGCAGTTTGGAATTAAAATGAAAGGGTAAAAATAAGGATTTGTCTTAGGAAACAGCCAAGATATCTGTGAAAGAAAAAGTCCTGATGTAATCTCAAAGATTTTGTCTGTGAGCTCAAAAGCAAAGGATTTGTAAATAAAGAGAGACATATAATTCCATGTAATTTCTTTGCTAACTGCCTGGTTAACTGTAGCAAAAGGAGGGGGTGGGAGGGTGGATGTGGTTTAATTCTTGCTAATTCTTTCTTTTTCTCTCTTTCTTTTTCTCTCTTTCTTTTTAACAGAGCAGGTAATGCTTTGAAAGGAAATCAAACAAATTAGAACTGACTCTGGAGGGTACACAGACTAATATTTAAAGAACATCTGCAGTTTAGTACCCACCTGGACTAAGCAGCAGTCATTGTGAATTAGGTTAAATGTCAATGTAAATTGCAGAGTGGTTTAAACTTCATCTTACTTTCTGTGTTTAATGTTTTAAACAGCAGTTCATTTGAAGTTTAATGACAGTGTATCTATGCATATTTCATTAAAGAAGGAATGCCAAACACAGAGTTTCTAAAAGCCTCAGTTTTGACCCTGTGCAAAGTTGTTTCAGAACTTTAGAAGCACTGGCAATGCAATATGAACACTGAATTCAGTAATGGGTCTCTGCACCACCACAGGTTATATTTTCAAAGAAATTAGAAACAACCCTAAGGAGAAGAAATACTCATATGTAGACAGCACTTCCAAAAGCTTTCCACTCCTGCAGCTAACTTTACATGATTTGAATTGTCACCCAAAGTCTAGCATTGAAGCAAATATCACCTACTGACCTACAGGATACATTTAATGGCTAAAAGGTAATATGTGGAGCCATGGTAGAGTGTTTTGTTTTGTGAAGTCTTTTTCAGTAATGAAATCAAACATCAAAGCAATTTTTGCAAATGATTCCTGTTAAATACACAGCATAAGTCAGAAGTGGTAGTATAGAGATTTAGCCACAGCACTCTGTGACTAATTAGATGTTTTTCTCTAGATCAACAAAATCTATTCCAGAAAAATATATTTCTGTGCTGGAAAATAAATTCTTCCTCTCTTAGCTCTTGTTACCTACTCTCATTAAATCACTTCTCTCTGCAGCTCACCAGTTCTCTCATTTACCTCTCATTGTGCCAGAATTGACTGAGAAAAACACTTTAAGTGCTGGACTTCAGCTGTAGCCCAGCTCAGTCAGTTCACTAAATCAGTCAGTCCTGCCCTCATCTTTGAGTAGCACTCCAGCTCAGCTCCATACAGAGTAGTTATCCCCCAGCTCCCCTCACCTTCCCCTGCACACTCTTCAAAGAACCTACAGAATTTCTTTCTATGTAATAAATTGAGAGACTAAACAATGAAATCACTTCATGGCATCAAATACTCCTCACCCTTTCTACCCAAGGAAGTAGTTCACATCCCAGAAATTTGTTTTCTTCTAATTCTAGGTTATAACTACCTTTGGATCCACAGTGCTTGACAAAGACAGCAGAGAGAGCTTTCCTAGATGGAGTATAAATAGGTTTTATAGGCAACACTTAGTGTGGTTTTCACTCCTCAAAATACATAAATAAATGACTATATGTAGACTTAAGGTCTCCATAATCAGTCATTCTGAGATACACATCTTGCTGTTTATTAGTCAGCTGTACACATTGAAGGGAAGAAATGAGCAAGTTATCATAGAATCATAGAATCAACCAGATTGGAAAAGACCTCAGAGATCATCAAGTCCAACCTATTACCTAATACCTAACACCTCATGACTAACAAAACCACGGCTTCAAGTGCCATGTCCAATCCTTTTTTGAACACCTCCAGGGACAGTGATTCCACCACCTCCATGGGCAGCATATTCCAATAGCCAATTACTCTTTCTGTGAAGAACTTTCTGCTCACCTTGTGCCTGAACTTCCCCTGGCACAGCTTGAGACTGTGTCCTCTTGTTCTGGTGCTGGTTGGCTGGGAGAAGAGACCAACCCCCCCACTGTCTACAACCTCCTTTCAGCGTGCATTTCATACTGTCTTAATACAATTGCAAATTTATGAGCTATTTAATATGAACAATTCCTGTTATTATGTCCATTTTAATCCAAATTCAATGGAATAAATATTTCTAAGACAATTTCAGTTTAGAGTTATGTAATCATCCATAACACTTTTTTTCCAGGCTTCACCATGCACTGTTGTTGAAATATGGTGAAATATATGATGATATTGATTCTGTTCCAAGCAGGAAAATACACAAAGGAAAAGTACAGCTGTGAACCAGGTCTTGTGGATGCCCCTCACATCTGCTTCCTGTCTTCTCACTCTTTATACAAATGCATTCATCCACTAGAATGTCAGCAAAGCCTTTCTGTTTTTTAATGTTCTTGGCTGGTGGGCAGAGTCCATAAATAGGAAGGCTGAAAATGAGCATGCAGCAGGAAGAGAAGGACGTTAACATAACTTTTAGAGATCATTGTAACACGATAGGTTGGATATTTACTGTACTGCAAGAAAGTACTTTGTCTAGCTGGTGTGTGTATTTCAGCTGTGCAGCTTGCGTGACCAGACAAAAATTGATCGTCTAAGGCAGGCGTATGCATATAAAATAAGCAAAGATCATTTGCTTCTTTTATGTAGCCCAAGATCTCTTACATGAAGGCTTCTTTCTGCTTATGATCAACAAAGAGGTTTTGCCACTCTCTCTGCGGTTCAGATGTAGAGAAAGAAAGTAGAAAAGGTATCAGGAACCATGAAGATTAACACATCAAAGTGCCAGGTTCTACACCTTGGCCACAACAACCCCATGCAGTGCTGCAGGCTGGGGTCAGAGTGGCTGCAGAGTGGCCAGGCAGAAAGGGACCTGGGGGTACTGCTCAATACTAGGTTGAACATGAGCCTGCAGTGTGCCCAGGTGGCCAAGAGGCCAATGGCATCCTAGCCTGCATCAGGAATAATGTGGTCAGCAGGAGCACGGAGGTCATTGTGCCCCTGTACTCAGCACTGGTTAGGCCACACCTTGAGTCCTGTGTCCAGTTCTGGGGCCCTCAGTTTAGGAAAGATGTTGACTTGCTGGAACATGTCCAGAGAAGGGCAACAAAGCTGGTGAGGGGTCTGGAGCACAAGCCCTGTGAGGAGAGGCTGAAGGAGCTGGGGTTGCTTAACCGGGAGAAAAGGGGTCTCAGGGCAGACTTTATTGTTCTCTACATCTACCTGAAGGGAGGTTGTAGCCAGGTGGGGGTTGGTATCTTCTCCCAGGCAACCACCAACTGAACAAGAGGACACAATCTCAAGCTGTGCCAGGGAAGGTTCAGGCTGGATGTTAAGAAGTTCTTCATAGAGAGAGTGATTGCCCATTGGAATCGGCTGCCCAGGGAGGTGGTGGAGTCACCATCACTGGAGGTGTTTGGGAAGAGACTGGATGGGGTGCTTGGTGCCATGGTTTAGTTAGAATAGAACAAAATAGTTGATTAGATGGTGTTCGATGATAGGTTGAACTTCCTGATCTGAAAGATCTTTTCCAACCTGGTCAATTCTGTATTCTGAGATTAGACAGTGTAGTGACTCTAGTATTCCTTTTAAAATATGAAAAAAATGACCCTAAAAACTGGCAAAGGTATTCAAAGTATGTTTGCGCTACTTGGTGTTGATTGCTAGGTTGTTCTGAATTTGGTTTGCCACGTGGACCACCCCAATAATTCTCTGTTATTATCTTGTACTGAAGTCATCTACTATCCAAAAATCATTTTTTAAATAAGAGAGATTTGTCTCTCCTATTTTTACATACCCACAATGTAGATGTTGGAGTGAGTCACTCCAAGGTCAGTGAGGAACATTGGAACAAGGAAAAAAAAAAAAAGACACATTTTGAAGATAAATTCATCTGACCTATTTTAGACCTCTAAATGTTTCTCTTCTCTAGATTGCTCACTGTTAGTAAGCATGCCAAAAAGGGGCAGAGGGGCTAGGGGATTATGTTCTCTAGATGAGAACATAAAATTGTGCCAGTGCTCCTGATGGATCTCTGGCCCTAAAGGCTGGGGAAGTTCCAGATGCTTCCAAGTTTGACAGAAGTTTCAAAGTGCAGGGAAAAGGGTATCTCTGAAGTGAAAGGAAACAGCATCTTCAGCAGGAAAGTGGGATGGGATGGAATGGAATGGAATGGAGTGGAGTGGAGTGGAGTGGAGTGGAGTGGAGTGGAGTGGGAGTGGAGTGGAGTAGAATAGAATAGAATAGAATAGAATAGAATAGAATAGAATAGAATAGAATAGAATAGAATAGACCAGACCAGGTTGGAAGAGACCTTTGAGATCATCAAATCCGACCTATCACCCAACACCATCTAATCAACTAAACCATGGCACCAAGCACCCCATCCAGCCTCTTCCTAAACACCTCCAGTGATGGTGGCTCCACCACCTCCCTGGGCAGCACATTCCAATGGCAAATTTTCACACCCAGCAGTGATTTGCTTACATTTTACCACTTTCTGTTTGAGATCTGTGGAAAATTTTAAACATACAGCCTAAAACTACCACAAAGGTCTTTACAGAATCATAGAATCAGTAAGGTTGGAAGAGACCTCAAAGATCATCAAGTTCAACCTGTCACCCAAGACCTCATGACTACTAAACCATTAAGGTTCTTCATTAAATGAAACACAAGGAAAGCAAAACATCTCATTTCCTGTTTATCAGCCTCCTCCCTCCAGAAAAGCAAACCATTCTTGACTATATTTGTCAAATTCTCCAAAGCAAAAATGCTAATTTTGGTAAATTCTGCAAATTGCATAGTTTCAAAATACAGTCTGACTGGTTTACTTTTTAAATGCTTGTTTAGATTCCAGTAGTGGATAGCATGGGGGTGAAAACAATGAAACAGAGAGGGAAAGAACTCTGAAACTCAAGCCAGCTGTTGCTGTTGCATCCCCTTTCAGGTGCAGTAGTCTTTCTTTTGGTAACACCAGCTCTAAGTACTCTGTTATTCTTCTCAGTAAGGTCAGACATCAACAATATGTTCAAATTTGCTTGCAAAAATAAATAATCTATTCTGGGAAAGTCTATCCATATAATTATAGATTTCTACACTGCCACAATATCATATATTGGCCATGATTGTTCATTTAGTAGTGTTTTAATTCTCTGAATTGCTTTTTTGGCCATCTCACAGCTCTGTGACAGGTTGGTGGGGTTGGTTTTTTTTTCTGAGTTGATACAGTTCTCAGCTTGGTAAATCTTGGTAATATTGTCCTGAGTAAATACATCTATCAAATTAGACCCAGTCAGTAAGAGTCACTGGTTTTGGCAGCCTGCAAACTAGTTCTGTAGGGTCAGTCACCATTCCTAATTTGCGTTTGGTGGGTTTTCCAGACTGTTAATTATTTAGATTCAAATCGTCCCCTAGTCTTTGTGACCACCTCTTTCATAGTCACTCAGAATCATTTTATGTGTGTCTTTCCCTGTGTGCTACCTCTTACTGCAGCTAGTTGCAGCAATCCCCCTTCTGAGCACATGAAAAGGGCTTGCTGACTATGAGAATACTTTATAAAAATACTTGCACTTTTGTCATGTCATTTATGGAAAACCACTTTGAAAGTCCAATATCAAATTTTCAGCAGTGATGGCCACCTGTGGGTTTCTTAGGCTTCAGCCTCACCTGCACACAAATGAAAAGCAGTCATGCTTCCTTTACCTTTATTCTTTCTTTCTGACCTTCTTCCCCCACCCCAGTCTGGATTGAGAAGATATGTGCATCTACTAATACCTTAAGGAAATGGACATTCCACCTCCCTGAGTGCCAGACTTGTGTCAGTTTGGGACCTCAAAATTTATGCTGCATTTCAGAACTTTTGCCCAGATTTAAGGGACATAAAGAGCTAAAAGCTCCAGAATAACCAAAAGCAATCCATGTTGTAAGTGTTGCCAGAGTTGAAAATCTACAAGAGCTATTTCTTGCTCTGCAGCATCACAACTGGACTGTGAAAAAGACAGAGGCTCAGCCATAGATCACACAGAGCTCTTTGCCAGCATCCCACAGGAGCAAAGATCGACTGAGGTAAAGAAATCCCATAGAAAAGGTTTAACCTAGTTTTTTTCACAGTGCAGAAATGTATTTTACCACGTAGTGCTTGGTCTGATGCAGAATGCAGTCAGACAAGACAGATTGAACCAGTTTAATAGCTTGCTGCCTCTGAAAGACCACTCCTCCAAGCCGGCTCTGCTGTTCATCCTGCCCCTTCGTGAGCAAATTCCATTACCTAATAAATCAGAAAGAGGGAGCAAAGGAAGGGATTTCTACCGGACAGGCAAATTGTGTTTTCTCAGTGAGGAAAACATGAGCAAGACTACAGATACTCCCAGGAGTGAGTGCATAGATGGAGCAGGAGTGGTGATTGGAGGTTATGTCAGTTTACCAGGCTTTTCTGGGTACCATTTCAAAGGATGCTGACACACCACATTTATACTTCCTGTGCTGAAAGGATCCATGAAATACCCAGGAACCATGATATAATAGAATGATAGCATAAATTAGATGAGACATGGTAACTAACTTAAGCTCTAAATTAACTCTTCTGGAAATCATGGCAGAGAGGCTACAGGACAGTGCAAAATTTAAAATACTGGCTTTATTTATTTATCTCAGCATCAATGGCAATTTTTCCCCTCCTTGGAAAGCTTGCCTGCCTTTTATTCAAGAGGTATAGCCTCAGGACTATGAAAAACAGAAATGTTCCACAGTAAGTTGTTGTGAGGACAGTAACATGCTTTTTCCTACCCTGAATAGCACCTGATAGGTGTAGCTGTCTCTAAGGTGCATGCAGCCTGCCTCCATCACTGAAGACAGCCTGTGATCACCAGCATTACTCCAGGGAAAAATTTCTGGCACCAGTGAGTCATGCAGGAGAATTATTTAAGGACCAAGTATAATATATTCAGGATAGTGGGGACTAAGCCATTCAGTCACTGCTTCTTGTGGCTTCCTGAATTCAGCCAGTGCCATCCTAATCCATAAAATAAAAGTGGAATAAAATATTCAAAGACAGAAATGTATTAGAATTTACATTACTAGAATTAACCAGGTAAGAAAAGACCTTTGAGATCGAGTCGAACCTATCACCCAACACTATCTAATCAACTAAACCATGGCACCGAGCGCCCCATCCAGTCTCATTCTAATCACAACTTCAGGCAACAGGTTAAGTTCAAGAGCATCATTTCTAAAGAACAGTGATCCAGTTCAAGGTAAATATGAATGAAAGATGCTCTGCAGATGTAATGCTTTTTCTCTCTGTACCCTTTATGCACCTTCCACTGCTTGCAGCATTTAAACTGCCGGTGGTACTGAAATATCTCTAGCCTGCATCTGTGGTATGCTTTGGTTTTGCTTGTATGATGGGAATTAATCAGATTGGGGTTGAGAAGGGAAGTTCCCCTGGGTCACAAAGGGAGGGACACTGGGGTCAAGGAAGTGGCAGGGACTTTTTCTACTTTTTAGCATGAGGCATGGCCATGTCTCTAAGATCATTTGGGAATCTTTACCTATTAAATTGCTTGCTATAGGCAGAACAGTATTGGTGCCCTCTGATTCTCTTACTTTTTTTCAATGTCACTTTATGATTTCTAATAAGTCATGTGGCTTTTGGCCTACTTTATGTGAGTAGTGGGCACTGAGAAGTGCTCTGTAGCTGGTAGTGGATGGGGAACTGGTCTCTGCATCCAGAGTAGAATTCTAGAATAGAATTAACCAGGTTGCGAAAGACCTGTGAGATCATCCAGTCCAACCTATCACCCAACACCATCTAATCAACTAAACCATGGCACCAAATGCTCCATCCAGTCTCTTCCTAAACACCTCCAATAGCGGTGACTCCACCACCTCCCTGGGCAGCAACAACTAACAACCCTTCTCCTTTCCATGGTCCTATGTGCAGCTCTTATTACTCTTTCCAGACAACCCATAATGATGCCCAGATGTTCTGCAGGCTGACCATCATTTCAGTAGTCCTAACTGGTAAGAGCAGAAGCAAGTACTGAGGTATGACCCTGGAGGTGTTCAAAAAGGGATTGGATGTGGCACTCGAGGCCATGGTTTAGTGGCCATGAAGTGTTGGGTGACAGATTGGACTTGATGATCTCTGAGGTCTTTTCCAACCTTATTGATTCTATGATTCTATGACACAATGTGGTTTCGAAGTCTCACGGATGAGGTACCTGATTCTTTGCAAGTAAACAGTCTCTTCCTCTCTTCCTTTCCTTATTAATTATTCTAAAAAGTAATTTGCATAGGAAACAGATAGGCATGTACAATTACCTAGAGGAGACGTAGGAAATAGTATGGCTGATGAAATTTATATTCCAATTCATCTCATTAAAAGGTAAACAGTTAAATTAGGTCACATGAACTGTCATGTAAATGCCTGTTTCTCTCCAGTGCTACAAGAGAGCAAAGGTTGCCTAGTTTAGATGCATTCAGAACATCTAATTAGCAGAAATTTAGAATTAGCTGAAAATATTCCAGCACTTTACTGTCTGGAAGCACTATAGTAAAAATTGAATATTCAGATGCTTACTTGGTTTCCTTTACTCACAGAACCAAAGAAATGGTCAAGTCTGTTGGTCAAGTCTCTTGTCAGCCTTAGCCTGGAGAAGAGGAGGCTCAGGGAGACCTTATTGCTCTCTACAACTACCTGAAGGGAGATTGTAGCCAGGTGAGGGTTGGTCTCTTCTCCCAGGCAACCAGCACCAGAACAAGAGGACACAGTCTCAAGCTGCACCAGGGGAGGTTTAGGCTGGATGTTAGGAAGAAGTTTTTCACAGAAAGAGTGATTGGCCATTGGAATGGGCTGCCCAGGGAGGTGGTGGAGTGTTTAAGAAGAGACTGGATGGGGCACTTGGTGCCATGGTTTAGTTGATTAGATGGTGTTGGGTGATAGGTTGGACTCGATGATCTGAAAGGTCTTTTCCAACCTGGTCTATTCTATTCTATTCTATTCTATTCTATTCTATTCTATTTCTATTCTATTCTATTCTATTCTATTCTATTCTATTCTATTCTATTCTATTCTATTCTATTCTATTCTATTCTATTCTATTCTATTCCATTCCATTCCATTCCATTCCATTCCACTCCATTCCACTCCATTCCATTCCAATTATTTCTCTACATTCTTTTGTTTTAAAGCATGTTTACTAACAAATGAGTGTCAAAAAGGGTCTTTCAGCAAGTACTGTCCTTCAGGCAGCTTTGTGACAAAGCCTAGGAGCAGTTCTCAAAACAAATACAGCTACGGGATCTGTGGCTCATAAAACAGAAAGGAAAATAAAATTTCTTGAACCAACATGTTTCATGTGATTTTTTGGTTTTCCCAAGTACTTCACAACTTTCTGAGATGTTAACAGTATATTAATTTTCCCATGTGGAATGTTATATTCAGGTTAATTCAAAACTCATTAATTTTGTCAAGGTAATGGGTCTGTAACATACTGTACAATTGCATATTAACTACTCTTTGTAAGAATAATTAAGAAAAGGACAGAACATCAAGACAAATACCTGTGATTAAATTAGTTAAGAATTACTGGTTGGTTTGGTTTGGTGGGTTTTGTTTCCTGTATTATAGTGGCTGGGACCTTGCAGAGAATAAATAAAAGCTTTTATGAAAAGAGACATATATCTGGTCTATAAATACATTGCTTCAGCACAATCTCTTGAGTTATTTTGATAGTGCATTCAGCCACTGCCATGACAATTTCCCCAGCTCTTCTCATCTCTTTTTATTTAAAAACAAAATAATGTTAAGAAGAAGCTTGAATGAGAGAATAGTGGATGAAAAACAATTGGACATCTTTCTCTAAAGAATGGGACAAGGCAATGGCACATGAGGAGAGCTTCTCACCTCCATGCACAGTAGTTGCCACAGAGAGAAGCAGATCACCTAAACAGATGTATTGTATAACAAAGGTCCTTATAACACAGGTCCTTACCTCTCCATTCAGAGAATCAAATTAAACCAATGTTGGAGAACAATCACAGTCTCTCTGCCACCCATGCTTGAAAGATTTTTTTGCTCATGAGGAAAAGAAAGCAGAGAGAGACCTGCAAGTCTAAAAATACACTACCTTATTTCAGTTTCAAAATCATTTGACAAGTGCTACTGCCACTCTGCACTTGGACCCTGTAGTACACCCCATAATAACAGATCAGCTTTGTGGCTCAGCAGCAGTGACATATTTAGTCAATTCAGTACTGAAAGGGCACTTCTTAGAAATTTCCCAATTGCCATCTCGCTGGAGATCACAGCTTTTCTACAGTTAATATAAACTATTGGCAGACTCAGATAAGAAAATTACCACATCAGTTCAAGTTGTAATTTAAGGCCTATTTTCATTTTGCACTCATGAGTTTCCTTAGGAAGAAAGGAATACAACACCAATGGTTTTGGAATCACATCCTGTTAGATCAAAGGTCTTTTCCAACCTGGTTGATTCTATTCTATTCTATTCTATTCTATTCTATTCTATTCTATTCTATTCTATTCTATTCTATTCTATTCTATTCTATTCTATTCCATCCTGTTGTGTTCGGTTCTGTTCTATTCTACTCTACTCCTATTCTATTCTATTCTATTCTATTCTATTCTATTCTATTCTATTCTATTCTATTCTATTCTAATCTATTTAAAGCAAATCAGATTAAACCATGCAGACAAACATAAAATACTTTTCTAAGCATGCAATCCTTAATGAAGCCAGCAAAATATGTCTGAGGTCATATTGACAGAATTCCATTCTGGAACCTCAGTAAAAACACTGAGACAAAATGGTGATGATAGCATGCACCGTGAGCAGGCTGGTGAAAATCCGGGCTGGCCCCTTTCCACCCCTTCTTTCTCACTATTATCAGTTTTAAAAGCCAACGAACAGAAAATGTAAAACTAAGGTGGCCCTCAATTTAAGAAGGACATTGAGACACTTGAACTTCTCCAGAGAAGGGCAATGAGGCTGGGGATTGGCCTCGAGCACAAGCCCTATGAGGAGAGGCTGAGGGGGCTGGGATTGTTTAGCCTGGAGAAGAGGAGGCTCAGGGGAGACCTTATTGCTCTCTACAACTATCTGAATGGAGGCTGTAGCCAGGAGGGGGTTGGTCTCTTCTCCAAGGCAACCAGCACCAGAACAAGAGGACACAGTCCCAAGCTGCACCAGGGCAAGTTTAGTCTTGAGGTGAGGAGAAAGTTCTTCACAGAGAGAGTTGTTAGCCATTGGAATGGGCTGCCCACGGAGGTGGTGGAGTCACCATCCCTGGAGGTATTCAAGAGGGGATTGGATGTGGCACTTGGTGCCATTGTTTAGTAGTCATGAGGTCTGTGGTGACAGGTTGGACTTGATGATGTCTGAGGTCTTTTCCAACCTTATTGCTTCTATGATTCTATTCTATGGCTTGTTTGGGGAAACTCTTTGAGATGTTCTTGCCTGGTTGTCAGAGAACTTATACAGAAGAAAACATCTCCATTCATATCCATGTAAGAAGTTTTTCAGGAAATGGTGAATAGGCCTGAATTTTACTTGGAAGAAATAAAACACTGTGGTTTGTCCTAGCACTTTTTTTCCTACAAATCATAATTGTAGCTTTTTCCATCCATTACTGATAGTAATTTTGTCAGCTTGACGGCAATCATAAACAATGTTGTAACAAAATACCCAGAAAAATTACACTATATTCCAAACATGGTCAATTTCAGCTGCCTTTTACAGAAACAAGCACCCAAGTATTGTATTATGAGCAGCAAAAGCTAATGATATTGAAAACTAATGACAAAGCAAATTATTCTTGTTAAAATATTTATTGTAAACCAAGGGATGAACATTTTGAGAGAATAAATTAATATAATGTTTGACTATAGCAAAACAATGAGGGAAGGAGACAAGAATAAACAGAAGGAGACCAGAAGGTAATTCAAGGGCAGAGGGAGAAGAGCACTAACACTGATTTGCATTTTTGCTGTGTCTCTGAGCAAGAGCACTCAGGAAAAGCAGGTCAGCTTACCAGTTGGTAGACCGTGCAACTGTTTGATGCTGAACCCTCCTGAGGGTGCCCTTTCTGTGCAGCACACACATCCAAGGAAGAGTAGCAACATCTCTGGAACACTTTCCCAAAATTCCAGCCCCTCTGATGTTACAGAACACCAAGAAGGGACTTATTTGTGAATACATATTCCCATGAACTTCAGTGCTTTTTCACTGGAAACACAAAAAAGTTTGTCAACACTTCACCTCAACCTTTCCAAACAGCACATACAAGATCAGCTTGTGAGCCTCTGAAGGCTGGCTTATCTGCTAAGCATTCCCCTTTGTCATTAAGGTCCCTATAACTCACATCATTACTGTTTCATTGTCAGGCTCTGGATATTCTTTTGAGAGCACTTAATACAGTCACACAACTCTTTCAGTCGTTTCTCCCAAAATCTGACCATGTATGCTCCTACATTATCTTCTGTGTAGGTTGGATTATTTCTAGACTGGAATAACAGAGTCCTCTCCCATCTTCCCACTCAATTTTGTGTCCAGTTCTGGGACCCTCAATTTAAGAAGGACATTGAGACACTTGAACTTCTCCAGAGAAGGGCAATGAGGCTGGGGAGAGGCCTTGAGCACAAGCCCTATGAGGAGAGGCTGAGGGAGCTGGGATTGTTTAGCCTGGAGAAGAGGAGGCTCAGGGGAGACCTTATTGCTCTCTACAACTACCTGAAGGGTGGTTGGAGCCAGGAGGGGGTTGGCCTCTTCTCCCAGGCAGCCAGCACCAGAACAAGAGGACACAGTCTCAAGCTACACCAGGGGAAGTTTAGTCTTGAGGTGAGGAGAAAGTTCTTCACAGAGAGAGTTGTTAGCCATTGGAATGTGCTGCCCAGGGAGGTGGTGGAGTCACTGTCCCTGGAGTTGTTCAAAAGGGGATTGGACGTGGCACTTGGTGCCATGGTCTAGTAGTCATGAGGTCTGTGGTGACAGGTTGGACTTGATGATCTTTGAGGTCTCTTCCAACCTTATTGATTCTATGAAATTCATTTTGTAATTAAAAAAGAAGACATGTCCTGTGGAAGAAAAGATAAAAACCAAACCAACCAACAAGTAAGAGGCAGGGGTTTTGTTTCCTTCATAGAACAACATAAATACAGAGGTATATTTCTAGGATCATTTTTGTGTTAGTTTAAATCTGTTTTGATGTGCTTTGGCTAAGCCAACAAAATTGATTTGAGGATGGGAACCGAATGTGAACAGCAAATTTGTCTAAATATTATAGTTATGATGCACAGGCATCTTCCTCTTAATGCACAATTTGCCTCATTCCAGGGAGCTAGGTATATTTACTCATCAAAATCCTGGACTCTAACTATTCTGTAAATACTTAGAGTTGGTTTGCCTTTTGCATCTGTATTTAAATAATCCCAAACAAGCTACAGTTTTACTGCAAATTAAATATTTATGCATGCAGGCATTCAGACATTCACAGGAAACAACAGACAAACAGTGGAGTAGAATTCCTAAGACACCCTTATAGTAGGTAACCATATCCTATAATATGCTTAGTGCAAAATAATATAATGCAATCAATCTCCCAAGTTGTGGGGTTTTTTTTCCTCAACACCAAAGTGTTTTATCCTCATTTCCTTTCCAGTCTAAATTTATTCCTGGACAGTTTGTTCCCTCTTGTTCCTGAGCCAACACTATTCTTTAGCTTAAACAGTTCCTTCCTGTCTCTGGCTTTACCATCCTGATGTATTTAAAGACAGCAATCTTATCCCTTCTCTGCTTTTGTTCTGCTAAAATTCTAAGCTCTTTCAGTCTCTTTTCATGAAATAGACTCTTCCTTCCCCTGAGAACCATAAGAGCCCGTCTCTTGCAGTTTTTCAAATTCACCTCTCCTGACTATGAATGAGGAATTGAACACAATATTCCAGATGAGGTCTCATCCAAGCCTTCTGGCATTACGATTTGCCCTCCCTCCTGACACATCCCAGTCTTTCACTAGCTCTTTTTTTCACTGTCACGTTACAATGGTAGCACACAAATTATCCTGTGATTGATGAATGCTCTCAGATACACTTCCTTCCCATCAGCACCCCATTGATAAGCTCTAAGATTATTACAAGGGCTTTGTTTGATTTTGTTTATTAATGAAAGTCCCTAATAATTAAAGTCTTTTGTACTTTATAGTTGTATATGCTATAATTGTGCATGCTATTTACATCTTATTAATCTTAATGCCAGCTAATTCCCTGAGTGTCATCCTTTTACTACTCCATAAGAACAGCATCTGTCATTTTGCAACAATCAACACTTTTCATTAGAATATTTCTACTTTCTGATAGAAGTTTATTGACTACAACATCAAATTGTCTGTATCTTGAAAAGGACTCTTTAATGCTTTCACTCATAACACTTACTTTAAGACTTCTCAGTGCAGCCTTATGCATTTCTTTGTTTCCTGTTAGCTATACTCACTTTAAGATTGCTGTGTTTATCTCAGTTTTTCCTAGCAAATCTCCATGTGGAATTATTGTGTGCTTTATTAAATGGTAAGTTATGGAATGTTCCAGATCGATTAGTTCTTCTAAGGTCTCTCTGTTCCAATACCCAACTACCTTATGAATGATGTCATTTCAGTCTAGCCTAATCTATTTTCTGTAAATCTTAGAATAGAGTAGAGTAGAGTAGAGTAGAGTAGAGTAGAGTAGAGTAGAGTAGAGTAGAGTAGAATAGAATAGAATAGAATAGAATAGAATAGAATAGAATAGAATAGAATAGACCAGACGAGGTTGGAAGATAACTTCAAGATCATGGAGTCCAACCTATCACTATCTAATCAAGTAAACCATGGCAAGAAGCACCCCATCAAGTCTCTTCCTAAACACCTCCAGTGATGGTGACTCCACCACCTCCCTGGGCAGCACATGCCAATGGCAAATCACTCTGTCTGGGAAGACCCTCTTCCTAACATCCAGACTAAACCTCCCCCGGCACAGCTTGAGACTGTGTCCTCTTGTTCTGCCACAGGTTGCCTGGGAGAAGAGACCAACCCCCACCTGCCTACAACCTCCCTTCAGGTAGTTGGAGAGAGCAATAAGGTCACCCCTCAGTCTCCTCTTCTCCAGGCTAAGCAACCCCAGCTCCCTCAGCCTCTCCTCATAGGGCTTGTGCTACAAACCCCTCCCCAGCTTTCTGCTCTTCTCTGGACATGTTCCAGTAAATCAACATCTTTGCTAAACTGAGGGGCTCAGAACTCGACACAGTTCTCAAGGTGCGGCCTAACCAGTGCTGAGTACAGGGGCACAAATCCTCCCTGCTCCTGCTGGCCACACTATTCCTGATCCAGGCCAGGATGCCATTGGCCTTCCTGGCCACCTGGGCACACTTCTGACTCATGTTCAGACTACTATTGACCAGTACCACCAGATCCCTCTGTGCCTGGCTGCTCTCCAGCAACTCTGAGCAAGGCCTGTAGCACTGCCTGGGGTTGTTGTGGCCAATGTGCAGAACCCGGCACTTGGATGTGTTCAGTCTCATGCCGTTGGACTCTGCCCATCTGCCCAGCCTGTAGAGGTCCCTCTGTAGAGCTCTCCTACCCTCTAACAGATCAACACCTGCCCCAGTTTGGTGTCATCTGCAAATTTACTGATGATGGACTCATTCCCCTCATCCAGATCATCAATAAAGATATTGAATAGGATGGTGCCCAACACTGATCCCTGGGGTACACCACTAGTGACTGGCTGCCAGCTGGATGTGGCACCATTCACCACCACTCTCTCCAGCCAGTTCCTAACCCAGAGCAGAGTGCTGCTGTCCAAGCCATGGGCTGCCAGCTTGGTCAAGTGTTTGCTGTGGGCTCTGTTCCTTGTTATTCCATTTTACAGGGTTTTTTCTATTTGTATTCCAAACCTCCAATTGCACAGATCAGTACAACTCACATGTTCTGCAATTCTAATATTCACTTCCTGATAGCACAATATTTTCCTCCTGCCCCCTGCAGCTCTACCTTTCTAGTTGTACCCACACAGTATTTTCATGGTGATTGTCACATAAAACTTATGCAGACCAAGTTGTGCCCCACTCCCTACTTAAAGTAGCAGGTGGATAAGCTCAGGGATATATTCAGCATAGCTTTGAATCCTTAGAGCCCTGAAGTACCAAAGATGCTTGTTGGTTTCCATCTTGTAATAGTATTCAAATAGTCAATTTCTATTCACTCAGTCTTGTTCAGCTTGTTATGCTTCTTAACTCTTTCCTCTCCTTTGTAGACTTGGGGTTGGGGGTGGGTGGAGCACACAGAACCCAAAGGGAGGTACTGCCTAGCTATGACTTTTTTTTTTCATTTCAGAGATAACTCCCATCTCAAGGGATCACCCACAGCGTGATGGATGATGCAAGGCTTGCTTCTTGGTTTCTTATGGAAGATGTGAGCAGGTACCAGACACTCCTAAGCACAGCATGTTAATAGGAAAGTCTCTTCCACTGTTCAGATGGAGAATACTGTTCAAATATTGCAGTCCTCTCAGATAAGCTTTATTTACAGAGTTCTGCATAACTGCTGAGAGTTCCAGTGTTTAAAAATTTAGACCATCCACCACTCACCTCAACCAACCCACATTTTAGAAATGACATAAAAGAAATAATAAAGGCTTAAGTTTTCCTGCTAGCTTTCAGGGTCACATGTATAAATAGCTGCTGCAACCTTTTTATGTTTTTAGCGAGGTGCTGAATTATTTGGACCTTCTGTAAAGCTATCTGGCACTCTGTGACCTAATAGGAAAGCAAACCTTAAGAATTTACCACGTACAGCAATAACCTGGAGAGATAAATACTCTGCAGAGAGGGAAAGAGGTGTAAGCCACAGAAAATTAATAATAGCCATTTCTCTATGAAAGAAGAGTGACCTACCTCTGGCTAAAGTCTATTGCTTTTTTGTCTAACATTTCAGTCTCCCTTATCTCCTTCCAACGTGGAGCTACACCTTTACATTTTCCCAGCTTGCATTCAGAGGCCTTTAGCCCTTTAAATTGGGCCTGTCCAAACAGAAGAGAAAGGGCTCTCATGGAAAAGGTGACATCTTTCTCAGTCAATAGATCAAACGATGCCTTTCTTTTTCTCCTGTTTTGCCACTCTATTGATCTTATAGTTGATATATATATTCTGAGCGTACCTGTAGGTAGAATATGATAAAAACAACTATGAGCTATATATGTATGTACAGAAAGAGCTGTTGCACAGCCATGGAATACCACAAAAGGAGAGGTAAAGTGAAGAATAAGAAGATATGTCACTATATTTAGAGCCTTTGCTGCACAAACAATTGGGTTTTATATGTCGCTTAGGATTTTATGAGTCCTAGATAGGTCAGGTCAAGGTGTAAACCAGTCCTTTATCTGTCATGAACACCAATTTCTTTTTAGCTGAAATCCTTAATTCTTTATCAGCATTCAGATGCATTTCTAGAAAATCACAGACATTGTGTGCTGAACAAGTGCCAAGCTAAATGAAAGCAAGGTATTTTCAGCAAGACTGCTGTGCCTGCAACCATTTTCACTTAAAAGAAAAAAAAAATAAAGGAAAGAAAAGAATTGTTGGAGAGTGTCAATCCATCTTCTTTGTTTTCTTGTTCTCCTACTGATTTTTTTCCTTTCACTATCTCAACTTTCCATCTTGAAGCCCTTGCAGTGTTGCTGTCATCCAAATGCTTTGAAAAGCCATCGACAATACTACAATGGGAAGTGGCGGAGGCCCATCTTTTGGGTTTCTGCCTTTGCTTTCTCAGAACAGCATCAGAATGGTACAATCTGAAGCAAGGGGACCACCAATGCACCTACACTCAGCTTGGTTCCTCCCTTCCTTTTATTTAGTGTCTCACTAACTGGGGATTGGCATCTGAGGAAACACTGGAGATGGTTTCTTATTGCTGAAAAGCATAATTGCTTATATAGAGTGTGATATAGAATAGAATTAACCAGGTTGGAAGAGACCTTTGAGATCATTGAGTCCAACCTATCACCCAACACTATCTAATCAAATAAACCATAGCACCAAGCACCCCATCAAGTCTCTTCCTAAACACCTCCAGTGATGGTAACACTCCACCACCTCCCTGGGCAGCCCATTCCAATGGCAAATCACTCTTTCTATGAAGAACTTCTTCCTAACATCCAGCCTAAACTTCCCCTGGCACAGCTTGGGACTGTGTCCTCTTGTTCTGGTGCTGGTTGCATGGGAGAAGAGACCAGCCCCTCCTGGCTACAACCTCCCTTCAGGTAGTTGGAGAGAGCAATAAGGTCACCCCTGAGCCTCCTGTTCTCCAGGCTAAGCAACCCCAGCTCCCTCAGCCTCTCCTCACAGGGCTTGTGTTCCAAACCCCTCACCAACTTCGTTGCCCTTCTCTGGACACGTTTGAGCAAGTCAACATCTTTCCTACACTGAGGGGCCCAGAACTGGACACAGGGCTCCAGATGAGGCCTAACCAGTGCTGAGTCCAGGGGCAGAATGACCTCCCTGCTCCTGCTCACACAGTAGAGATGTGGAACTGCCTGAAAAAGTGTTTGATTATAGCTTAATAGAGCTCTGATGGCAAAGTTATAACATAAGTGAACGCATTTAAACAGACATTTAAAGTGACCCTAGGACCAACAAACTTCAGCAGCAGTTTACCTGCCGCTTCAGTGACAGTTCTGCAATCATAATGATGAACACAGATTAGTGAGGACTGAGTTCTTTGGTCCTGCTTGGCAGCAGGTTTTTTGATATTATCTTGGACAACTTACTTAGATTTTGTATTTTATATTCCTCTTTGTGCCAAAAGGAGTGTAGTTCTTCTCTTTATCACTGTATCATCATAAAAGTAAGATGTTCACTTTGAAGGTCTGAGTTGTTTGGGTACTAGTATGATATCTACACATGAGGAATCCCAAGATATGACACTAGAAAGATGGATTTAGCAGTTAAAATGCAAAAAAAACCCAAACCATGCAGCAGTACAGGCTGGGGTCAGAGTGGCTGGAGAGCTGCCAAACAGAAAGGGACCTGGGGGTGCTGATTGACAACTGGCTGAACATGAGCCAGCAGTGTGCCCAGGCAGCCAAGAAAGACAATGGCATCCTGGCCTGCATCAGATATAGTGTGGCCAGCAGGAGCAGGGAGGTCATTCTGCCCCTGTACTCAGCAGTGGTTAGGCCACACCTTGAGAACTGTGTCCAGTTCTGGGCCCCTCAGTTTAAGAAGGACATCGAGACACTTGAATGTGTCCAGAGAAGGGCAACAAGGCTGGGGAGAGGCCTTGAGCAAAAGCCCTGTGAGGAGAGGCTGAGGGAGCTGGGGTTGTTTAGCCTGGAGAAGAGAAGGCTCAGGGGAGACATTATTGCTGTCTACAACTACCTGAAGGGTGATTGTAGCCAGGAGGGGATTGCTCTCTTCTCCCAGGCAACCAGCACCAGAACAAGAGGACACAGTCTCAAGCTGCACCAGGGGAAGTTTAGGCTCGAGGTGAGGAGAAAGTTCTTCACAGAGAGAGTTGTTGGCCTTTGGAATGTGCTGCCCAGGGAGGTGGTGGAGTCACCGTCCCTGGAGGTGATTAAGAGGGGATTGGATGCGGCACTTGGTGTCATGGTCTAGTAGTCATGAGGTGTTGCGTGACAGGTTGGACTTGATGATCTTTGAGGTCTCTTCCAACCTTGTTGATTCTGTGATTCTGTGATTTACTGATATGCAGAGTTGATATACAACCTGTATTTTGGAAGCCATGATCCACAGGAGTTCAGAATATACATTTGTTCGCTGAATGGCAAGTGAGTAAAAATGCCCTTGCAGAGGTACCCCATAGAAAGAAAAGCTGCTTTAGATAGATGTTTTTACTGTCTTCTATGAAGCAGAGAAAGTACTGGGGGAACAGGAAGATAGCTGTGAATGGATCCTCACTGGGTGATTTTGTTTTGAATTAATACTGCTTTTCTTTCGGTATTCAGCCAGCCACAGCAGGTAGGGAAGTTGAATTCCTTTGTTTAGTTCATAACTGTGAACCTAGATGTTTTGTTGGGGGTTTTTTTAAATCTTTTGCTGCAGAGAAGACTGCTTTGGTTAACATTAAGACATCAAGAGAGAGAGTAAAACACCACTGCGCCAGACCTATAAATGCATGCTGTTTTTTATATATATATATGTGTGTGTGTGTGTCATAAAAGCAATTAGGCCAGGAAGTGCTGTGCTACTGTTATCTTCATGGAACAAATGTTGATGAAAATTTCTCTGATGTGTCCCCTATCAGATGCCACAGCACCTATTTTCCCAAATTAGGAAACTGGCTTTAACAGCTCTTACAATCATTTTACTTTTCTGGGGGAAGACCTCAGGTACAACAACAGCTTGCAGTAGTTCTTACTGAAAATGAAATTAATCCTTCCAGGGAGAAGAGTTGCTCTTGATGTGAAAAGGTATGAAAATCTTGGGTTTGAACAACTTTAACATAATCTGCAGTGGATTTAATGAGTAGTTTTTGGTTTCCAATTGATCCCTGGAGGTGTTCAAGAGGGGATTGGACGTTGTGGTGGTGAGAGAAAGTTCTCCCCCCCCCCCCTCTCCCCCAAAGAAAAACCACAGCACTTGGCACCATGGTCTAGTAGTCATGAGGTCTTGGGTGACAGGTTGGACTTAATGATCTTTATGGTCTCTTCCTACCTTATTGATTCTATGAGTCTATGATTAAGGTGGACAGTGTCTTTACAAATAAAGAGTCACAGAATGACAGAGTTATTGAGGCTGAAATAGATATCCAAGATCATCAAGTCCAGCCTATGACCTAACACCACCATATCAACTAGACCGTGTTGCTAAGAAGCACATTCAATCTTTCCTTAAACATCTCCAGGGACAGCGACTCCACCACCTCCCTGGGCAGTCCATTCCAGTGTCTAATTACCCTTTCCATGAGGAAAGTCTTCCTAACATCCAACCTAAACCTCCCCTGGTGCAGCTTCAGGCCTTGCCCTCTCATCTTGTCACAAGCTGCCCGGGAGAAGAGCTCAACCCTCACCTTACTACAACTTCCTTCAGGTAGTTGTCGAGTGAGATAAGGTTCCCTCTGAGTTTCCTCTTCTCTGGGCTAAACAACCCCAGCTCCCTCAGCCTCTCCTCATAAGACTTTCCCTCCAGCCCCCTCACCAATCTCGTCACTCTCCTCTGGACCCATTCCAGCACATCAATATCTTTCTTGAAGTGAGGAGCCCAGAACTGCACACAGTACTCAAGGTGAGGCCTCACCAGTGCCATGTACAGGGGCAGAAATCACATCCCTAGTCCTGCCAGTGACACTATTCCTGATACAGGCCAAGATGCCATTGACTTTCTATGCCACACTGCTGGCTCATGGTCAGCTGGTTGTCAACCAGCACTCTGACGTCCCTCTCTGCCAGGCTGCTCTCCAGCCACTCATCTCCCAGTCTGTACCACTGCATGGGGTTATGGGACCCTGCACTTGGCCTTGTTAAACCTCATACTGTTGGCCTCAGCCCATTGACCCAGCCTGTCCAGGTCTCTCTGAAGTGTCTTCCCACCTTCCAGCAGATCAACACTCCCCTGCAACTTGGTGTCACGTTGCCCTTGCAGGCACACAAGTGAGTGATGCCAAGTTGTGTCAGGTCTCCTCCTCTCTCAGGCTTCCTGCCTCTGAGACCCACCTGTTCTCCTCTAAAAACGACCACATGGCCACACAGCTTGCTGGTGCGGATGCCGCTGCCTTGCAACACCAGGGACAAGCCAATGGCAGACATTGCACTGGAGTGTACACCTCACTCACGCACACTTTATGCACCAGGTTGGAAGAGACCTTCAAGATCATCGCATCCAACCCATCAACCAATCCAACCCACCTAAACAACTAAACCATGGCACCAAGCACCCCATCAAGTCTCCTTCTGAACACCTCCAATGAAGGTGACTCCACCACCTCCCGGGTAGCCCATTCCAATGGGCAATCACTCTCTCTGTATAGAACTTCTTCCTAACCTCCAGCCTAAATCTCCCCTGGTGCAGCCTGAGACTGTGTCCTCTTGTTCTGGTACTGGCTGCCTGGGAGAAGAGACCAACCTCTGCCTGGCTACAACCTCCCTTCAGGTAGTTGTAGAGAGCAATAACGTCACCCCTCAGTCTCCTCTTCTCCAGGCTAAGCAACCCCAGCTCCCTCAGCCTTTCCTCATAGTTCTTGTGTTCCAAACCCCTCACCAACTTCGTTGCCCTTCGCTGGGCATGTTCCAGCAAGTCAACATCCTTCCTAAACTGAGGGGCCCAGAACTGGACACAGTACTCAAGGTAATTTTTTTTTCTCCCCCTCCACCAAAAGGGTGTAAAAAGACAGCAACTTCTTGAGTCCACATGATGCATCTACCATAGAAGATGCTGGTGGAATGTAGACCTGCCGTTGAGAACTTGGACTATGCCCATATCATGGGAAACAGAGGTGGTGATATCCCTCTCCCTTTCTCTTTATTCCTCTCCTTTTTCCCTGTGCTTCAGTCCAACCAAGTGTCATTAAGGTGCAAGGGACCAGGAGTTTTCACGGGATCTAATAAGTCTAACTCATCACAGAATGTTAAGACTTGGAAGGTGTGGTGGTTTGGGCTGGGTGCCCTCTGCTGCATGGTGTACTTCCTGTGTCCAGAAGTCCAGCCCAGTGGGTGGACACAGGGAACCAGGTATCTCCTACCACAATCCCCTGCACCGCTATAAGATCTAGCGTGGGCTCCGCCTCTTTCTCTTTCTTCCTCGCCGGCGCCCGGTAACTGGGGGAGACGTCTCCCGGCCTTGGGCCTGGCTAGGCCCAAGGCCAGGGGGATGGGTGGTCTCAGGCCAGCTGAGACTAGCCTAGCAGTGTGGGGGGAAGAACAAGCCCTGGGGGTCTTGGGCCCACCCTCAGGTGGGGATGGGGTGTATCTGGGTCTGTTTTGGGGTTTCTTCTATCACTGTTTCTGGTTCTTTTGTGCACATTCACCTTTTTCTATTTAAACTTTTCCATCACTTCTGCAATCCGTTTGTCAGAGTCGTTATTTTGCCTGTGGTGCCTCAACCCACTACAGAAAGGACCTTAAAGGATTATCTAGTTTGACCTACATGCCAGAGTAGGATCTCCTAGAGTAGGTCACACAGGAACACATCCAGATGGGAACTCATCAAATGTTTGGTGTAAGTTGACCTTAATTTATTCCAAGGGAAATTTTTGAATCCTAACACAAACCTCCCCCCAGGTGCCCAGGGTTGGCTTGGGACACCACGTTATGATACCATCCCAGTCACCTCTGTGTATGGCTTGCCTTATCACAAGAAGGGTCTGAAAACTAATATGAGTCACTGCATTAAATAATCCCTAAGAACAGATTAGAGATAATCTACAAAAGCATTTTGAATGCATATGGAGTACATCAAGTCCCCAGTGTAACAAATTAAATGAACTGAATTATTGTGGATGGGGAATAAAATCTTAATTTGCTAAACCTAAAACAGATGGGCCAGGATCAAATGGTTGAAGTAGAGAGAGTGATTGCCCATTGGAATGGGCTGCCTGGGGAGGTGGTGGAGTTGCCATCATTGGAGGTGTTTAGGAGGAGACTTGATGGGGTGCTTGGTGCCATGATCTAGTTGATTAGACAGTGTTGGATGATGGGTTGGATGCGATGATCTTGAAGGTCTCTTCCATCCTGGTCTGGCCTATTCTATTCTATTCTATTCTATTCTATTCTATTCTATTCCTATTCTATTCTACTTCTATTCTATTCTATTCTTCTATTCTATTCTATTCTATTCTATTCTATTCTATTCTATTCTATTCTATTCTATTCCTATTCTATTCTTATTCTATTCTATTCTATTCTATTCTATTCTATTCTATTCTATTCTATTCTATTCTATTCTATTCTAATTATATTATTTCTATTCTATTCTATTATTCTATTCTATTCTAATTCTATTCTATTCTATTCTATTTATTCTATTCTATTCTATTCTAAGGCTATCTTTCCACTCCTTTCCATTCCATTCCATTCTAATGGATGGCAACAGTATGAAGAGATGGAATCAAAGACAGACTGCTGGAACAGCCCATGGAACTCTGCATGAAAATACATGCAGCACAGAATGGCTTTAACTTACTTTAACACAAAAATCAAAAAGACAAAGAAAAACAAATTAAAATACAGTATCCAGTGAAAACAGACTGCTGAAGAGAAGTGAAGCCTGCTATAAGGGAAAAAAATGTTTCCTTGCAAAACAGCGTTTCTGGGTATGGTTCACTGGGTTATCACAAAGATTTAAACTGTAGTAAGCAAAAGATATTTATGGACTCTAATAAAAGTCTTTGTGCAGATAACATTACTTTTTTTTTCACTCCTAAATTCCACCTTTCAGGAATGTTGCAGACTTCAGTGGATATTAAACCTCAATGTTTGCTTGCTTCTTGCTCTGCAGTATATTCGCCCCAAAATCTTGTTGTATTGATCTGGATAGGAGTCAGATTATGGTGTCCATAATCTCTAATTGATTTTTCAAGGACTCCTAAAGAGTTCCTAATCCTGATTCCTCTGAGGTGAGTAGTAAAACTATCTCTGGCATTAGCAAAACCAGAGTTGAGACAACATCATGGGGAAAAAAATTTCTCTTTCATTTGCATCCGTTTTGTGTGTCTCATACTATAGCTTTTTGGGGGTTTATAAACAGTTTGACTAATAATAAAACTTAGACACATCTGGATATAAACAAGAAAAATAACACCCTATTGATGAAAATATAGAAAAAATAAGGTTTCCACACAATGAGGAGTTTCTCTTATTCATGACTGCTTCAGATGTTGACTTGCTGGAACGTGTCCAGAGAAGGGCAACAAAGTTGGTGAGGGGTTTGGAGCACAAGCCCTATGAAGAGAGGCTGAGGGAGCTGGGGTTGATTAGCCTGGAGAAGAGGAGGCTCAGGGGAGACCTTATTGCTCTCTACAACTACCTGAAGGAAGGTTGTAGCCAGGTGGGGGCTGGTCTCTTCTCCCAGGCAACCAGCACCAGAACAAGAGGACACAGTCTCAAGCTGTGCCAGGGGAGGTTTAGGCTGGATGTTAGGAAGAAATTCTTCATAGAGAGAGTGATTGCCCATTGAAATGGGCTGCCCAGGGAGGTGGTGGAGTCACCATCATTGGAGGTGTTTAGGAGGAGACTCAATAGGGTGCTTGGTTTGGTTGATTAGGTGGTGTTGGATGATGGGTTGGACGTGATGATCTTGAAGTTCTCTTCCAACCTGGTCTGGTCTATCCTATCCTATCCTATCCTATCCTATCCTATCCTATCCTATCCTATCCTATCCTATCCTATCCTATCCTATCCTACTCTATCCTATTCTATTCTATTCAATGTGCTGTCAAAAATCCATTTGTGAAACATGTCATAAACAAAGCACCCCGTGTAATTTTGTGCACTGCTTTCTGCTGCTGTGGGAGGTCCAGCCACAGAATGTGTATAGCTAAAATGACTCTACGCAGTGGCTGTCCTAACTCCCTTGAAATACTATTTTTCATGCTTTTTGAAAGATTGAACCTTCACTTACAGAGGGGCAATATCAGTCACTTCAAGGCAACATTTGTTCTATTTCTGCTTTAAAAATGCTTTATGCAAATGTCACAGTTATTTAGGCCTTTCAATGTTAGCAGCAGGATTGGTCCAAACAGCAAATGTGCAATAACTGAACAAACCACTGTTTCAGTGAACATTTCTGCAGCTTAAAGAAAGCCTGAGAGCATCACTCTAAAGCTGCCAATAGTGCTGTGATGAAGCTTTTTAATTGAGAAGGTAAAAGAAGTGCAGCATTTTAGGGTTTTTTGGACTTCTGAAGGCATAGATACCCTTTAAATTCTTCTAGTGTGTCTGGCCTATGTTGCTACTATTATTATCCACAAGTGAGCTTGGTTTTGTCTCTCTGCTGCACCAGGATATTTCTGAAAACTGATTTTTTGTTTTTGAGAAATAATGGCAAGTATTTCCTGCCAGTTCCTCCCAGTTCTGCCCCACAATACAACCTTCTTATTTTTTCAGGTACTTTTTCATCTGCAGAGTCCTGAGACATGATTCCATGTGGAAAGGGAGCTGAATTCTGTCTATTCTGCTGGTGACATTTTGCTCTCTGCTTCTATTTATTTATCCTGAAGCACTGAGAGCAGTACCTTCACCTATGTGATGTTGCACATGGCAGACAGCCACTTTTGTGATGAACTAAATAAACAAGAAATTGTTGTGAAGACAGCCACAGGATTTGCCTAGCACTGTTTTGATCACCTTGTAGCTGCTTAGTTTCTTTGAGTAAAGTTTCCCTTTACTGCTTTACTGTGTTCATTTGATAATTCCTTCTTAAAAAATGTTAATGAATATGATATTATAATATTATAAGATGGTATTTTATCTGAGACCTAAGTGCCGGGTTCTCCACATTGGCCACAACAACCCCATGCAGTGCTACAGGCAGGGGTCAGAGTGGCTGGAGAGCAGCCAGGCAGAAAGGGACCTGGGGGTACTGGTTGATAGTAGGCTGAACATGAGCCTGCAGTGTGCCCAGGTGGCTAAGAAGGCCAATGGCATCTTGACCTGTATCAGGAATGGTGTGGCCAGCAGGAGTAGGGAGACCATTCTGCCCCTGTACTCATCACTGGTTAGGCCACACCTTGAGTCCTGTGTCCAGTTCTGGGCCCCTCAGTTCAGGAAGGATGTTGACTTGCTAGAGCGTTTCCAGAGAAGGGCAACAAAGCTGGTGAGGGGTTTGGAACACAAGCCCTATGAGGAGAGGCTGAGGGAGCTGGGGTTGCTTAGCCTGGAGAGGAGGAGGCTCAGGGGAGACCTTATTGCTCTCTGCAACTACCTGAAATGAGGTTGGAGGCAGGTAGGGGATGGCCTCTTCTCCCAGGCAGCCAGCACCAGAACAAGAGGACACAGTCTCAAGCTGTGTCAGGGGAGGTTTGGGCTGGATGTTAGGAAGAAGATTTCGTAGAAAGATTGATTTGCCATTGGAATGGGCTGCCTGGGCAGGTGGTGGAGTCACCATCACTGGAGGTGTTTAGGAAGAGACTGGATGGGGTGATTGGTGCCATGGTTTAGATGATTAGATGGTGTTGAATGATAGGTTAGACTTGATGATCTCCAAGGTCTTTTCCAACCTGGTTAATTCTATTCTATTCTAAGCAGCATATATCTTTCAGTGATCTTGCTATGATAAAAAATCCTGAGTGGGTACAGGGAGGTTTCATTTGCCTGGGTCTAGCTTACCCTTGAGATTTGAACACTGCAATTTCTGCATGTGACTGCACTTGAAATTTGACATGGCAGTGGTCAGCCTCGAAGACTATTATCTGAGGAGTTTGTGATCTACATAATGATTAATCCAGATGTATGCTTCCACATCATGGACACCACCTGACTGCTGCTTAATCAAAGTAAGGTTAATCAACAGTGTAATTAATCAATGAATACAGTCAAAGCAACATTATTCAATGTGTACTTTATCAAAAGTAGACAAACAGTCTTCCCCACTGGAAATATTAATTACATCTCTTCAAGAAATGAGCATTATTAATGATATAAGAATCCAAGGAACTCTCTAAAGCAAAGTCAGCATTCCAGGTTTGATTGCTCCTGGTGACTGATGTAGCTGTACTGTGAGCAAGGCTCTGTAAGGATACTATCAAAGTTAAGCATGGTGAATTTCATCATTTGGACCTGTGGAGCACGCCATGCCCTGATCAGAGGTCCATAAGGTGATGTATCATCCCAGGGTTCCCAGCATTACAAAGGCATGTGAAATTTTATAACTTGCTGTTACCTTTTCTAGGCTTCCAGTAAATAGTTATATGTCTTGCAAGTACATGGACCTTCCTTGCTGGGATTTCAATAAATCAGAACCATCTGGTGCAAACCAGACACTTTTATTGTGAAGGATAGCTGCACACACACACACACACACACAAAACTAGCATTCCACCTTCAGGTAGTAAGGTCTGCTGTGCATACTAGAATAGGATAGGATAGGATAGGATAGGATAGGATAGGATAGGATAGGATAGGATAGGATAGGATAGAATAGAATAGAATAGAATAGAATAGAATAGAATAGAATAGAATAGAATAGAATAGAATAGAATAGAATAGACCAAACCAGACCAGACCAGGTTAGAAAAGACCTTTGAGATCGTCAAGTCCAACCTATCATCCAACACTATCTAATCAACCACTATCTAATCAAATAAACCATGGCATCAAGCACCCCATCCAGTCTCTTCCTAAACACCTCCAGTGATGGTGACTCCACCACCTCCCTGGGCAGCACATTCCAATGGCAAATCACTCTTTCTAGGAAGAACTTCTTCCTAACCTCCAGCCTAAATCTCCCCTGGTGCAACTTGAGACTGGTGCTGGTTGCCTGGGAAAAGAGACCAACCTGGCTACAACCTCCCTTCAGATCGTTGTAGACAGCAATAAGGTCTCCCCTAAGCCTCCTCTTCTCCAGGCTAAGCAACCCCAGCTCCCTCAGCCTCTCCTCATAGGTATTTGCTCTGTGATGTTTCACATTGAGTAGTCTAAAATATGACAGCTAGCATTATACAGACTAAGCACAGGGACAATTCCCTGAGGCATAGCCTTATGAGTGCTTTTTCAGAGACATACACATTCCTTCAATATCTATCAGGCTCCACTCTCTAGAAATTCCTTTCCCTCCCATTCTATAAAACTAAAACTACAATTAAAAATAAAAATATCTTTAGATCCTTGATTTAGTCAGTCACAGTCATTCCTACTCCATATATACAGGAGGCAGCTATCAGAGAAAGTACAGGGGGGAAGCATAGGCTCTAGTCGTTGTACATAACATTTCTTTTCATCTCTGAATGCTGGACAACTTGTTTTTACAGATTTTTTTTTAGAGGAAGTGTTGACTTAAGAGCTCAGAAGGCAATGCTTGCCTGAAAATACTCTGCTGTCTAAATCTAAGTGTCCTTTATGATTACTGAAGGATGTAAGTGAAAGTAACATGAAAAGTTAGATGGAGCCAAGCAAAAACCTTGTAGCAAAGCAACTAGTTGCATTAGACAAATACTTTCATTTAAAAAAAAAAAAAAATCTCCTCACTTCAGGTGAACATTCACAAAATGCTCTTTCAGTTCAAAAAATTTAACACATCTAAGTGCCGGGTTCTGCACATTGGCCACAACAACCCCATGCAGAGCTACAGGCTGGGGTCGGAGTGGCTGGAGGGCAGCTAGGCAGAAAGGGACCTGGGGGTACTGGTTGACAGCTGACTGAACATGAGCCAGCAGTGTGCCCAGGTGGCCAAGAAGGCCAATGGCCTTCTGGCCTGCATCAGGAATAGTGTGGCCAGCAGGAGCAGGGAGGTCATTCTGCCCCTGGACTCAACACAGCTTAGGCCAGACCTTGAGTCCTGTGTCCAGTTCTGGGCCCCTCAGCTTAGCAAAGATGTTGACTTGCTAGAAGGTGTCCAGAGAAGGGCAACAAAGCTGGGGAGGGGTTTGCAGCACAAGCCCTGTGCAGAGAGACTGAGGGAGCTGGGGTTGTTTAGCCTGGAGAAGAGGAGGTTCAGGGAGACCTTATTGCTCTCTACAACTACCTGAAGGGAGGCTGTAGCCAGGATGGGGCGGTCTGTTCTCCCAGGCAACCAGCACCAGAACAAGAGGACACAGTCTCAAGCTGCACAAGGTGAGATTTAGGCTGGATGTTAGGTAGAAGTTCTTCACAGAGTGATTTACCATTGGAATGTGCTGCCCAGGGAGGTGGTGGAATCACCATCACTGGAGGTGTTTAGAAAGAGACTGGATGGGGCAGTTGGTGCCATGGTTTAGTTGATTAGATAGTGTTGGATGACAGGTTGGACTTGATGATCTCAGAGGTCTTTTCCAACCTGGTTAATTCTATTCTATTCACATAGAGAAGACAATAAGCAGTTTAAGTGACTGAGACCCATGGAGCAACAAAGGCAAATTGCAGTGCAACAGGACACTGAAGGAAGTTAATTAATCTAAGTGTAAAATTCCCCAAATACCCCCAAAATCTTGTCTGCTACAGCATGAAATAATCCGTACACAAAATAGTTTGTCCATGTGAACGCTGAGGCATTTCAGCACCACGGCCAGCAGCACCGCCCCAATGAACGCAGGGTCACCACGGGGCTGCAGTCCTTTCTCCTAAGATTTATTCTCCAGGCCCTTCACCAGCTTCGTTGCCCTCCTCTGCACTCACTCCAGCACTTCCACATCTCTCCTGTACTGAGGTGCCCAAAACTGAACAAAATACTCAAGGTGTGGCCTCATGAGAGCGGAGTACAAGGGGACATCACCTCCCTACTGCTGCTGGACACAGCATTGCTGATACAAGCCAGGATGCCATTGGCTTTTGTGGCCACCTGGGCACATTGCTTATTCATATTCAGTTGCTTGTCAATTAGAACCCCCAGGTCTCTTTCTGCCAGACAGCTTTCCAGCCACACTTCCACAAGCCTGCAGTGTTGCTTGGGGTTGTGACCCAAGTGCAGGATCTGGCATTTGGCAATTTTGAAGCTCAGCCCATTAACATTGGCCCATGGATCCAATCTACCCAAGCCTCCCTCCCCTCATGCAGATCAACACTCCCACCTAACTAGGTGTAATCTGCAAACTTACTGACGACACACTCTATGTCTTCATCAAGGTCATCCATAAAGATGTTAAACTGAAGTTGTCCCAACACTGAGCCCTGAGAAACACCATTTGTGACTGGCCACCAGCTGGATTTAACTCCATTGTCCACCACTCTTTGGGCCTGTTTGCACAGCCAGTGCTTTATCCAGCAGAGTGTGTGCTCAGCCAAGCCACGAGCAGCCAGTTTGTCCATGAGAATTCTGTGGGAAACAGAGTCAAAAGCTTTCTGAAAGCCTTTCCCTCATCCAGCAGGTGGGTCATCCTGTCATAGAAGGAAATCAGGTTGGTCAGGCAGGTCCTGTCCTTCATAAACCCATGCTGAGTGGGCCTGATCCTCTGGTTATTCTCTGTATGACATGCAATGGTGCTTGAGATGATCTGTTCCATATAACCTTCCCTGGTACTGAGATCAGACTGACAGGTCTATAGTATCCCAGATCCTCCTTTCTTGTAGATGGGTGTTACATTTGCCACCCTTCAGTCTATTGGGACCTCCCCAGTTAGCCAGAACTTCAGGTAAACAATGGAAGGTGGCTTGGCAACACACTCACCAACTCCCTCAGCACCCTTGGGTGTAGCCCATCCAGCCCCATAGACTTATGTGTGTCTAAGCAGTGAAGCAGGTCACTGACCACTTCCTCATTTATTGTGATGATCTCAATTGTCAGGGTTAGAAGGGACCCTAAGCTTCAACCCCCAGCCATAGGCAGGGACACCCTCCACTAGATTAGGTTGCCCAGAGCCACATCCAGCCTAGCAAAGAATCACAGCATACACTGGGTTGGAAGGGACCTCTAGAGCTCACCTAGTTCAAAGCCCCTACTTGCCTAACAGGTAGTACTAATATGAGATACAAAGGACAACAAATGCTGTAATTATATGATAAACTTTCAGTGCATTTTCATATTATCTAGATTTTTTTATGATGCTGGCTTACATTCCTCAATCATTGGGTTTTTGGGGTTCTTTACACACCAAAACACAAAACAAACAAACCAACGAACCCCCTAGAAATACAGTAAACTAAAACCCTTTATAAAGCCTTAAGTTCATAGAGGACTGTCAAGGTCAGTCAAGGCACAAAGACTTTGTTGTTTCTCTGATGCTTCATTTCTGCCTAATCCTGCTTATCCTGCTTCTCAAACCCCTGCTTTGATTGTCCTCCTATTCTGTTGTGGACATTGAATATACATATAAAAGGGACCATGATAGTCTGGATATGAAAAAGCTATTAAAAATTCAAAGTTTCAATTTCATCTCCAAGTGACACAGATTTCCAACCTATTTACTGCCATAGAAAAATAAATGTCTAGTGTTTTTAGGGAGGTAAGCAGACATATATATGCTTACCTGCTTCTTCCATGGCTCTTGTGTGGTTTTACACTACTGCTCCTACTTGGTGAATGCACTCACAACTGCTGGGCATTCATCACTCTGCTGTAATGAACCCAAGACTGCAGACCTATATTTGCTTGCTCATTAGGACTAGCACAACTATGCAGTGTCGTTTGCTTTGGACATCCATGACAACTTCTAAGTTTTACTCTATGGCTTATGCTTCCTCCACCTTTGGGATGCCACAACAATATTTTCTAGAGTCCAAAACAATTGTGAAAGTTGTTCTCCCATACACCTATGAAATCTAAAAGCTTTCAAAAAGGGAAAAATTGATCCCTTACCCTATCAAAAAGGGAAACATAGTGCCAGGGGAAAGTCTAATATAAATACAAATATCCATAAAAGAAGCTACTTGAAGGAAAATCTCACCCCCTGTCACACTCATTTCTACTATGTTTACTATGTCTTACCTCCTCCAGCCTTGCTCCTCTCAGCTTCAGGATAGGTGCTGGAAAAGCTTCCCTGTACAAAGTTCATGTTTTCTTTCTTAGGTGAGGTACTGTGTTTGAATCACATTGAGTTGCTCAAATGGAATGAAAGACTGACAACTCACCGGTCCAATACCTGTTCTGAGCAAGAGAGCCTCCAGGTCTAAGGCTGTTGCTACCAATGGATTCTCCACCCTCTTTTAGCATCTCTCTGTCCAAGCTGAAGGCAAAATGAAAATTGAAAAGGCAGAAAATAAACTAGCAAGAAGAATATTTCTTGCAAAACAAAATGGAACCTATGGTTTCATAAGAACATATGCAATCATTTGTTATGTCTTCTATCATCAACAAACATGAGTGTATATATAGAAAAACCACAGTTCCTTGTAACAAACAATTCAGAGGACAGGATAGGTGCATTTTCAGGTCCCCTGCACCTGCAAAAGGAAATGCATATTTCAGCATCCATTAGTACATTTTTTGCAGGCTTTCCATACCCTTAAAGTGAAAAACAAGAAACTGTAGGACAGAATCATATTCTGAGGTGGGGTTTTTTGGTGTTGTTGTTTGGGTGGGGTTTTTTATGGTGACCTTCACTAGCCTCACTCAGAGGACTTAAATGCGAAGCACACTAGGAAACAATGTTTTCAAAGACTCTTTTTCCTCCTGCAGAGAGTATTTAGAAGAAGTGAGAGAGCTAATGGTGGATTTACCATCAATGGAGGATTTCTCCCCTCAGACATCTCTGATCTTTATTCCTGACTGCTCTGCACTCTCAAATGTCATTTTTTATGATCAATGCTCAAAAGCTAGTAAATTTATATCAAATTTTAGGACTAAATGTCTCTCTCACAATGCCTTAAAATAGATTTTCTCTCCCTCTTGGAATGATTTTTAACATTGTGCCTCCAATTTGGCAAACACAGGCTGGGTGAGAATCTATGCACCTGTAAGTACTGTTTGCTTGATCAGAAAGCTATAAAGTGTTCCATCTAAAAGCTTCAATCATAAAAGAAGCATAACTGCATTCACCTTAAAAAAAAACCCTCTACCTTTCTTCATTATTACTAACAATGCATTATTGATGGTGGTGATTTCAAAAAGATATATTTTCCAGTCTTCTTTTGAAACATTTCATACACCATATCAGAGAAGCTACTTCTAGATTCTAAGATGTTTTCCCTAATGTGCTGATAATACCAGACCTCCCTGTCCTGGAAGAGGCATTTAACAAACCAGCTAAATCTGTTTGAGCCACTGCCCTTTCTTCTCCCTCTTTGTTGCAGGGTCTGGATTGAGGTCAAGGAGCAAATAGGCAGGTGCCCTTAAGGCTGCCTGGAGGGGGTGGAAGCTGGACCCCGAGCCTCACATTTCAGAGAGGCAACTGCACGTGTCAGAGGCTATGAGAGAAGGTGTGTGCAGTTTTGCTTACCATACAACATTTTGAACTGATTGGCAGGATTTGAACAGCTAATGTGCCATTGGGCTGTTGAGGTTTCAAAAAGGGAATTTATAGGGGAAGATTTCAAGGTTCCACATGTCTGTATGTTCATTGTTCTTGTCGCTCTCTCGTCTTCTCCTCCCCTATTCGTTAATGGGATTTGAGGCAGCGACAACCACCTACTTGCTCCTGTCTTCAGGGCAATTAGCTTCTTTTGCCCTAGGAATGGAATGGAATGGAATGGAATGGAATGGAATGGAATGGAATGGAATGGAATGGAATGGAATGGAATGGAATGGAATGGACCAGGTTGGAAGAGACCTTCAAGATCATCACATCCAACCCATCAACCAATCCAACCCACCTATACAACTAGATCATGGTACCAAGCAACCCATCAAGTGTCCTCCTGAACACCTCCAATGATGGTGACTCCACCACCTGCCCAGGCAGCCCATTCCAATGGCAAATCACTCTCTCTGTATAGAACTTCTTCCTAACATCCAGCCTAAAGCTCCCCTGGTGCAGCCTGAGACTGTGTCCTCTTGTTCTGGTGCTGGCTGCCTGGGAGAAGAGACCAACCTCCGCCTATCTACAACCTCCCTTCAGGTAGTTGGAGAGAGCAAGAAGGTCACCCCTGGGTCTCCTCCTCTCCAGGCTAAGCAACCCCAGCTCCCTCAGCCTCTCCTCATAGGGCTTGTGTTCCAAACCCCTCACCAACTTCGTTGCCCTTTTCTGGACACGTTCCAGCAAGTCAACATCTTTCCTAAACTGAGGGGCCCAGAACTGGACACAGGACTCAAGGTGTGGCCTAACCAGTGCAGTGTACAGGGGCAGAATGTCCTCCCTGCTCCTGCTGGCCACACTGTTCCTGATATAGGCCAGGATGCCATTGGCCCTTTTGGCTGCCTGGGCACACTGCAGCATAGTGTTTAGACCTACACCACAGCAGCATGTCTCCCTCTCTCTCACTCCCTCTGATTTTGAATGCTACTTTTGGATTATTTCTGCCCTTTGGATTACAACTACAAACTCAGAGCAGCGCTTCATTCAGCAAAGGCTTTGGTAGTTAACAGCTCGGTGGGTTGTTAGTAACGCAGGCTAATTTACCTGGTTATTTCTAAGGTTTATAGCTTGGTTTCCTGTTGGTTAGCTCCATTGTGAACTCAAGGTGGTCCTCCTCACCACCCGAGGCAGCATTGCTGTTTGTTTTGCTTGTATAAGAAATTTCCAGTCTGTTCCTCTGTTTTCCAACTTCTGGTTTTTCTAGACTGTTATTCTACTGTTTGTTATCCTCCTATCATGTGTAATTAAACTATCATCAACTGGGCAAATGAACCTGAATCAAATTGGTTTGGGAAAATAATTTTTTGTATTAAATAAATCATATTCATATTTTATCACATTTCCAGTGTATCAATTTGATATAAAAACTAAAGCACACCCTTCTAGATGTTACAGGAAAATTTTCATAGTACCAGTCAGGGTCAGAAGGGACCACAAGGATCATCTAATTCCAACTCCCCTGCCATGGGCAGGGACACCCTACACTAGATCAGGCTGGCCAGAGCCTCATCCAGCCTGGGCTTAAACACCTCCAGGGATGGGGCCCCCAACCACCTCCCTGGACAATCCATTCCAGGGCTTCACCACTCTCATGGTGAAGAACTTCCTCCTCATGTCCAGCCTGAATCTCCCTATCTCCAGCTTCATTCCATTCCCCCTAGTCCTATCACTACCTGATAGCCTGAGATTTTGACAATGCTTTGCTCGATTCCTGTTTCTGCAAACTTTGAAAATGTGTATGTCTGAATGAAATGCTAATGTGGTCTTTGTGCTGAGGCATCCACATGCCCTGGTATCCTTTCGTCAACACGACAGCCAGACGATGCCGTTTATTGTAAACATTTCTCACGTGTGGTTCAACATTTTCACCAAGGATTTTTTTCACTCTCAGGCAAATGAGCAGAGCTACTCAGGGTCTCTGGCAAACAACAGAAACAATGTGCAAAGGTAATAGGTCTTCCTCTTAACCATGGTTATTTTCAGTCATTTACTTTGCAGTACAGTATATGCATTCATCTGCAACTTGCATGCTTTCAAGAGAGCGTAGCTGTACACATGTACTTTCTGAAGCTTTCCTGTTTCTCTACAGATCCACATTTATGATCTACATAGATGTAATTACGTAGTAGATGACTAGCATTTTTGACACTTCAAGTGAAAATACCTTGGCTTTGTAATGCCTATTTTCCCAGCATTGTATTAGGCAAAATAATCCCCTTCGAGGAGACTCAGGGGAGACCTTATTGCTCTCTACAACTACCTGAAGGAAGGTTGTAGCCAGGTGGGGGTTGGTCTCTTCTCCCAGGCAACCAGCACCAGAACAAGAGGACACAGTCTCAGGCTGCACCAGGGGAGGTTTAGGCTGGAGGTTAGGAAGAAGTTCTATACAGACAGAGTGATTTGCCATTGGAATGGGCTGCCTGGGCAGGTGGTGGAGTCACCATCATTGGAGGCGTTCAGGAGGAGACTTGATGGGGTGCTTGGCTGCATGGTTTAGTTGTTTAGGTGGGTTGGATTGGTTGATAGGTTGGATGAGATGATCTTGAAGGTCTCTTCCAAGCTGTCTATTCTATTCTATTCTATTCTATTCTATTCTATTCTATTCTATTCTATTCTATTCTATTCTATTCTATTCTATTCTAAGAAAGGACAGGGCTGGATGTTAGGCAGAAGTTCGTCATAGAAAGATTGATTGGTCATTGGAATGTGCTGCCAAGGGAGGTGGTGGAGTCACTATCACTGGAGTTGTTTAGGAAGAGACTGGATGAGGCACTTGGTGCCATGGTTTAGTTGATGAGATAGTGTTGGATGATAGGTTGGACTTGATCTCAAAGATCGCTTCCAACCTGGTTAATTCTATTCTATATCACAAGTGCTCACATGACTTTCATTAAAGGAGCAAGGAAGTTGTGAACTTAGGTAACACTGGAGAATGAGGAAATACCAGGCATATGACCCAAATGGTATGAGTTGACGTACTAGTAAAAGAAGTCCTGCTTTCCAATATAGCTCCTTCTCTCCAACCTTGATTTCTGTGTTTAGTTTCAGATAGATTTTGAGCTGTTTGTGTAAACTTCTGAGCCTGGAGAAATTACAGCAAAGCAGAAAAGGCTATCCTTTTCTAGGCAGGATTGTGTGAATCCTTTCTGAAGGAGAGAGAAAGACATTATTTTGCTGATCCCTGTGCTCTTGAAGAAAGCTCTCATCCTTTCCCTATATCGGCTACCCGTGGAGGTGGTGGAGTCACCTTCATTGGAGGTGTTCAGGAGAAGACTTGATGGGGTGCTTGGTGCCATGGTTTAGTTGTTGGGTGGGTTGGATTGGTTGATGGGTTGGACACGATGATCTTGAAGGTCTCTTCCAACCTGGTGTATTGTATTGATTCTATCTCATCCTCAGTTTTTGCCATCTCCTATTGCCCTTTACTCCCAGTTATTCAGATTTCTTGAGCCAGTCCTTTTCACCAGTTCCTGTCATCGATTTGTCTGCTTTCTGCCTCTTTTTGTAAAATGGAGCCAAGACTAAAATACAGAAAATTAGAGAAAAATCCCCATGAAGGAAAAAAAAAACAACAAACCACCCCACACACCACCACCAAAAAACCCCAACCAAACAAAGAAACCCCACATGAAAACAACAACAATAAACCCCCCAGATCATGACAGAAGAAACAGGAAAGGTTGGAAATGTATTGAATTGGTGCAGCTAACTCTTGTACTTTCATGACTAGAGCCCCTTAACTGCTAGACTGGGCTGGTTTGCAAAGTCATCTTCAGCTGGTAAGGAGCCTATAGGAATGCCCTGGAGCACCATCCAACTTCAAACTTTTAGGCTACGGCCATCGCCAAGGTATCAATAAGGTTGGGTTTCTCTCAATGTCTGGTGCCTAATATTGTGAGAAATCTTACAGGAAATGCCTGTATACGATCTCTATGAGGAGAGGCTGAGGGAGCTGGGGTTGATTAGCCTGAAGAAGAGGAAGCTCAGGGGAGACCTTGTTGCTCTCTACAACTACGTGAAAGGAGATTGTAGCCAGGTGGGGGTTGGTCTCTTCTCCCAGGCAGCCAGCACCAGAACAAGAAGACACAGTCTCAAGCTGCACCAGGGGAGGTTTAGGCTGGATGTTAGGAAGAAATTCTTCATAGAGAGAGTGATTGGCCATTGGAATGTGCTGCCCAGGGAGGTGGTGGAGTCACTGTCACTGGAGGTGTTTAATAAGAGACTGGATGGGGTGCTTGGTGCCGTGGCTTAGTTGATTAGATAGTGTTGGATGATGGGTTGGACGCGATGATCATAGAATCATAGAATCATAGAATCAGTCAGGGTTGGAAGGGACCACAAGGATCATCTAGTTCCAACCCCCCTGCCATGGGCAGGGACACCCTACACTAGATCACGCTGGCCAGAGCCTCGTCCAGCCTGGTCTTAAACACCTCCAGGGACTGGGCCTCAACCACCTCCCTGGACAACCCATTCCAGGGCTTCACCACTCTCATGGTAAAGAACTTCTTCCTCACATCCAGCCTGAATCTCCCTATCTCCAGCTTCATTCCATTCCCCCTAGTCCTATCACTACCTGAGATCCTGAGAAGTCCCTCCCCAGCCTTCCTGTAGGCCCCCTTCAGATACTGGAAAGCCACAATGAGGTCACCTCGGAGCCTTCTCTTCTCCAGACTGAACAGCCCCAACTCCTTCAGTCTGTCCTCATAGGAGAGGTGCTCCAGCCCTCTGATCATCCTCGTGGCCCTTCTCTGGACACGCTCCAGCACGTCCACATCTCTCCTGTAATATGGGCTCCAGAACTGGACGCAGTACTCCAGGTGGGGTCTCACCAGAGCTGAGTAGAGGGGGAGAAGCACCTCCCTTGACCTGCTGGTCACACTTCTCCTGATGCAGCCCAGGATCTGATTGGCTTTCCGGGCTGCAAGCGCACATTGAGAGCTCATGTCGAGCTCCTCGTCCACCAGCACCCCCAAGTCTCTCTCCTCGGGGCTGCTCTACAGCCAGTCACTGCCCAGCCTGTATTTGTGCCTGGGATTGCCTCGACCCAGATGCAGGACCCTGCACTTGGTCTTGTTGAAGCTCATGAGGTTGGCTTGTGCCCACCTCTCCAGCCTGTCCAGGTCCCTCTGGATGGCATCCCTTCCCTCCAGGGTGTCCACTGCACCACACAGCTTGGTGTCATCAGCAAACTTGCTGAGGGTGCACTCGATGCCACTGTCCATGTCACCCACAAAGATGTTGAACAAGACAGGTCCCAGGACTGATCCCTGAGGGACTCCGCTTGTCACTGGCCTCCACTGGGACATGGGATCTTCAAGGTCTCTTCCAACCTGCTTTATTCTATTCAGGCTGAAATTTAAATCTTTTCTATTTTTCCACACTGAATTTTGGGGAACGGAATCTCTCTCACTCAGTTTTCATTAATGCCTGCAGTTCTGGCATTTGCTACCATAGAAATGTTTGATTTCACAAATAGTATCTTTAAAAAGCAAACAACAACAACAGAAAACACCCAACACAAAAAAGTGTCTATTTATATATGCGTTATATTGAGAGTGGAGAATGCAATTATATATACATGTAGATATATAGATGGACATATATATTTTGTGTATATATATACACATAATACTTAATTCACCTCCTTGTGCTTACTTGTGCTAGACTTCCTCAATTTTTCTCCCAGCTCCTTCTTCATTAACATCTTCTCAATAGCCACTTTGATCTTTCAATTTGGTGTGTGTTCATGTAACTTTTCAACCAAGTACTCCTCAGAATTACTGTTACAAACAATTATTTTTCTTCCTCTTCCTTCCACCCTGTAAGTACTTCAAAGGCATTAACAAATTTAGCCTCACAGAATACCTGTTTGCTTAGAACGTAGGGTCAATTTCATTTTCTACCTGGAGAACAAGACTGCCAAAAGCCTATGCTAAAACGACCATGCTTTCACACATTCTGCTTTGATTTTGTAATCAGATCTTGAGGGAATCCTCTTTTTCAGATACCTGACCTTACTGTAATAGAAGAGCAAGTATACTTGTACCCATGGAATTCAGCCCAAGATGTCTCCACAGCCTCAAAAGGGATCACACAATGCATAATCTTTTCCTTTTGGAACTCCATCTGCTAGTGACACAAGCCTCCAAACTCAGCTCTGCAGACTATAGCTGAGTGTTTTTCACTCAAGCTCTACTTTTCCCAGGCTTTGAGCTCTACAAGCACATTTTTGAAGCGGTGTTATCTCCAGTATGACAGTATTTCTTTCTACATATTCATCTGCTGTTTCTTTGTGGCACTTTATCTTCACTCCTCTGGTTTCATCCTCATCAATCTTGTCCTACGGTATTAGGCTATTCAGCACAACAAAGTCCTGGTGTATTTATGAAGGTTTTTAGACAAAGATTTGTACAGGAATGGTTATGAGTTTGGAAATAAAGAGATTACAAGTAAAATTGAAACATGTAATTCAAATATATTTGAGGACAGCTCATGCAAACTGTACTTTTTAGTGTACTGTTCAGCAAGAAAGCTTTTGACCACGTATTCACATGGCGTTCTCGCCTCACTCAATGCATCAGTGCTAAAATTCTTCCTTTGGCCTGCTTCTTCTCAACTCAGGTACAGATGGAGTTCCTTCTTCAATTCATTGTAAAGAAATCTTCTAGTGAGATTAATACCTCTGCTACTCAGAATCTTTTCCAAGTTTCACCTCCTATCTCTCTTCAGAAATATTGCCAGTTCAGTTTCCTCTTCTCTGTTATGATCAATATACAACCTTAAGATCTTTTAATGTCTCATATATCATTAAAAGTGCATGAAAAGACTTGTACATCAGCTCATTTAAATCTGAAACATTCAATACAACCCCTGTTTCCTATTAAAAAACCATTTCTGATAAAGAAACTAAAACCTCCCCAGACAAGCCACTGAAGACTTACTTCTTCTGGCCCCATCCCCTCACTTCTTCAGGCATTTTTTTGGACACACTAAATGGAATCTGTTTCTTTCTGATAATAAAGCAAACCAAACAGGCAAACAAACCAACCCAAAACAAAAACCAAACACCACCCAAACCAGGTTTCTACATTTCATGATATAGCTGTGAATGCCATATGAAACAGCTCTTTCAGGACCCACTCTCCAGGGCTCCAAGTGTTTTTCACTCCCACAGAAATCCCTGCAGGTATGCAATCCATGGTAGAAGGAAGAAATTCTTTCTGATCATAAACCAGCATTGAGGAAGCTCTTGCAACCTCTGTTCCTATGTATCTCTGAAGGAAATTCTGAGACAACTTCAGCTTTTATTAAGCTTATTTATTTTTTTCCCTTATGCTGGTAAACTACCAGGAATAACCATAAACAAAACAACATCTGTTAAATGTAACAGATTTCAAAGCTTCATTCCAAAACTCCAGTAATTTTTTACAAACAGCAGTTGTGACTTTTAAAACATGAGAACATTTTTTTAAACAAAAAGAGTTCCTTCTCTCACACTTGGTTTTATTTAAAGAAACTACCAAGTGATGTCACCTGAGATTTTAAAGAAGATACAAATCTATATGGCCTAAAGCTACTGTCGTGGAGTTGAAAATTCCAGCCCAAATGATTAAAGTTTCAACACAGATGGCAAAAGCTAATGGGAAATGTCTGGTAACCTAGCTAAATATATGTCTAATTACAGACAGTGATGATGGTTTTTCCTGTAATGTACTTACATTGCTCACAAAAGAACAGATTTTTTTTTAATCCCCCCCCCCTCCATTCCTTCTCAGCTACTACCCCTTGGCTTGTTTGTATGCTCTCTCTTTCTGCTGTTTCATTATTCTAATCTTTGATGACCATACAGCAAACCCTGAGATCCTCTGTGGTGAATTCCTAACTGATATCGAAGTGGTCATAAGAGGGAAATAAGACAATTGTTTACTGTCAAGCAACATTGATCTTTGACTTTAACATTCTATCCTTATCATTTTACTGAATACATAAAAAAATTAGCTTAGAATGTAGTTGTTTGAAGTGTCCTGGTTTTATCTCTCTGCTGTCCATTTAGAAACCTTCAGAATCACATATCCTGTGGTGAGTGATAGCCTACACTTTGCTCTGTATTAATCTCCTTGAGGGAAGCAGTCAGTACGTGAGCTGACAGCCTGCCTGTCTGGTGATTATTTACTGAGCTGACTGCATACTTGGTACTCCACACGTGGGCTTGGGTATTTGACATTTCTTCCATACTTTAGTGATATACACACTAAATGGTTACTCCTTCTATTGAAGCTTTTGTTCAAAAAGCCAAATAACATCGATAGAAACCATTCCTTTTTAGAATGCTTGCTTGGGCGAAGCTTCACATATGCAAGCTGTAGCCAAGTCAGAATGCAATATAATGAAGACATTTAATGATATGGAAAAGCTGTTGACAACTTTTACAGAAAAAAAATATATCTTGTAGTTTTCTTCAGCCTGATAATTTTCTGTCATTTCCATAGCAACTAAGTTCCATGTCAGTGCCATGAGGAGCTGAAGGCAATTGTGTTTTCAAGACTCTATCACTGGCTGCGTAGTTTAGTATCTCTCTGGCCATTAATTCTTACATACAAAGTGCTGAAACACAAAGCAAATATTACGAATCAGTTTTAATCTTCTTTGCTTGATAAATTTTCCCTTAAGACACTGCATGAATTGCATTAGCCAAGTGCACTTTTCATCCCTTTTGGAACCTTCACAGCTTTGAAAGCTGTATTCATAGACATTACACTTTCTGCTTTCTCACTGCTTTTCATCTTTCTGGTAAGTTCATTCTGTACAGGACCTTTTACAAAGTCTGCCTTGTACAAAGGCTTGTGTTTGCTGCATCCAAATATTTAGGCCAGGTATGTTATCTAACCACTGCTTCTGTCCAGTCCCTTTTTTTTTTGTATGCCCGAGATTAATTCTGTTAGATTCAGTTAACGTGCACTGCAGAAAAAAGGTTCTCCTCTGCTTTAAGCATTAGTTTTTTCCATGTATCACTCACTTCCTTGAAAAGTTAAATATTTCTTCTCCTCTCAGAAGTATTTCACCCATTTTTTTTTATTTTCACTCACAAACACTTGTGCTAAAATATTGAATCAGTTAGCAGTGTCTGTCAGGACATATGTTAGAGGATTTCTTGGCAGCAGGTCATGCAATTGTCATTCTGTGAATCGTTGCCTGATTTAATGCATAGTCAGAGATGCCAGCATTTTCCAACTGACTTCAGGAATGCATATCATGATGGCTAGCTTTTGAAGCCACTTGAGGCAGTCTGCACGCTGAAATTACATGCAGAACACTAGCACTCTGTTATTGTCTTATAAACATATTACTTGTAAAACAGCTTGTTGAGATGCTTATGAATTTGCTGTCATGAGGAATCAAAACCGTCTGAATAATGTAGCAACACTGGAAATTGTTACACCTATTTTCTATACATGAACTGAGACACAACTGTGAAGAAACAGCTTGCAGAGAAATTTGCTGCACTTTGCCAGAAAATGGAATCATATCTCCTGCCACAGAGTCTTTGTTTCTCTTGTAGAAGGGCATAATGCAAAAATGACCACGTACTTAACACATAACTATATATGCCATATTATAGTCAGACCTGGAATAAGTGAAGTCCTGGAGATAATGCAAGGCCATATGTGTCCTGATGGTATTGTGTTTGAGGAGAAATCAACTCTTCTTTCACATGCAATGAGTTGATCACATTATTTCATCCCAAATCCAATTGGCCTGACAGCCAACTGAATTCTCATCATTTTCAGAGTGCTAGGATACTTTGCCTTCACTCTCCCTGTATGATTACGCATGATCAGAACAGGAAAAGAATCCCACTACAGGGGTTACTGAGGTTTGATTCTGCTCTAGCTAGGTACAAATTCAATAAAACCTGTGTTGAATGAAATGCAATAATACCACAGATCCAGAACATTGTGCCCTCCATGTTCACTTAGTCTTAGGCAGGTACTGCTATCAAATTCAGAAGATAACCACACAATACAGCAGAGCCTGGCATGAACCCAAGCAGACTCTAGTGAAAATTCCATGAACTGGAATGATCAGCAGAAAAACCTCTTTACATTCTGACAACTTAAAAATATCTGACCAAATATTTTTCCAGTAAGACTCTCCTCCGGCTATATAGCAGCCAAAGCCCTGACTTCTCTAAATAACAAGATGCATTCAAGCAACGTACTCCAGAAAAAGGTTTGGAATTGGACTATGCTTTGATAGTTCTTGTTCATCTTATACACAACTAAATAATACCAGAGATATCTCTTTCGAGGTCAGACTGACATGCAGGGGAACGTTATCTAATCCAGATCATCGCAGCAATGAGTGCAGCTACCACATTTATTCCAAACTACTGGTTTATATGTCTCTGTACTGAATAAGGATCTTCTTTTTCAGTTACTCAGCAAGAAAATTGATAATTGTTCTTCCTCTTTGCCCTCCAACAATTCTTTAATGCCCTTACTCTTCAAAAACTTATGTTTTAAAAGCAACACTGAATGATAAAGAGAAAATGTCAACATATGCCTAGTCCAGACAACAATCTAGGCTATTTATGTAGTTCTAAGCAGATCCTTCCGTGGATGCTTCATACAAAGCCAAACAAAAAGGTAGATCCTTCGAGACTTCTTCTAATGTACTTCTAGGATGAAAAAGCAGCCCATGAATAATAAATGAATCAGCAGTTTCATTTAAAATTGTTACCAGAGCAATCACTTATCTGTGGCCATAGGTTTTGTTTTTCTATTCTTAAGTGTTTTAATAACATCAAGTGCTTCTATGTGGAAAATGTAACTGACCAATATATGTACTGGTCCCTCTAAAAGCCTCACTAGCCCTCTTTTAAGAAGTTGATAACAGTGTGCCCAGGTGGCCAAGAAGGCCAATGGCATCCTGGCCTGTATCAGGAATAGCGTGGCCAGCAGGAGCAGGGAAGTCGTTCTGCCCCTGTAGTTCGCACTGGTTAGGCTACACCTTGAGTCCTGTGTCCAGTTCTGGGCCCCTCAGTTTAAGAAGGACATTGACCCTCTTGAACGTGTCCAGAGAAGGGCAACGAGGCTGGTGAGAGGCCTTGAGAACAAGCCCTACGAGGAGAGGCTGAAGGAGCTGGGGTTGTTTAGCCTGGAGAAGAGGAGGCTCAGGGGAGACCGTATTCCTCTCTACAACCACCTGAAGGGAGGCTGTAGCCAGGAGGGGGTTGGTCTCTTCTCCCAGGCAACCAGCACCAGAACAAGAGCACACAGTCTCAAGGTGCACCTGGGGAAGGTTAGGCTAGAGGTGAGGAGAAAGATCTTCATAGAGAGATCTGTAAGCCATTGGAATGGGCTGCCCAGGGAGGTTGTGGAGTCACCATCCCTGGAGATGTTCAACAGGGGATTGGACATGGCACTTGGTGCCATGGTTTAGTGGTCATGAGGTGTTGGGTGACAGGTTGGACTTGATGATCTTTGAGATCTTTTCCAACCTTATTGATTCTATGATAACTGTAAATTGCTTCCCCTAGAATTCAAGGTCACTGCATAGAGGTCTCATTAACAGAAGGCACCAAAAAAAGCACACACAGTGATCTTCTTTGAGGAACACCATGAAGCCTGGAATGCTTAGTTCTACAGACTTGCAATAGCAAGAAAAGCATTAATATTGGATGGATCATGCAGTCTAGATGATTCTCACACCTAGTTCCCTTGAACTCACATCCCTGGTCTTATAGGCTTAGGGTAGTGCAGGGTTATAGAAATTATGGCAATTTGAATGCTAACTTTCCCATTAAGTTTTCAAGCTTATTTCTTTCCAAGCTAGGTTAAGTGTAATCTTTGTAAGTAATACAATAGCCACCCTACAAACATTAACTGGTACTGTTACGTCTGTATAGAATGAAATGTATGTGGTTATAAATCTCAGTCTCACATTATCTTAAATATGAAATCCTATGACTACATTTTTATGTACAAAAGAATCTATTTTATTATATCAGAAAGTCTAGTTGACTTGCTGGAATGTGTCCAGAGAAGGGCAACAAAGTTGTTGAGTTGTAAGCCCTATGAGGAGAGGCTGAGAGAGTTGGGGTTGCTTAGCCTGGAAAAGAGAAGGCTCAGGGGAGACCTTATTGCTCTCTACAACTACCTGAAGGGAGGTTGTAGCCAGGTGGGGAGTGGTCTCTTCACCCAGGCAACCAGCACCAGAACAAGAGGACACAGTCTCAAGCTGTGCCAGGGGAGGTTTAGGCTGGATGTTAGGAAGAAATCCTTCATAGAGAGAAGAATGCCCACTGGAATAGGTTGCCCCACTGGGGAGGTGGTGGAGTCACCATCATTGGAGGTATTTAGGAGGAGACTTGATGGGGTGCTTGGTTGCATGGTTTAGTTGATTGGATAGTGTTGGATGATGGGTTGGACACAATGATCTTGAAGGTCTCTTCCAACCTGGTTTATTCTATTCTAGCAAGATTTTGATGTGCTTCCCTCTCTCCTACTGTTTTCCCCTGTGTATAATGTTGCAGTCTATGTTGTCTGTTAACAATACACACACAGAGACTTTTCATTTTGACTCAGAGTAAATGAAATTGCATTGGTCTAAATAAATGTGTTGCCATCTAAATAGCAGCCTCATTAGAGTTCATTACAAACATTACTTTTCTTATTCAGAATTTACTGTAATGCTGTTTATTTAGTTCCAATAAACAACCACTGTACACTTTATTATGTGCAAACTGGACCTTATAATTGTATCACACCAAGACCTGAATATGCAACAGTGAGTCTTATAAACAGCATTGCCTACAGCGTAGCACATCACAGTGGTACAACTACTAAAATGAACGCTGCAAATTCAGTATGAATGACAAATTAACTGAAGATACAGGGAGAAATGAGGTGAGCAGGAATGAACAAAACATCTCTCCCACATCTTGAAATAATTAGAAGTGTATTTCATTCACAGTACTAATAAAATTTATTATTTAACTTTACAATAGTGTTTAAGTTTCTACCTCTTCCTGCACTAGAAATAAATGGAAGTTAAAGACAGATGCTATAATCTCTTTCACCCAAGAGATACAACATTAAATAAAAGTTTAAAATAAAAGAGTATGGCAGCAGAATATCTCAGAAAAAAATATTTCCCATTGTATAATGTACTCAGATTTCATCTGGAAGCTCCATAGAATTCTAGCTACACTCACTGAGAAGGAGAGGAGTTAAAATTGCAAAAGAGGGAAAGAAAGTTTCATAGCATGAGCAGGAAAATGAGAAAGCTTTACTCTCAGTAAAGCTTTACTGACAGCTTTACTGTTCTAGAGAGACAGAGACCTGCTGGAGAGAATCCAAGGGAGGGCCATGAGGATGATAAGGGGACTTGAGCATCTCCCTTATGAAGAGAGACTGAGATCCCTGGGACTGTTTAGTCTTGAGGGGGAAAGGGGAGTCTGAGTGGGGATATCATCAATGTGTATAAATATCTGAGGGGTAGGTGTCAAGTGGAGGAGGCCAAGCTCTTTTTGGTGGTGCACAGTAATAAGACAAGGAACAACAGTTACAAGCTTGAACATAGAAGATTTCACCTCAACATGAGGATAAGCTTCTTTCCAGCAAGGGTGACAGAGCACTGGAACAGGCTGCCCAGGGAGGTTGTGGAGTCTCCTTCTCTGGAGACTTTCAAAACCCACCTGGATGCATTCCTGTGCAGACTACCCTAAGTGATCCTGCTTTGGCAGGGGGGTTGGACTATCTTTCGAGGTCCCTTCCAACCTCCAATGTACTGTGATACTTTATAGAGAGTATGGAAGCAGCATGACTTGCTCATTTTAACTAAATGAAGGCAGGAATGTGAAGAGGAATTATAGCTTCTTTTTTTACATAATGAAGGGATGGTGTAGGAAGAGGTAGTAGGATGGTGTCAGAAAAGAGAATCAGTGGGGATGTAGGAGAAGTACATAAACTGCAAGATATAGAAAAACACAAGTAAAACTGTAAGCTAGACAGAAATAAATCCAGGTTGAAAACTAGAGGGAGAATTCTGATATAAAAGTGGTGTTTATGGAACAAGCTTCTGGCTGGTGTAATGAAGACAGAAAAATCTCATACTTAATTTTTTGATGGCTCTGTTCAGGATGGCAACCTGAGCCAGGAGCCCAAGCTAAAGCCCAGGGCTTTCTTGCATCTGCCACACTTCATATTGGTTCAGGGAGTTTGAGTGTCATAACAATGAACCCTCATGAAAAGACAGATCAGACATAGAAAAAAGTTGTCCTTGATCACCAGCAGTACATTATAAACCTTTCAGAAATTGGTGTAGGCTTGTTAAGAGTTTCTGATCAGCTCTTGATCTCTGAATTCAAATTCCAGTGAACTCAGAACAGCTGACATGGTAGACTGACTTCATACACAAAGAAAAATCACAGTACTCCTGTGTTGCAGTCTTTTTCCCCCCTACTACTGAATTTTAATTAAATATATTGCAGAGTGTGCTTGCTCTTAATCCCTGAAACTTGACAGGGTATAGATTTTTATAGAGATAATCACCATGGCATCCCAACACTTTCTATATTGGGACACTGCAACACTTGGCTTGATCAGAAACACTCTCATAATGGATTTCCAGAAGAGTGTCAATACTTGTATGCAGATTTTACTGTGTAAAAATGGATACACAATTTCTCAGCTAGGGTCAAAAAAAAAATTACAATAATATAACATTTAAGTCAGACATCTTTCACACTCTGTTGCTGGAATTAAAAGAACTGAGCCAGACAAGAGTCTTAATTGCATATTCCAGAACATCTACCAAAAATGTAAATACATGCTCAGGAGTAGAGTTGCCACTTGCTTTTTTTCCTCCTTGCCACGGCTGAATGAAAATAGTCTGTGGTCAAAACTGTTCCAAATACAAAGCAAAAGCTGTGAACGAAATCTAAACTGAAGAAGCTAATCTCATTAATTATGCTAAATATGTTAGTTGTGCTTCTTAGCCTTGAAAAAAAGGTCATCAGCTAGATTTTGTTCTGTTAATAGCTGCAGGATGACTCAGAATAAACTGAAAGAAGCTACAGCAGCACATGTAGTAGGTCTGAGAGCTACGGGTATAGATCAGTTCACAGGGAGAGACTTGAAACTGCACAACACACAAATATATGGTGCAACCACTTCTTGAGTGCTGCAACATCTAATGGCACTGCAGACATGAACTGACATCAGGTAACACTGGAACAGTACGACTGAACGTAAGATCAGGGACCAATAATCACCTGTGCATGCACTGCCTTCTGTGCTAAAAGAAAATTGCCTGGGCTTGTGAGGTGGTTTATTTCCTTCCTTTATAGGTCTTGGTAATGCCAAGGCTTTGCAGACAGTAAAGAAAAAAAAAGCAGAAGTAATTTTAAATACATACCATGACACCTCAGAAGGCTGTATCATATTATCCAGATGCATAGACTTTCCTAAATGGGACAATCTTTCTTTACAAGACACAGGTCAGATGTTCAATTCCAGAAGGATTCTAAGGAATCTCCATACACTTAGGTCAGGAAAACAACTCAGAATAAAAACCTGCCCATCGCTTAAGTATTTTTTTTTTTACACATATCCCCAGGAAGGGGATTAATTCTCGCCTCTGCTGCAAACAGAGCTATTCATGCAAGCCTTTGTTTCAGTAAGCGTCTGGCCTAATACAACAAATCTTTTACTGAAAGGTCAGCTACAGGAGTGTTATGAAAACCTCTAATTCACACAACATGATGCTTCTACAGAAGTAAAAGCTACTGTTTTCCCCTCCTTGCTCCAGCAGAGTAGTACTTTGCTCCATAAATGCCCTATGTCTGCATGACATTTGCAGGTTTTTTTGCAAGGACAAACTGGTTTTTATTGAATACAATAATCCAGAGATTAGTGCATGGTTTGCATAGCAGTTGCAAACTCTGCCCTAATGTGCTAGCTAAAACAGGGAAAACTAACTATCATCTGTATTACTCGTGACGGCAACCCGCCCCAGATCCGCTCCCCAGAGCGACGGCAACCCCGATCCCAGAAGGTAAGGATTTCTGGATATAGTCTGGATTAGTGCATGGTTTGCACAGCAAACAGTTGCAAACTCTGCCCTGCTGTGCTAGCTAAAACTGGGAAAATCATCAACAATTGTCCCTATTACTCATGCACTGTTTCCCTTATCCACTCCCAAAGTAATAGCAACCTCAGATTACAGAAGGTAAGGATTGCTGGATGTTGTATAAAAGCATCACCAGAACACAGGAAAAATGACTGATGAATTGATGGCTGGCAAAAAGTTACATGAGTTTCCAAATAAGAAATGGTTATGAAAGGAAACACAGGATGGGGGGGGGGGGGAAATATCCTTAATTGCTGTAAAACCAGAAGAATCTGTTCAAACCTTCTTCAGCATTGCACTGGCATTCACAGTAAAAGTTGTTAGAGAAAGGGAGGCAGTGCAATTGGCTCTTTACAGGTATGTCAGAGTTTTCAGAGGTGCAATTTATAATGTAAGGCTGTAATTCATCATAAAATAAATCCTAACAGTGTGCTACAGAGCATCAGGCAGCGATGAAAAGGGGGAAGAGAAAACTAAAAGCAGGAGATGAAAAGTCTCCCTATCCCAACAGAACGTGTCTTTTTCCTCAGCCTTTTCCCAAGCTTTTCAGTATGCAGACAAGATGAGTGCAATCAGGGAAAGCAGCATACTAGTTACAGAAATGCTACAAGCGAAATGAAGTGTGGGCACTTGGCTGATCTGATCACAAGACTTATTCTCCAAGATACACAAAACAAAATAAGCATTTTAAGCCATCATGTGGCTAGCATATTAAATACATATAAAGTGGTTGAAGCATCTTTCTGACCTCGCTCCTGACCAAGCAAACAGTAAGAGACCTTTACACCAGGCAGGAAAACAAAGTAGAAGCTAAGTTTTCCCCTTCACCATGCAAGCAACCTGTTCAGAGTGCTATAAAGTTAGAATGGAATTAACCAGGTTGGAAAAGACCTTTGAGATCATTGAGTCAAACCTATCACCCAATACCATCTAATCAACTAAACCATGGCACCAAGCGTCCCATCCAGTCCCTTCCTAAACACCTCCAGGGATGGTGACTCCACCACCTCCAGGGCCAGGTTGGAACACAAGCCCTATGAGGAGAGACTGAGGGAGCTGGGGTTGCTTAGCCTGGAGAGGAGACTCAGGGGTGACCTTATTGCTCTCTACACCTACCTTAAGGGAGGTTGTAGACAGGCAGAGATTGGTCTCTTCTCCCAGGCAACCAGCACCAGAACAAGAAGACACAGTCTCAAGCTATGCCAGGGCAGGTTTAGGCTGGAGCTTAGGAGGAAGTTTTGCACAGAGAGAGTGATTGCCCATTGGAATGGGCTGCCCGGGGAGGTGGTGGAGTCGCTGTCACTGGAGGTGTTCAGGAAGAGACTTGATGGGTGCTTGGTGCCATGGTTTAGTTGATTAGGTGGTGCTGGATGATAGGTTGGACACGATGATCTCAAAGGTCTCTTCCAACCTGGTTTATTCTATTCTCCCTGGGCAGCACATTCCAATGGCCAATCACTCCTTCTGTGAATTCATATAGTATTTTCTCCTCACAGAACAGATAAGCTTCCTTTCCAACTATTTGCATTGCCAGAGGAGACCAAATACTGGACAAATAGGAGCAATTGTCTTTAAAAGAACTGGAAGTTTAGTCTGATCATATAGCATAAATATCCTTGGTTTCTGACTCACAAAGAGTCAAGGTTTAACACCAGTTGGCAGCTTGCCCCAAATAGCCACTTGCTCGCTCTTCCCCAGTGGCAGGAAAGGAACTGGAAGGGTAAAAGTCAGGAAACTTGTGGGATGAGATAAAGACAGTTCAATAGGTAAAGAAAACAGTGTACACAAGAAAAGCAAAACAAGGAACTAATTCACCACTTCCCATTGGCAGGGCAATCTCCAGAAGAGCAGGGCTTCACCACACGTAGTGGTTACTTCTGAAAAAAAAGCCCAAACTACCCAGAGCTCCAAATGTGTTTCCCCCACCACTCCTTCTTCTCCCAGCCTTCACTGATGGGTGTGACATCATATAGCATAGGACATGTCAATTTGGGTCAGCTGTTCTAGCTGTGTCTCCTCCCAGCTCCTTGGGCACCCCCAGCCTACTCACTGGTGGGGTGGTCAGAGGCACAAAAGGCCTTGACTCTGTGCAAACACTGCTCAGCAAGACCAAAAATCATCCCTCTGTTATCAACACTGGTTTTATCACACATCCAAAACACAGCCCCATACAAGCTACTAGAAATAAAATTAATTCTACCTCACACATAACCAGTACAAAAAGAGAGACAGATCTCTAGGAAAAGCACCAATTATTGAACTGGTGAGTTCACTGTGTCATACCTCAGCCTGAATGCTTAAAATCAACAGAAAAAAAGTGTATGGAAAAAGTGTATGGAAACAGTTTTCAGAACAGAAGGTAATTCTATCAAGGTTAATTAATCATTTGTGAAAACATCTTTACAGGTGTTTTTTTCTCAGGCTCCTCAATTTGAGAAGGATATTGAGACTCTTGAACATGTCCAGAGAAGGGCAACAAGGCTGGGGAGAGGTCTTGAGCACAAGCCCTATGAGAGGCTGAGGGAGCTGGGGTTGTTTAGCCTGGAGAAGAGGAGGATCAGGGGAGACCTTATTGCTGTTTACAACTACCTTGAGGGAAGTTGTAGCCAGGTAGGGGTTGGTCTCTTCTCCCAGGCAACCACCACCAGAATGAGAGAACACACTCTCAGGCTGTTCCCAGGGAGGTTTAGGCTGGATGTTAGGAAGAAGTTCTTCCCAGAAAGAGTGACTGGCCATTGGAATGTGCTGCCCAGGAAGATGGTGGAGTCACCATCACTAGAGGTGTTTAGGAAGAGACTGGATGGGGTGCTTGGTGCCATGGTTTAGTTGATTAGACGGTGTTGGGTGATAGGTTGGACTTGATGGTCTTGAAGGACTTCTACAACCTGGTTAACTGCGTATTCTGTATTTATTAAATGATGAGAGCAGACACAAGGGGCCTCCAGGTAAAAAATAGTGCAATAAGCATAACATTATCTGACTGAACAGCTCCTGCTCCACCACCACCATTTTTGCACCCATCCCAGAGCTGGGGGCAAGACCCCAACCAGCCAAGATAGCACCCAGTGGAGCTCAGGCCCAGTAAGGAGACCCAGCCAGCACTCATGGATGATATTGGAGTAGTCATCAACTCTCTGCCTACCTAACCGGGGGGCCACCAGGCCCCCCGGCCTTTGTTGTCACCACCACCAACACCCAGTGTGCACCATGGGCACTCACCAGTGATGAGAGGAGGATCCTCAGCCCAGGTGGGCTCACTTGGGGCTTCTGCCTTTCCTGAGGGGGATTAAATAGGGAAGTGGGTGGGGAGGGCCAAGTGGCCAAGCCTGGGGTAGGAGGATACTCCAACAGAGCCCAGGTGCTCTGGGATATGAGGGGAAAAAGGGGGGAAAATGGGGCAGGTGAGGGACTTTATTGTGTCAGGTAATGATAGGACTAGGGGGAATGTTAAAAAAAAAATAGAAATGGGTAGATTCAGATTGGATGTTAGGAAGAAATTCTTCCCCATGAGGGTGGTGAGACACTGGCACAGGTTGCCCAGGGAGGTGGTAGAAACCTCATCCCTGGGAGTTTTTAAGGCCAGGCTGGATGTGGCTCTGGGCAATCTGATCTAGTGCAAGGTGTCCCTGCCCATGGCAGGGGGTTGGAACTGGATGATCCTTAAGGTCCCCTCCAACCTCAACAATTCTATGATTCTAAAACAGTTTTGCAGTTTGGGCTTGATGTGAGGAAGAAATTCTTCAAAGAAAGAGTGATTGGCCATTGAAATGGGCTGCCCAGGGAGGTGGTGGAGTCACCATCACTGGAGGTGTTGAAAATAAGACTGGATGAGGCACTTAGTGCCTTAGTTTAGTTGATTAGGGTGATAGGTTGGACTTGATGATCTTGAAGGTCTTTTCCAACCTGGTTAATTCTGTGATTCTGTACCAGGAATATTTTTGTACCAGTGCAATTATTCCTGGCAAGGACACCTCAAAACACTCCTTTCCCAAATCCTGCTGTCTTGGGTGTGCCTCTGACCTAGTGACAGTTACTGAGAGTGGCTTAAGCACAAAAGTGCCACTAGGCAGAAAACATTTGAAAAGTCATAATTTGTCGGCAGTTTTTTCCAGCTACAATAAATGATTTGTTGCTGCTGTTGTAGTTGTTGTTATCTTCTGTTTAGCAGAATCCAGCGACCAAATGATATAACGGCAGTTTAAATTCAATAGTGAAGTGAGAAGCAATGCAAGCAGGAAAAGATATTGATAGATGAAAACTTCATATGAACCATTATCACTAAATAAAGAACATGAGAACTATTGTGCATAGCCCCCTGAAGACGTCAAGAAAATACTCCAGATACTGAAGGTCACTCCAGAATGAATAAAGAACAACCTGCAAGAAATCATTACATACCTTTTGAACCCACACAGTTTTGAGATTGGAGCATTTCATAAAGGTCAGGTCAAACTATTGCAAAAAAGCATACTAGAGGATAATCAGAAGTATAGAATATTTTACACATGACAGGAAACTATGCAGACTTCATCTGGGAAAAAGGAATATGATGTATTTATAGGAAAAGATCTGTAAAAAGGAAAAACAAAATAAATAGACCAGACCAGACTAGACTAGACTAGAATAGAATAGGAATTTACCAGGTTGGAAGAGACCTTTGAGATCATCAAGTCCAACCTATCACCCAACACCATCTAATCAACTAAACCATGGCACCAAGCACCCCATCCAGTCTCTTCCTAAACACCTCCAGTGATGGTGACTCCACCACCTCCCTGGGCAGCACATTCCAATGGCCAATCACTCTGTCTTTGAAAAACTTCTTCCTAACACCGACCCTAAACATTGCCTGGCACAGCTTGAGACTGTGTCCTCTTGTTCTGTCACAGGTTGCCTGGGAGAAGAGACCAACCCCCACCTGGCTACAACCTCCCTTCAGGTAGTTGGAGAGAGCAATAAGGTCACCCCTCAGTCTCCTCTTCTCCAGGCTAAGCAACCCCAGCTCCCTCAGCCTCTCCTCATAGGGCTTGTGCTACAAACCCCTCCCCAGCTTTGCTGCCCTTCTCTGGACATGTTCCAGCAAGTCAACACCTTTCCTAAACTGAGGGGCCCAGAACTGGACACAGGACTCAAGGTGTGGCCTAACCAGTGCGAACTACAGGGGCAGAACGACTTCCCTGCTCCTGCTGGCCACACTGTTCCTGATACAGGCCAGGATGCCATTGGCCTTCTTGGCCACCTGGACACACTGCTGGCTCATGTTCATCCTGCTGTCAACCAGTACCCCGAGGTCCCTTTCTGCCTGGCTGCTCTCCAGCCACTCTGACCCCAGCCTGTAGTGCTGCATGGGGTTGTTGTGGCCAATGTGCAGAACCCAGCACTTAGAGGTATTCTTTCTATGTTGTAACCAGGTAACTAGACAACATACTAGGAAATTATAAGGCAGCATGTGTAGCTTCAAGATGAAATGAAACTGAAATGAAACAAAATTATGGAACTGCAAAAGTCATTGCTGCAAGATGCCATGAAAGCTCAAAATACAGGTTAGACATGGGGTGTATTTCTGTTGCTAGGTACTACATATGGTGAGTGATCAATGTAAGCCAAAGACCTTATGCTGTACAAAACATATTCAGCAGCTCTTCCAACAGACAGATGTACTTTCCATCAGCATGAATCAGGTGATCTTCCAGTCCTAATCTTATATCCCAGCTCAGTAACCTACAAGAATAACAGCTAGCCTCTAGTTAATAAAGGCGGCTTACTTGGGTAAATGTAAACTTGGTACCTGAGGGGAGAGCGGTGGATGTGGTCTACCTTGACATCAGTAAGGATTTGGACATTGTCTTTCATAACATATGAAAAAAAATCTGATGAAGCACGGGCAGGATGAGCAGTGAGGTGGATGGAAAACTGATTGAATGCCTGGGCCTAAGGGTGCTGATTTGTAATACAGTCCAGTTGGAGGCCAGTAACTAGCAGTGTAGCCCATGGGTCAATATTTTGTCTGATCTTCACTGAATAATCTGGAGGGTGGAGCAGCATGTACCTTTAGCAAGTTTTCTGTTGAAAAGAGCTGGGAGGAGTGGCTGATAGGACAGAGAGTCATACTGCCATCCAGAGGGAACTGGACAGGCTGGAGAAGTGGGCTGACATAACCTCATAAAGTTCAATAATGTGCAAAGTCCCGCACTTGCTGAAGAGAAACCCCAGCCACCAGGACATGCCAGAAGTCAACTGTCTGGAAAGTAGCTTTGCAGAAAAGGAGATGGCAGGCAAACACCAGGAGCTAGCAATGCATCTTTGCAGCTAAAAAGGCCAATGGGGAGCTAAATTTCAAACACACTGTTAGAACTGCAATGCAAGGAACAGAATCAGATGTGATTACAGTCATCAGATCAATGGTATGTCTATCACTGGACTGGGTTACTCTTCCATTCTTCCATCAGAATTTCTTAGTCTTCTTGATACTGCTGTCTATTTTCTAATGGATCAGAAGTATATAGATAGTATCTGCCCCTAGAACATGTCATAGAGAGGCTTTGCAGAGGGACCTTGACAGGCTGGACAGATGGGCAGAATCCAGCGGCATGAGATTTAATGCATCCAAGTGCCGGGTTCTGCACATTGGCCACAGCAACCCCATGCAGTGCTACAGGCTGGGGTCAGACAGGCTGGAGAGTGGCCAGGCAGAGAGGGACCTGGGGGTACTGGTTGATGAACCAGGCTGAACATGAGCCTGCAGTGTGCCCAGGCAGCCAAGGTGGCCAATGGCATCCTGGCCTGCATCAGGAACAGTGTGGCCAGCAGGAGCAGGGAGGTCATTCTGCCCCTGTACACTGCACTGGTTAGGCCACACCTCGAGTCCTGTGTCCAGTTCTGGGCCCCTCAGTTTAGGAAGGATGTTGACTTGTTGGAACGTGTCCAGAGAAGGGCAACGAAGTTGGGGAGGGGTTTGGAACACAAGCCCTATGAAGAGAGGCTGAGGGAGCTGGGGTTGCTTAGCCTGGAGAAGAGGAGACTCAGGGGTGACCTTATTGCTCTCTACAACTACCTGAAGGGAGGTTGTAGACAGGCAGAGGTTGGTCTCTTCTCCCAGGCAGCCAGCACCAGAACAAGGGGACACAGTCTCAGGCTGCACCAGGGCAGGTTTAGGCTGGATGTTAGGAAGAAGTTCTATACAGAGAGAGTGATTGCCCATTGGAATCGGCTACCCGTGGAGGTGGTGGAGTCACCTTCATTGGAGGTGTTCAGGAGGAGACTTGATGGGGTGCTTGGTTGCATGCTTTAGCTGTTTAGGTGGGTTGGATTGGTTGATGGGTTGGACACGATGATCTTGAAGGTCTCTTTCAACCTGGTGTATTGTATTGTATTAAAATTATGATACAGTGACCAGAACATGTGCTATAGAAACATAACTATATGAACACAATTTGACATAAATATGTCTTTTGCTTCTGCTGGAAGTCTATATAAGAATGTGAGAGAAAAAGACTTCTTCAAATACTTCATTTTTTTGAAAAAAAAAAAAAGCAAAACATAAGACTGATCTCTTAGAACTAGAAACTATTTATTCACTGATAAGCGTGAAAGGGAGTCAGGGGAATGTTTTTCTTTTTCAGTGTTATTATCTCCAGAATGCAATCTTATGTCAACATACCATGAGAAACAGTACCATTACATGTTTGGGTTTTCACTTTAATGGGTATTTTTCAGAATAAATTTTTAGTGCATGCTTTCAGCTAAACTTTATAATATAAATTATGACACAGCTATTATTAGTTCATCAGATTGATTAGTTGCTTGCCCCCAGCTGAAGGGAATTCTGCTCTTACAAGCTACTCAGGAAACGGCAAAATGAATGGCATTCCTAAGAACAGAAGAATTTAATCCTGAGGCCAGTAGTAATTTCAGACTTCAACAAACACCACCAAATAACTTAGAATTCCACAGTAGCTTATGATACACCAAGAAGCCACCCCCAAGGAAAAAAAAAAAAGCTGTTCTTGTGCTTCCAAAGCAGGATCCTTTTACATATTTCAGCTGTTTTTTTACCTCAGAAAGGTAAGGAGAGATATGGATTTGATGGGTGGCCTGCCCAGGGGATAAGGAATTAGTCTGGTGATTGCATACAAAGGGTAGTGGTCAATGGCTCAATGTCCAGATGGAGATGGGTAACAAGTGGTGTCCTTCAAGGGTCTATATGGGGACCAGTACTGCTCTGTATCTTCATCAATTATATAGGCAAACAGATCGAGTGTACCCGCAGCAGGTTTGCAGGTACCAAGATGAGTGGTGTGGTTGATATGTCTGAAGGATGGGGTGCCATCCGGAGGGACCTGGAGAGGCTGGAGAAGTGGGCTGAGGATAATCTCATGAGGTAATCCAAGGCAAAGTGCAAGGTACTACAGCTAGATCAATATTGGTATCAATATAGGCTGAGGGATGATGAAATTGAGAGCAGCCCTGCAGAACAGGACTTGGGGGTACTGGTGGGTGAGAAACTGGACATGAGCCCACAATGTGCACTTGCCACCCAGATAGTCAATTGTATCCTGGGCTGCATCAAAGAAGTGTGGCCAGCAGATCAAGAAACATGATTCTGCCCCTCTGCTCTGCTGTGGTGAGACCTCATTTAGAGTACTGTGTCCAGCTATAGGGCACCAATACAAGGCTTGATCTCAGAAGTTCTTCACAAAGAGCGATTGTCCTTTGGAATGGGCTGCCCCGGGAGGTGGTGGGGCCAGTGTCCCTGAAGGTGTTTAAGAAAAGACTAGATGAGGCAATTAGTATGGAATGGAATGGAATGGAATGGAATGGAATGGAATGGAATGGAATAGAATAGAATAGAATAGAATAGAATAGAATAGAATAGAATAGAATAGAATAGAATAGAATAGAATAGAATAGAATAGAATAGAATTAACCAGGTTGGAAAAGACCTTTAACATAATTGAATCCAATGGTTAGGTGATTGGTTGGACTTGACAACCGTGGAGGTCTCTTCCAACCTGGTTGATTCTGTGTTTCTGTGAAGAAGGACATGGACCTGCTGGAGCAGGTCCAGAGGAGGTCCAGAAAGATGATCAGAGGGCTGGAGCACCTCTCCTATGAACACAGGCTGAAAGAATTGGGGCTGTTCAGTCTGGAGAGGAGAAGGAGGTTGGACAAGATGACCTTTGAGGGTCCCTTCCAACTCGATGAAATCCATCAGTCCCTTGATCTGTGAAATGATAGTATCCTGTGTTTCAAATTTAGAATTCCAGAGATATTAGAACTTTTCTGGGTCTCTGATTAATTACACAAAGATAAATCAGAAGAACATTAAGAAGATTGTGACAGATACATTGTTCTGTGGCCAGGCAGAGAGGGACGTGGGGTACTGGTTGATGGTAGGCTGAACATGAGCCTGCAGTGTGCCCAGGCAGCCAAGAAGGCCAATGGCATCCTGGCCTATATCAGGAACAGTGTGGCCAGCAGGAGCAGGGAGGTCATTCTTCCCCTGTACACTGCACTGGTTAGGCCACATCATGAGTCCTGTGTCCAGTTCTGGGCCCCTCAGTTTAGGAAGGATGTTGACTTGCTGGAGCGTGTCCAGAGAAGGGCAACGAAGTTGGTGAGGGGTTTGGAACACAAGCCCTATGAGGAGAGGCTGAGGGAGCTGGAGTTGCTTAGCCTGGAAAAGAGGAGACTCAGGGGAGACCTTATTGCTCTCTACAGCTACCTGAAGGGAGGTTGTGGACAGGTGGAGGTTGGTCTCTTCTCCCAGGCAACCAGCACCAGAACAAGAGGACACAGTCTCAAGCTGTGCCAGGGGAGGTTTAGGCTGGATATTAGGAAGAAATTCTTCATAGAAAGAGTGATTTGACATTGGAATGGGCTGCCCAGGGAGGTGGTGGAGTCACCATCATTGGAGGTGTTTAGGAGGAGACTTGATGGGGTGCTTGGTGCCATGGTTTAGTTGATTAGATGGTGTTGGATGATGGGTTGGACTCAATGATCTTGAACATCTCTTCCAGCATGGTTTATTCTATTCTATTCTATCAAAGCAGCAAGAACTCAGTCCTCTGTTAAGAGCCTGGAAATTACACAATACTGCACACTCAGCAGTAACCTTATCTATTGCAGACATAACAATAAGACTGTCTACTTCACACAGGCAAAAGTTTTTAAAGAGTGTTAGTAACAGTACCTGCCTGAAAGAAAAAATACATATTTACCATTCTTCACAGTGCTGCTTCAGCAACTTGTTCAATCTAGAAGAAAAATGAAGCTCTTCTGGTATAAAAATGTAAAGAAAACAACCAACCAAACAAATGTTGCTAAAAATATCAGTCTGCTAAAGAGAAAATATAAATGAGAACTGTGAAATTAGTTTGTCCATTCATGCAGCCTGAACACAAAATCTCAGCTATTGAGAGAACCAGTACCTGGTCATGTCTTATTTTCACTGGTGTTGTACAGAAAGAAACTTGAATGTTTTGTGCAGCTTTAATTTTCCTCTAAATCATCCAACTGGAGCAGGCTGCTCAGGAAGGTTGTGGAGCCACCACATTGTAGACATTCAAAAGCCATCCAGAAATAATCCTGTCCTGGGCTCTAGGTGGCGCTGCCTGGACAGGTAGGTTGGACCAGATGACTTCCACAGGTACCTTCCAACCTCGGCCACTTGGTGAATATGGTGGTTCTGTCAATACCTACAAACTCCTGAACAGTAACACAGACATAAGGAGAATCACAGAATCAAACAGGTTGGAAGAGACCTCCAAGATCTTCCAGTCCAACCTATCACCCAACCCTATCCAATCAACTGGACCATAGCACTAAGTGCCTTATACAGGCTTTTCTTGAAGATCTCCAGGGATGGCAACTCCACCACCTCCCTGGGCAGCACATTCCAATGGCAAATCACTCTCTCTGTGAAGAACTTCCTAACATCTAGCCTGAACCTTCCTGGCACAGCTTGAGACTGTGTCCTCTTGTTCTGGTGCTGGCTGCCTGGGAGAAGAGACCAACCCCACCTGGCTACAACCTCCCTTCAGGTAGTTGTAGAGAGCAATGAGGTCTCCCCTGAGCCTTCTCTTCTCCAGGCCAAACATCCCCAGCTCCCTCACAAGGCATGGAAGGAAAACAAAATGAGAATCACATTACTGAAAATGTTAGTTAATACACTGGGAAAGCTATAATCTGATTTGTCATTGTCACATACAAAGAGAATCATAGAATCATAGAATGGTCTGGGTTGGAAGGAACCTCCAAAGACCTTTTCAAGTACTGGAAGGCTGCTATTAGGTCTCCCTCGAGCCTTCTCTTCTCCAGGCTGAACAACTCCATCTCCCTCAGCCTATCCTCGTAGCAGAAGTGCTCCAACCCCCTGATCATTTTCATAGCCCACCTCCAGACCTGCTCTATAAGGTCCATGTCCTTCCTATATTGAAGGTTCAAGACCTGGATGCAGCACTCTAAGTGAGGTCTCACCACAGCAAAGTGGTAGAAACACCTCTCTGGGTCTCCTGGCCACACATCTTTTGATGCAACCCAGGATGTGATTTGCCTTCTGGGCTGCAAGCACACACTGCCTGCTTCTCATCAGCTTCTCATCCATCAGCACCCACAAGTCCTTTTCTACAGGGTTGCTTTCTATCACCTCATCCCCCAGTCTGTATTGATAGTGAGGATTGTTTCAGCCCAGGTGCAGAACCTTCCACTTGCTCTTGTTCAACCTCACGATGTTCACCTGGATCCACCTCTCCAGCTTATCCAGGTCCCTCTGGATGACATCCTGTCCCTCTGGTGTATCGACAGTACCACTCAGCTTGGTGTCACCTGCAAACCTGCCGATGAAGGAGGATATTCCGGAATTCAGAGCATAAGAAATGGGATTTTGAGTCTGAAAAATAATAAAACCACGTAAAACACACAGTCCATTTCTGCAGTACCACAGATAAAGCTCATTGGAGAGGTCTTTCACGTGCTGGCCTGACATTACCACTCATAACTCATAAAACATGCACTGTCCAGGGAACATTCTAGAGCACAGCTGGCCTTCCATGAGGACTCTAGAAAGTAACAAAGGCTGTTTTATAAAGATATAACAATAAAAATGACCTAGCAAGGTCCTTTTCTCCACTTGGGTCCTCTCTTCTCCAGATGAACATAAAGGTAAGGGAGAACAGTATGGAAGAGCATAGCACAAAGTATTGTGGTTTTTTAATTACTTCTGTTGGTTTTTTGCCAGCAGGACCAAACAGCTCTTTATTAGCACGAGTTCATCTTCCATATTATTATTTGAAATGGCATACTAGGAAATAACTCAGCTGGATTCCCTGTCTTTGACCTAAATAATCAATTATTTATAACAGAGCACTGTCATCAAGAGACATCAGAGCCTCTCCCACATCAAAATGCCCAGCATGTATTAGGGCATTCTTCTGTGCTGTGAAAAAATACAGGAACAAACTCCAACAGGCTACAGAAGGGGATTCTGCCCCCTGCCCATACTGTGCAGAAAGGGGCAAGATTTTGTAATCACCAACACAGGCTTTAAGTACCTCAAGTACTCCACTCTTTTCTTCGTAAACAAAACTATTTATTGAGTTAAATGGTGCTTCTGAAGCTTGACATCTTTTCCTCTGCCCCCAAATCTCTCTGTGATTTAGCAACATGACTACTGCAGATTACCAGGTGTCCCTTAAAGGGAGGCTAGGACAACCACAAATGCCTGGCTAGCAATGCATTCTCTGTGCCACTGTAAGCAGTAGGATTTTAAAACATGTAAAATGAATCTTAAGCAGGAAGCTTGCTCAGATAGTTTTCAAAATACTGGACAGAGTGAAACTTCTTGGCTGCTTGCCATAAGCCACACATTGCTAATGCCTACTGTTCAAGCAATAGCAGTGTCTATTTGAAGCAGGCTGATCACAGATGCGTCCTGCCAAGGCACCAGAAAGCTCTGCGTAGTCTTTCAGTATGGAAACAGAGCTACTTCAAAAGCTAAGATTAGGTGGTACTCTGGCAACACCATGAATTTCTTTCACGGGAGGAAGAGAGCTTGCTGTGAGGGTGCTGCAAGAGCAGGGATATGCCCTGAGTGAGATAAGGCAGGGGCTGCAGTCCCTGCTGGCCAGTAGCTACACCTACAGGATGCAGTGCCAATGTCCCAGAGGCAGATGCCTAGGACAGAGCATCTTGTCACCAGCCCTGTGATCATCAGATAATGGCAAGGCAGCAAGGCAGCACCAAGATCAAGCCAGGAAGCCAAAGCAATAATCCATGAATAAGAGTAGAATTAGACACCCCTACAACAGGGCTCAGGCAGAAACTGGTAGCCCAGGACTAGACTTAAGTGGACCTCTCAGTCAGAAGGTCCCCCATGAGGTCAGTCAGCATCATCATGGCTTCTCAGGACGCCTACATCTGTATGTAAGGTGAACTGTTCTGCACCTAACAATCATGTGCAAAAATATTTGTCATTCAAAACGAAGTGCAAATCTCAGGAATGGAAAATGGAAAGTACTGGGCTGTAAAATAATAAAATGCTGCCCTTTGCAAGCTTAGCTCACTGTGAAAGAGTTGTTTTCACATTTCCCAATGAAAATCTCTGACATAGCTAAATTGATTTGCAAAATCTTTTAAACCAGAATGTGTTGGATTTTAAAAACGGCTTATTTTCTAGTTCTCTCACAAAACAGATGTTTTATGCACCTTTATTAGGACAATGGCAATTCATCAAAGCAATGGTGCTTCTATATTGCCAACTGTTGGTAGCACTGTGTGGGGAACAAATAGGAGCAGGTGCCTGAGCCTTAAGGAAAATTCAACAATGTTTCTAACCTGTTTTGCATTTCCAGAACACACAAAATTACCTCATTAACTACTGCTGTCTGTGGTGGTAGCACAGGTGAGACAGTGATGCTATCTCTCATTTATAATTTTAACCCACTGAGTCTGCACTGGGAACTTAAATCAGCATCCGACCCCTTCCCTTGCTTGTCATAGAATCATAGAATTGTCTTGGTTGAAAGAAACCTTTAAAACCATTATGTCCACTTGTTAACCTAACACTGCCAAGAAAACCAGCGCTGCCACTGGTTTTGTCTGTTTTCAGCACCCACTAAACTCATTATCCTGCAGCAGTGCTCAATAAATTCATTTTCGTGTAAGTATTTCCAGGGATAAGAAGTCCTGACACTTTAATGGCATTTGAAAACAGTCAGTGATGACAATGTGACATTTTAAAACAGTGCTGTTGAGGATGTATTCATGATCCACTCCAGAAGAAGGCTGATACTTGCCATCAAGATCTACCTGGGTTACTTACAGCTTATCATGCCTTGTGCTGGTTGTTTTGCTTGTGAATCAAGATATATAAAAAAACAATATGGATGGAAAACTTGCCACTCTCCACCAGTCAGCAAAGAAGTTTCTCTTCCTGTTTTCAAATTCTTTGGGACCATCTTGCATCAGTCAATTTTGGCCTCCCACAATAATCAAAACCTCTTTAAAAACCAATAAGATTGCTTGAAATGTTACATTTCCTAATGGAATTTTCTGATAGTGATTGCCTATTTAGAGCTTTTGTTGCTTTCTTCCTGTATTTTCTAATAAAATTTGCCATCTGCAATATATCAATAGGCACATGATCAAGTTTGTTCATAAAAAGAGTATGTGCTAGATGGCAAAAATCAATACCCTGACTTTGTATCCTAAGAGTAAACATATAGTAGCATTTGACATTAGCTTTATGTATTGGCATCATCATTCCTGAGCCATGTTCACAGCAGGGAAAAGCAAGCATCTCCAGTGTTAAGGCCACAAGAACTATACAGAAAAACCACCATAACTGGTACATGTTCTATGAGGAGAGGCTGAGGCAGCTGGGGTTGCTTAGCCTGCAGAAGAGGAAGCTCAGGGGAGACCTTATTGCTGTCTACAACTACCTGAAGGGAGGTTGTAGCCAGGTGGGGGTTGGTCTCTTCTCCCAGGCAACCAGCACCAGAACAAGAGGACACAGTCTCAAGTTGTACCAGGGGAGTTTTAGGCTGGATCTTAGGAAAAAGTTCTTCCCAGAAAGAGTGATTGGCCATTGGAATGTGCTGCCCAGGGAGGTGGTGGAGTCCCCATCACTGGAGGTGTTTAAGAAGAGACTGGATGAGGCACTTGGTGCCATGGTTTAGTTGATTAGATGTGTTGGATGATAGGTTGGCCATGATGATCTTGAAGGTCTTTTCCGACCTGGTTAATTATAATCCATTTTGCTCTAAAATTAAAGTCTACTAACCTAGATTTCTGCCTTTAATTGCTGCCTGTCTTCCCTATGCACTTGAATCAACAAGAACTTTAAGTTTTGTCATATCTGAATAAGCAATTAGGTAGCATTTTCAGGCCATAAGATAAACTAACATATGGGCAACTATTATTTTTTTTAAGAAGGACCATTCAGTAGACATTTTCCAGCACCACTCTGGAATCTAGAGTGAATTTCTTCTCACACCAAAGGTGACTTTCTGTCACTTAATTCCCTATGTCTCCCTTCTTCAGAGATTTCCCAAGTAGCAGTAGCTCAGTGCCTCAGTCTTCTTATGCTCCAACAACAAAACATGTGTCAATGACTTGAAAAAAAGCCCTAATTGATGAACTGTCTGAAATTTTAGTAACCCTACAAAGTATCATGGTTGCTGCTTAAAATCCTTTGATTTGAAACTATTTATATGAGTAGATTAGTTTCCTTTTTAGGTTAGAAGTCCAGTAGCACACACAAACAAAAAACAAAAATAATAAACCAAGCAAACAGCATAAGAAAAAACCAAGCCAAACCAACCAACCAAAACCAAGGAAAAGGGCATGTCTGTGTACCTGGTTTACCTTTAAAAGTCTTCCTAAAATTACTATTAAACTTATAAGCTGCAGAGTCAAAAGTGCCATACAAAGGAGATACACACAGATATTCCCATGAAAATATGAGTATGTTCTTCTCACAGGCAACCAGCACCCGAACAAGAGTACACTTGAGTAAAACATAACACTTTTGTTTCCATTGGAAACCCAAATAGTAGATTCCTTCTGCTCCAGTTTCAATTTTGCATGACACCACTTCCAAGCAACACCACCACCTACCCTATATCTACCACATGTGACAAGATCACATTGATAAATCATCGTAACATAGAATCATAGAATCACAGAATCATAGAATCAATAAGGTTGGAAAAGACCTCAGAGATCATCAAGTCCAGCCTATCACCCAACCCCTTGTGACTAAGTAAACCATGGCTTCAAGTGCCACGTCCAATCCCCTTTTGAACACCTCCAGGGATGGTGACTCCACCACCTCCCTGGGCAGCAGATTCCAATGACCAACAACTCTTTCTGTGAAGAACTTTCTCCTCACCTCAAGCCTAAACTTTCCCTGGTGCAGCTTGAGACTGTGTCCTCTCGTTCTGGTGGTGGTTGCCTGGGAGAAGAGACCAACCCCCTCTTGGCTACAACCACCCTTCAGATATCTCTACATTAACATTTCCTCCCCATCTGTCATTAATGACCATTTCTAGAGCTACCAAAGGAGAAAATGAGCAATTCTTGTTTCAGGCAACCAGCTAAAGATAGAAATGGACACCCTTCCAAACCATTTTCTATTATTTTTCCGATAAGTTTGGAACAGTGCAGGACTTTTTATTTTGCAATTTGACCATGTTTTTTTAGACTCAGAATTAGCTCAATCTATCTGTTCCCTCATTGTAGGCATAATATACGTCAGTATTTTCAGCTGCATGACTCCAGTGGTCTCAAAATGCGAGGTTAGCTTTCCTGAACCAAATCTGATCTATTCCAGACCAAGATGAACCAAGCTTAGGTGTGGTGGTGAGAGAAAGTTCTCCCCCCCACACACAAAAAAACCACAGCTAACTCAGTCGGAGAAGCAAATTAATGTGCTATGTTTACAAAGCAGGAATGAAATGCAGCGAATATGTACACAATATACAGTATTTACAATATATACAGAAATATACAGCAATGAACATAATACAGAAGACCTTTTCACTCCTCCAGCCAGGAGGGTCCCCCCAGCCCTGTACCCCCCTCTCTCCCCCTGCCTCCCTTTTTTCCCAAAAAAGGGTTAGAGAGAGAGAAAAAGGTAATTAAGGAGGAAATTCTGTTAGATCAAAGTGCATGCAAGAATTAGTTTTCCTATCTGGTTAGCTCAGTTAATTCAAGGTCAACTCCATCCAGCAGCTGTTGCTTCAGAGAGAGACAGAAACAGACAGGCCGACAGGAACAGACAGAACTGAACTGAGATTCAAACTGAACTAAAACTTAAAGTTGCATTCTACCAATCTACCAATGAAATTCGTTTAGACTTTATCTTTGTTTTCAATTATTATTCCAAAACATTCAGCCAGAGTGTTCCAGCAACTGTCCCTTTCTTAAAGGCACAGCCTAAAACAATCACACTTAGGGAAAACACCAAATCCAGCATTCATTTTCTCTTATTGTGCTCCATTTGTGATACAACAAACCTAGAATTTTCCAATTGGTAATGAACAGAATACGTGGTTCTTTTTTTGTTGTTGTTGTTGTTGTTGACTTTCAAGCAGAAGCAAGCTGGCAAAGCAAGGAACAATGGCAGGTATGTACATCCAGATGCTGTAAGCTATCACAACAGCCTGCTATTCATAGAGGACTATTAGAAAGAAATTAACACATGGGTATTTCCACTTTTGTTTACCTCAGCAGAGGAAACATATTGGGCTGGGTTTATTTTGCAAGTTTTTTGGTTATTTTTTCTTTTTCAAACTTATTGACACTTTTATCAATAAGTGTGACAGGTTAGGCTGTGCCTTTAAGAAAAGGACAGCTGCAGAGTTCTCAAGCTGAATGTTTAGGTGTAAAAAGGAAAACAAAGATTAATTCTAAACGAATTTCATTGGTCAGGTGTGAGATGTGCCATAGCAAATATCACCACCATTCTTTCTCTCACTCCCTTCACCTTCAGTCTGTTCTGACTTTTGTTCCTGGCCAGACTGTATGCATGTCAACCCTGAAATACAGACTGATAAGATAAGAATAAATAACTTTCTCAGCAACTGCTTTGAGCTGACAATTTCCCTTAATATCCTTTTTCTCTCTTTCTCCTTTTTCACCTAATTAACTACTAGGGGAAAGGGGAGGAGGGGGAGAGAGGTTTGGGGGAACCCAAGGCGGGGGGATTCTCCTCAGGAGGATCTGTGTTTGTGTTCTTCCCTGTAAATTCTTGTATAACACTGTAAATACTGTATATTTTGTACATATTCATTGCATTCCATTGTAGAGTGTAGTTTAGCTTGTAAAATACAGCATGCATTTGCTTCTCTGGCTGAGTTTATCTGTGCTTTATGTGGGTGTGGGTGGATTAAACCATCACACCACTACAATAAGACATTGAGTCATCTTTCCATGGGTATTTGTTGGTTATTTGCTAAAGGAGGAGTAATTAGGAAGAAAGTTGCTTGATGGAGGATTTCTGGAAGAGAAAGGTTCTCTTCAACTTTGAAATCACATATTTTAAACTGGACACTCAAGCCAAGTATGCAGGTATCCAGACATGGGTTGACAAGTCATATTAAGAGTTGCAAGCTGAAAATAAATCATGTAATTAGAAGTACTTCCTCACAGTGGCAGGCAAGACATAAAGGATTAGTAAGAGAAAGGATTAAAATAATGTATCAGTCTTTCTGCTAAGATGAATTGTCCCTTATTGTACAATATCTAGTGCTCAATCTGATCTTATTTTAAGCTCTTTGAAATTAAGCACATAATTGTTCCCTTAGGTCAATTCAATTCCCATGTCAATAACATCTTCAGCTCACGGCAATGACAGGTCTTGAGTTACAGATAACTGACCTTTATTTTACTTAAAAAAGCTCACTATTCTTAAATCCTAACTGTATTCACTACAGTGTTCTTCATAAAAATGTTCAGTATTTGACTGGACTTATTTTTTAAGATCTGTATAAATTAACCAGGTATGACAAATTTCCAGGTGTTTTGATTATTCTTTCCTTTGCTCTAAGCAAATCTCTTCATTTATTCCAGTAAGCAACACGGTTTCCTTACTCAGACTTCATCCTGAAAAAAACCTCATTCTTTTACTGAGCCAGGACTCACCTGCCCTATAAAAATGGCATTTCTGAGCCTCTGTTTAAGTTAGAATAGAATAGAATAGAATAGAATAGAATAGAATAGAATAGAATAGAATAGAATAGAATAGACCAAACCAGGTTGGAAGAGACCTTTAAGATCATTGCATCCAACCTATTATCCAACCCACCTAATCAACTAAACCATGCAACCAAGCACCCTATCAAGTCTCCTCCTAAACACCTCCAATGATGGTGACTGCACCACCTCAAAGGGCAGCCCATTCCAATGGGCAATCACTCTCTCTATGAAGAATTTCTTCCTAACCTCCAGCCTAAACCTCCCCAGTGCAGCTGGAGACTGTGTCCTCTTCAGACACTTGCAATGCAAAAGAAGCTAGAGCTTGCCAGTCATAATTCCAGCTGGCTTGAAGTTCTGGTTGAGAAGTTAGTGATTTTTTTTCTTTTCATGAGTGATGATAACTTAGTGTATTATATTGTTGCAAAGACTATTCCCCTGGCTGGAAAAGTTCAGCATAAAACAGATCTACAGACTTTATGTATATATGAGGAGCTCAGTGCAGAGTTTTCTACTTGTAACACTTTCTGGTTGATGTTCAGGGGGATTTTAGGGGACAGAGCAATGCAAGACTAGTTGTGGCTCAGAATCCTCATGAACCGTCAAACATGACCAGGTACTAGTTTGCCCTTTTCCATTAGTTCACCATTATGGTCACATGATTTCACCAAATGTATTGGCTAATAACATTATCAAATAATCTTAAATACTCTCTTGCATGAAGTACCCTTGAATGTATTTAACATTTGGCTATATGAGCATCCTTTCTTTAGGGCTACTGTTTCTTCTGCTGGCACTGTATCTTAGCCTAAATTAAAAAAAAAACCAAGAGTAAAGGACAAAAAGTTGAACATGGAAATCTACACTGCTTGGAGCTCCTGGTAGCCTTCAGTACTGCAAAGCAGTCTATAACAGATGGAAACAGAGGAGACATTCATTTTGTGCACACAGAGTAGCAGTAATCGTTCAACATAAATGCAAAGACATTTTCCTTTAGGAGCAGTTTCCTTCTAAACCAATTTGTTCTGTGTAATCTAATAAAATCTACAAATGAATTTAAAAAAAAACAAACAAGCAAACAAACAAACAAAAAGAGTAGAAGGCCTACTGAATGCAATGATGAAGATAAGAAGAGGGATTAGAGGGATTCAATACAATACAATACAATAAACCAGGTTGGAAGAGACCTTCAAGATCATCGCGTCCAACCCATCAACCAATCCAACCCACCTCAACAACTAAATCATGGCACCAAGCACCCCATCAAGTCTCCTCCTGAACAACTCCAATGATGGTGACTCCACCACCTCCCTGGGCAGCCCATTCCAATGGCCAATCACTCTCTCTGTATAGAACTTCTTCCTAACCTCCAGCTTAAACCTGCCCTGGTGCAGCCTGAGACTGTGTCCTCTTGTTCTGGTGCTGGCTGCCTGGGAGAAGAGGCCAACCTCTGCCTGACTACAACCTCCCTTCAGGTAGTTGGAGAGAGCAATAAGGTCACCCCTCAGTCTCCTCTTCTCCAGGCTAAGCAACCCCAGCTCCCTCAGCCTCTCCTCATAGGGCTTGTGCTCCAAACCCCTCAACAACTTTGTTGCCCTTCTCTGGACACGTTCCAGCAAGTCAACATCCTTCCTAAACTGAGGGGCCCAGAACTGGACACAGGACTCAAGGTGTGGCCTAACCAGTGCAGTGTAAAGGGGCAGAATGACCTCCCTGCTCCTGCTGGCCACACTTCCTGATGCAGGCCAGGATGCCATTGGCCACCTTGGCTGCCTGGGCACACTGCAGGCTCATGTTCAGCCTGGTTCATCAACCAGTACCCCCAGGTCCCTCTCTGCCTGGCCGCTCTCCAGCCACTCTGACCCCAGCCTGTAGCACTGCATGGGGTTGCTGTGGCCAGTGTTCAGAACTCAGCACTTGGATGCATTAAATCTCATGCCATTGGATTCTGCCCATCTGTCCAGCCTGTCGAGGTCCCTCTGCAAAGCCTCTCTGCCCTCCAGCAGATCAACTCCTGCCCCCAGCTTGGTGTCGTCCGCAAATTTACTGATGATGGACTCAATGCCCTCACCCAGATCATCAATAAAGATGTTAAAGAGCATGGGGCCCAGCACTGATCCTTGGGGCACACCACTAGTGCCTGGCTGCCAGCTGGATGTGGCACCATTCACCACCACTCTCTGGGCTCGGCCCTCCAGCCAGTTCCTAACCCAACTCAGTGTGCTCCTGTACGAGCCATGGGCTGCCAGCTTGGCCATTTTTGCTGTCTGGAGAGTTAACACAGCCTACATACGCACACACACAAACCTTTAATCTAAAGACCAAAGGAGATAGCAGTTAGCAAAATTCCCCAGAAGCCTCTCTAGTAAGCAACATGAAATGACAGATTCTTACATTAACATCATCCCTATATGGTTTCACATAACTATTAAATATGTGCCTGTTAATATTCAAACATGCACCAAGTCTATATTTTTCTCTCTGACACTTCCTCTGTTAGACATCTCAGGTGAAGAATCCTGAAAAACACTGAAGACATGTAATACTTGCCACTCATTATCAGAAACCACATGTGTTTTTTCAATTAATAAGGTTTTTCAATTAAATCTTTCCAGAAGCATCTGGTCACAGAGCACATAATTGCAGAAGTTAAAAAGGAACTTCAAAATGCTCAACTGTTGGGCAGCAGATAATTGCCAGTGAAATAACAAAATAATTGGGTTTTACACTTCCTAGTACTTTGCAGTGTTTCTTGAGTATTTCTTAAGATGTAATTGCAAACAAACCCACATATGTCTCTATTTGTCTATGCTGCTAACCTAACATAGCTTCTCATCAGGGCTGGATGCTACAATTAACAACTCTTGGCAGCTTTGGCTTAGTAAGTCTTGTTTTTCCCAACATATGAGTATCTAGCTACTTGCATTTCAAGTATGTATTTTAAAACTAACTCAGTATCTCTAATCTGCATCAGCATCAGAGAAATAAATGCCACCTAGACCTACTCACAGATGATTTGGTTGCATGTGACATGACAGCTGCTGTTTATTCTATCTTAATATCATTAACCTATGAAAATACATTCAGTGTAACTGCAGCCTGCCATGCCGAACTTCATAAAGTAGTTCAAATCATTGTTTGCTGCAGGTCATTAAGAAACTAGTAAACAGACTATTTAACAATGATGCTAATGTAAATTTTCCATGACAGCAGTCACTGGTATCCTGCTGACAAATGATAATGTCACTGCAATGTGTCCTTAATGCTCAGTAATTACTTCTCTGTTCATGAGTGTATTTGGCTGGAAGTTTACCTGATCTGAATGTAAAAACTCTCAGCCAAGTTTACACGTGCTAATTCCATCAGGTACATGGATGACATGAATATGTTCAAAATACCTCTAAAAAACCAATCCATTCACCTGGAGCATTATACTATCTTCTTTCTGCCACTCAAGATTCTTCCTGAAACACTGCTTTATTGAACTATTGCAATCATTACCTTACAGGATAACAGAATAAGAAAACTTTTCAAGGAACAAAAAGTGAAATACTAAAAAAGAACTGCAATAAACAAGCTTTAAGTGTCTTACCTAACTGTGGGAGACAGGCTTTTGCTACTGTAAACACTTCCAGAGTAGTTTGAAGCATAGTTTGATGATGATGATTCTTTCAAGCTGCTTTTAAACCTTCTAAACTATTTGAAGGACAATATAGTAATTCTAGAAGTTAAGACACAATATCTAATGTTTCTAAATCAGTTTTATATAGAATAGAATAGAATAGAATAGAATAGAATAGAATAGAATAGAATAGAATAGAATAGAATAGAATAGAATTAAGCAGGTTGGAAAAGACTTTCAAGATCAAGTCCAACCTATCATCCAACACTATCTAATCAACTAAACCATGGCACCAAGCACCCCATCCAGTCTCTTCCTAAACACCACCAGTGATGGTGACTCCACCACCTCCCTGGGCAGCACATTCCAATGGCCAATCACTCTTTGTGTGAAGAACTTCTTCCTAACATCCAACCTAAACCTCCCCTGGCGCAGCTTGAGACTGTCTCCTCTTGTTCTGGTGCTGGTTGCCTGGGAGAAGAGATCAACCCCCACCTGGCTACAACCTCCCTTCAGGTAGTTGTAGAAAGCAATAAGGTCTCCCCTGAGCCTCATCTTCTTCAGGCTAAACAATCCCAGCTACCTCAGCATCTCCTTGTAGGGCTTGTGTTTGAAACCCCTCACCAGCTTTGTTGCCCTTCTCTGGACATGTTCCAGCAACTCAACATCTTTCCTAAATCTTGTGTGTCAAGAATTTTGCAGATAAGGTGAGGATCTGGGTCAAGGAAATCCCAGGCACAAATACAGGCTGGGCAGTGACTGGCTGGAGAGCAGCCCTGAGGAGAGAGACTTGGGGGTGCTGGTGGACGACAAGCTCAACATGAGCTCTCAATGTGCACTTGCAGCCCAGAAGATCCTGGGCTGCATCAGAAGTGTGGCCAGCAGGTCAAGGCAGGGGATTCTCCCCCTCTACTCAGCCCTGGTGAGGCCCCACCTGGAGTACTGCGTCCAGTTCTGGAGCCCCTATTACAAGAGGGATATGGACGTGCTGGAAGGTGTCCAGAGAAGGGCCACGAGGATGAGCAGAGGGCTGGAGCACCTCTCCTATGAGGACAGACTGAAGGAGTTGGGGCTGTTCAGTCTGGAGAAGAGAAGGCTCCGAGGTGACCTCATTGTGGCCTTCCAGTATCTGACGGGGGCCTACAGGAAGGCTGGGGAGGGACTTCTCAGGACATCAGGTAGTGATAGGACTAGGGGGAATGGAATGAAGCTGGAGGTGGGGAGATTCAGGCTGGATGTGAGGAGGAAGTTCTTCACCATGAGAGTGGTGAAGTCCTGGAATAGGCTGTCCAGGGAGGTGGTTGAGGCCCCGTCCCTGGAGGTGTTTAAGCCCAGGCTGGATGTGGTTCTGGCCAGCCTGCTCTAGTGTGAGGTGTCCCTGCCCATGGCAGGGGTTGGAACCAGATGCTCCTTGTGGTCCCTTCCAACCCTGACTGATACTATGATCCTATGATTATTTTCTTCCACTTGTTTCCAGGAAGAGTGCAGCTGAAGCACTGAGAGCACTCTTCAGTGCTATATGCCAAAACCCATGTTGTCACTCTGGAAGGAATATAGCAGAAAACAAAAAGAAAGAGAAGAGGCCTCAGAACACATTATCCACAGAAGGGAAGCGCAGAAAAAGGTTTTATATTAGTCTAGGAAGGTAATGACTTGATAAATCTTCCAGAATATGGAAGACTGTTAACAGCAAAGACAATGATCAATTGTTACCAATTGTTCACGGGTAAGAAAGACAAAAGAACCCAGTCTAACTTGCAGTAAAGACTATATAGGTCAGATATTAAGAAAAAAATTGAGAGAGAGAGAGAGAGAGAGAGAGAGGAAAAAAAACCCAAAACACCACAACTTGCAGAGGACACCCTCAGAAAGTCTTTTAGCAGATATTCTAAAAAATGTACCAGATAAAAATCTCTGTGGGAAGCTCGAACGTATTTGATCCTTCCCCAGCGCCAGGGGACTGCACTATGTAACCTTTGGAAATCTATTCCATCCCAGCATTTCTAATTCAATGACCACATGATGTGCTTTAGCAAGCACCATTTATGGATTTTTTTTTTTTAAGAGAGTGTTCTAAGTGACACAAGGTTAGATAATTTTACCCTTTCACAAAGTAGCATTTTCTTGCCCAAAAGGCACCCCTGCTTCCCTTGCACTTACTTATAGATTAAAGTGCCATTCAGCATAGATAAATACAGAGGAAGGTGACATAAAATGTATTTTGGATAGTTTTGTCTACATGAACGATTAGGACAGAGTCTGACCTGTTTTAAAAGATGCTTCACAAATAAACCTTGGCAGAAGATGCTTCACAAACAAACCTTGACAATGCTGGTGAGGTAGGCCCATACCAACCTCATGAGGCTCAACAAGACCAAGTGCAGGGTCAAGCAACTGGGTTGGGGCAATTCCAGGCACTGATATAGACTGGGCAGTGACTGGCTTGAGAGCAGCCTTGAAGAAATGGTCTTGGGGGTGCTGGTGGATGAGAAGCTCAATATGATCTGCCAGTGTACACTTGCAGACCAAAAAGCCAATCAAATCCTGCGCTGAATCAAGTGTGGCCAACAGGTCAGGGAAGGTGATTCTTCCCCTCTACACTGCTCTAGTGAGACCCCACCTGGAGTACTGTGACCAGTCCTGGAGCCCCTATTGCAAGAAAAACATGGACAGGCTGGAAGGTGTCCAGAGCAGGGCCACAAGAAGGGCACCTCTCCTATGAAGACTGGCTGAGAAAGTTGGGGGTTGCTCAGTCTGGAGAAGAGAATGCTCTGAGACCTCATTGTGGCCTTCTGGTATCTGAAAGGGGCTTACAAGAAAGCTGGCGAGGAACTTTTTAGGGTGTCAGATAGTGATAGGACTGGGGGGAATGGATCCAAGCTAGAGCACGGTACAATTAGATTAGATGTTAGGAAGAAGTTCTTCACCATAAGGGTGGTGAGATATTGGAATGGGTCTGCCCAAAGATGTTGTGGAAGCTCCATGCCAGGATGATTTTAAAGCCAGGCTGGATGTGGCTCTTGGCAACCTGATCTAGTGAAGAATGTCCCTGCTTGTGGCAAGGGGGTTGGCACTAGATGATCCCTGAGGTCCCTTCCAGCCCTATGATTCTATGAATCCCTAGCCTTAGAGTATGAATCGCTGTGTATTAAATAAATCAACAGCGTTAAAATTAATTACTTTTGTGGGATTTGTGTGCTAAATGAGATCATTACAGCACTGATGTGCTTCATACAACTTCCCCTAGTAATGTAACAGACACACCCACCTTGATATTGGTTAGGTAACACATCTTCATTATTATACATTATAATTCTTTAAAAGGAGAAATAACTGGATAAAAACAGTCTTGAATATCAGAGTACTTGTAGGAACATACACTTTAAATAAACACCAGGTATGGTTACAGCACTTAAGGCATCAAAGACTGCTCTGATTTTCTTGGAAAACAGATTCTAGTTCTGCAAACACATAGCATGTGGCTGTAGCTGAATAGCAGCAATTATCCAGTCTGCAGCTTTTGCGTTGTGGGAGACAGGTGCGGGAAGCCAGCTCGAGTTGAGGCAGACAGACAGATTTATTTGAGATAAACCTTAACCCTATCAAACAGAGAATACTACAAGTTTGAACATAGAAAGGCCAAAACTATGGGCTGAAAAGCTGCCTTCTAATGCAGGCAATGCTGTGCAAGCTGTAATTAATGTGAAAATTAAGCTTAAAATAGAACCTGTGTGTGTATGTGTTAAGAAAATCATTAGATACATTTTTCCCCCCAGTCGAGGTATAGTTTCACATAAATAACTAATGCCTTGATATAAAAGCATAGATGGCATGATGGAAGCATATTTATCTCTCAAACATGTAGACATGAGTCTGCTAAGAACTGGGAAAGGTAAGATGAGAGATCACAGGACACAAGCGACAAGTATTGTTGGCATTGTGAATAAACCACACTAAAACCAATTGTTATGTATAATTCAGTGGATCAAACTGCAGTTACATTCTCTAACTATGATTTTGTAGAAAGAGGTTTCTGGTTATGGAAAATTTCCTGATTATTATGTTTGTAGGATTTTTTTTTTTTTACCCAATTCACTTCATTAGTTAAAAAGAGGCTTTTTCTCAGTAATTTCATTATCCTCTTTCTCCTCCTTCAGACTTTGGAGGTTTTCTTACTGGAAATGAAAAATTAGGTCAATACTGCAAAATACTCTTGGTAGTGAAGAGATGCCATTCTTTATACTGTTGTGCCATCTCCCTCACTCTGCTGCTTAGATTATGCCACAAAGATTAAGGCAAAACATTCAATGAGAACTAGTGAAAAAAAGAAAAATAGAGTCCATCATCAACTCTTGGCAAAATAAAGGAAGACAAAAAGGTTTGGGGGCAATCTTCATTTTCTTCATAGAAATGATGTTTTGGCAAGTTTGTGGGGTTATTGTTTGCTGTTTTGGTTTGCTGCTGTTGGGTTTTGTTTGTTTGCTTGTTTGTTTTCCTTAATAAAACCCAAAGAAACAGACTTTTTCATTTAGGGAAAAACAATTTTTATTCATAATAATCCACATTCCAAGTATCTGTAATTATCTATGTTGAGCTTCTGTCTCTTGATGATTTTCTTCTGGTTTCTTCTCGTCTTATTCCACACTGAATTCCGTTTCACTGTAAAGTTTTCAACTGCAGGGAGGGGATTTGTTGTTACTGTGGCTCTTGTTTGCCTAGAACATGTAGAATAAACATCCTACTCCCAATTTAGAAAAGCAATTTTCAACTACTGAATGATTCAGAAGGGCTATATGCATGTCTCAATCCATAGTAGAAGTACATATGAATGAATAGCCTCTCCTAACTTGTACCATTCATTTCAGGGATAAACCAGGGTGTCCAGACTTTGCAGTGTGCGTGATAAATTAGCCAGACACCTCAAATATACCCAGGAGAAGCCTTCCTTTACTACTTTAGGAAAGTACTCAAATAAGAAAGTATAAAATTGGGAATGGAATACACTTATTTAAAACACTATGTCAAGTAAACGTACTGACAGTTGGTTTGACTTGGTAGGTAGAAGCCTAGAAATAACTCACTTCAAACTCATGACAAGTGATGGGCAGAAGCCATCATTAACAAAAAGTTGATCTTCTTTCACTGTATAAACAAGGCCAGATGAGCTGAGGTGAATGCATTTAAGGTCGTGCATTTTCCCCACACACCCCCTCTAATTGATGAGGAAATTGTCCCATCCTTCAGAAGTGCCTGGCATGTAATACTGCAGTAAACCATACTTAGGAAAGAAACATTGCTTCAAACTTCCATACTTTCTCAGGTACACCCTTGATGCAGCCCAGCTTATAAATCTGGGCAAGAAGAAATCTATTACACCATTAAAAATGTGATGAAGGTGAGATCAAATTTAAAGGGAACAGATTCCAATTTCGCTTTTGTATCAAATTCTCAGGGACCTGTTGTTTGGGAAGTATTGCAGAAGAATCTCACAATACTAATTGATGCAGCAATACAATAGCAGATGCAATTCCATATTTAGGAAAAAAAAGCAAAAAAAAAAAAGGCAAAAAAAAGCAAAGCAGTGCACATAGGAAAAATAACCTTAAATACACATACACAATGATAGGCTTAAATGAGCTATTACTACTCAGGATAGAGATTTTGAAGACTTTGTGGACAGTTTCCTGAAAACATTGTCTACATGCTCAGAGAGAAATGGCATTTTAGGAATGACTAGGAATGAAGTGAGTAAAACAGAAACCAGTTTTACACCTGAAAAAATGTGTCCTATCCTGCATGTCTTATTTTTAGAAAGCCATAAGAAGCAGCAGAGAGAGTATAGACTATGGCATGTAGGCATGTAGATGGACAGAATAAGTGGAAAAGGAGTCTCCACATTTGAAGAGGTGACACAAGAGTGATTTTAAAAAGATATACAAAGAAATGAAATGAAATGAAATGAAATGAAATGAAATGAAATGAAATGAAATGAAATGAATAGAATAGAATAGAATAGAATTGAATTGAATTGAATTGAATTGAATTTATGGAACTCTATGAAGTCTTCAGTTTAGAAGCCTTAAAGCCCTAGCTGTCAGAAGGTGAGAGTGACTACTCCCACCTCAGCAAGGACAAACCTCTCCAAAGTCCCTTTAAGTTTAAATGAAGGACTGCTCAGCTTCTCATACTCTTCCCTAGTAAACCTGTATCAGTTAATGTTAGACACAGGATACTGTTCTAGCTGCATATTAAGTAGGGCAGTTCTTAATTTTATCAGTTTTACCACATTTTATTTCTCAAACTGAAATAATCCTGACTGATATCAGTGTGATTTAAAGTATAATCGGGGGGAGGGGATTTTTTGCTTTCTGCAAGACAATCACAACATCTCCTTTCAAGGTCAAGGTCTCTTACCATATCATTGTAACTTCTTAACTCTGCTAAGTTTACAAATAATGATAGCATACAGCAATATAGAAAGGAGGGAGACCAGTGAATCATGGAATCATAAAATTACTTAGGTTGGAAAGGACCTTAGAGATCATCTATTCCAATCTCCCCACCATGGGGGAGGCCTTATCCAACCTGGCATTGAACACTCCCAGGGAAGAGGCAACCGCAACCTCCATGGGCAGCCTATTCCAGAGTCCCACCACCCTCACACTGAAGAACTTCTTCCTAAAATCCAGTCTAAACCTACTCCCCCTCAGTTTAAAACCACTTCTTCTTGTCCTTTTTCTAGACACCCTTATGAAAAGTCACTCTCCAGCCTTACTGCAGGATCCTTTCAGGTGCTGGAAGGCAGCTATGAGGTCCCCCTGGAGTTCTTCTCTTCTCTAGGCTGAACCTCTGAGCGCTCCCAGAGGTGCCCATGGCAGTATTTTAACACTTTAATGAGCAGAACTATTGAAAATAAAATAATTCCCTCTTATGTCTATTCCAGAATTTAGAGGAATGAAAAATGTTAATAAGAATGAAAATGCAAGAAAAAATTATTTCCCAAACATGAATTCTGCTACTGAAAGGAAACAATGCGGGGCATTGCTATCTATTCAGTACTACTGGTAACACTTCAAAAGGTGATGTGAGACCATGCTAAGGGTGTAGTGCAAAAAAAAATTGGCATAGATTATTTTGTTTTATTATTTACTTTTCACTGCCCAGAAGTGTTAAGCACTTCACAGAAGATGTAGCCTTGTCCCAGATAATGTGAGCCCCAACATTTCAAAAGGCAGGGAAGGACTAAGAAAGGACAGGGTGTTGAGTCAATTATTTTCTCTATCATCTATTTATTGCTGACATGTTTCTGGTCACCACACAGCAAAAGCTGCAATGAGAATTGTATTTGAAGCAAAACTCATCTAAGCGACTGAATCCAGTTTGGGGATGAAACTCTCTGCCCAGATGGTTGTGCCATGGGGAGTCTCTGTGGCACAAACATTTGCCTACTCTAAAGGACCTCATTTAGCAGCACTGGCACACAAGCCAGAGCCAGGGTGTTGTCTGTTTTCATACCGTCACTACCATAGAGTGCCTGGAACTTGGTGGAGAGACGTAGTGATAAATCTTTATTTCTGTGTGCTGGCAAAATTGCCCTTTTTTCCTTCTCTCTGTACTCCTAATTGTCTCAGCTTATCCTTGATAATTAGCACAGCTTCACTTTCCCCCTTTCTCAGTCAAATCTTTTTCCCCCTCTCAGTTTTATGTCTCCAGGCACATAATGACATGCCTTTTTAATAGATTGTGTAGCTGGGATTTGCATTTTGGATTCAAGAACATATAAATATGAATCAAAGTTACTACTTCAGCATGTGGGTATTTATCACTACATATGCATCACAAACTCTCTCCATACTGTCAAGTGTCTGTCTCCATATCCTGCTTTTCCTCTGGGATTCCCATAGAGTGAATGCCTCTGGTATCTTCTCTGCAGTTTTATTCCTCCTGGCTAACACACAACCCTCATTTCTTCCCTAGCACATATCTTCTCATATTCTTCTGGTTCCTGCAGGGTCTTTTCATAAATGCGTTTAGTCCAAGCACATGACTATCTGATCAAGAAAATAGCCAAAGGTTTCCAATTCTTGCCAGAGGGAAAAGTCATCATATTCATGCATAACCTGCAGCAGGATTCATTCAAGTGCTGCAGCAGAGAGGCTCACAGCTGATGCTCTGGAGTGAGTCTCCTGTAGTGCTGGCCTCCAGGTAAGGCCAACACAAGCTGTTACATGCCCTAAGGCAAAGTAAGCCTTTGCCACCAACAACCAGCAGTCCCTATCCAGACTCCTTCTAGTCCATCCTCTTCATACACTCATACATCCAACAAAATATGTTTCAACAGTGCATTAATTTCTCTGATATTTTGTTCTGCCTGAGGGGAATTAGTGGGAGCCAGGGACACCAATTCAGAAATGGCTTCATGTAGCACTTCTCTAGCAGCCATCAGGGAAACACAAACCCTCCCTTCTGGTCTCCTCAGAGTTGGTAGAGTGCTGCTGTATTAGGTTTATGTGGCAAGGCCAGGGGAGCAGTCACTACAAGGGGGACCTCATGAGAAGACACCAGAAGCTGTCACCACATCAGGCAAAGTTAGTTTGATCCAGCTCCAAAATACCCATTGCTTCCCAAAGCTGAGCCCATCAGTGATACTGTGCTATCTTTGTAATAACATATTTGAGGAAAAGCAAAAAACACTACACAGCAGTTGCATGAGAGAGGAGTGAGGAAAATGGGAAAGAAACAGCCCTGCAGACATCAAAATCAGTAAGAAGGAGGCAGAGGAGATGCCCCAGGTGCTGAAGCAGAGATTTCCCTACAGTCCATAGAGAAGGCCATGTGCAACAAATATTAATACTGCAGTGTGTGGACAACCTCACACTGCAGCAGGTGGAGTAAGCTTCAACCCATGAAGAATCCATGCTGAAGTAGGCTCGTGGCAGGAGCTGTGGCTTGTGGAGAGAAGCTTAAAACTGGAGCAGGTTTTCTGTCAGGAACTGTGGCCCATGGAGAGCCTGTGTTGGAGCGGTCTACTCCTGAAGGACTGCAGCCCATGGGAATAGTTCACACTGGAGCAGTGTGAAAGTATGAAGAGAAAGGAACAGCAGGGACCAAGAGTTATAGACTGACTAGCACCCCCATTCCTCATCCTTTTATGCTGCTTGTGGGGAGATGGAAGAATACTCATGAACGAATGAGCAAAGCTGAGCTGGGTAAAAAGGTTGTGTGAGGTGTTTTATAGTTTTGTCTTTGTTTCCTATCATCCTGCTCCATTCTTAACTGCAATAAATTAAATTAATGTTCCCCAAAGTCAGTCTGTTTTGCCTGTGATAGCAATAGTTATTTCCCTAGCTTTAACACGACCCAGGAGCTTTGTCATTTTAAGCTTCCCACTCTGTCCTGTTGGGAGGGTGAGCAGCATGATGGGCACTCAGCAGTCAGCCAAGGTTAACTCACCACAGCTGCAATCAGTCTAAAAACTTATCTCACAGTTTTTCCTTTCTAACCTTAGTCTTGATTACATCCCTGTTACCTTTTCTCTTCCAGCTTTCTGCAAGATACATGTTGTGATCAATTACTTGATCACTTGCCATTCACTTCTCAAAATTTACTGAAATGGGATTGTCTCCCTTTACTTCAACACTGCCTTTTGTGCCCCCTACCCATTGTGTATTTTAAGCAAAACTGTTATGGTAGCTTCTTCCCCTTTCTTTCCTCTGCTTTCCATACTAGCTAAAATGATCCTAAAATGTCTAAGCAGGGGAATGTTATTTCCAGGAATAGCACTGAGTGATACCATTACAGGAATACTACGTTCATCTCTGGTAGCCAACATTAAAAACCAAAGGTAGACAAATGTAGGTTTTAACAAATGAGTTCAGGTAACAACTGGAAAAATTTAACCAGGGAAGTGATGGATTTCCTGTTCCTTGATGTCTCTAAACCAAGATTGGACACTTCTCTGAAATGTATGCCCCCACATCAACAGAAATGGATGTAGAAACTGTTGAGTGAGAACCTTGGCCAGACTGGATTAGAGCATTGTATGAAATGGTATGAAATGGACTCTCAAATTCACTTTAAATTAACATGCTACTACTATATTTGAAAAAGCATATTCCTCATCTCAGCTGGCAGGCAGTGACTTGCTGTGCCACTATAATGGACATATGCCTAAGATCGTAATCTTTCATAGGTATTTGGCAAGAACACACATGAGTTCCACCTGTTTCCAACCTGTTTGTTTAAGGTGGTGAAGTACCAGCCAGCCATTGTGGAACGTAAATATTATTCCGGTTTCATTACTTTTTACTTGTGTTTACAAAATAAAAAGTCAAATGCTAAAGGATGGAAGAAAGAAGTAACCAAACATATGGGGAGACTAGGGACATAGAAGAGGCAAGGCAAGGAAGAATTGAAGAAAGACAAGCAAGAGTAAAAGCAGAAGGTACAAAGAGCCACAGGTAAAAAAGGTGAAGCACAAACCTGCATAGTCAGAAGGATGGGAATAAGTGTAAGGAAAGGCAAGGCAAGCAGAAGATTTACTGAAAAATAAAGGAATGGGTATTCTGAAATGCAAGTGAAGTCTGTTTGCCATTGATCTGCAAAAAAATCTCTCAGAAAGTAATCTATTTACAGGAACCTCACACACAGAGACACAGTCACGCACACAGCTGCACATGTCCATGCAGCTAAGTTTATACATATCGGCTTTCAGTGTCCTCTGCTTGGTTTGTGGGTACACGGCTGGTGCTACAAAGCTCAAAATCATGCTTCAGAAATCACTGTCATCCTCTGCAGCAATTAAAAGGGGTGGTTTTCACCCCAAAGCAGAAGAGCTTTGGGACATGGGATGTAGTAATAAACTATGAAATCAAACCTGAGTTGAAGCAAGGCAAAACTCTGATCTTGGAGCAAACGTGTGTGCTTGAACAGAGCCACAAATTTCACCTTGCAAATCAATATTATTTCATATTACTAGTGAACAATTAAGTAAATGGAGCTCCAGTCATTCTTTGTGACTGACAGAAATCTCTCTGCAAAGCAGCATGTAAAACTAGAAGCTCCATTCTCTGACACACAGCTATTGTTGGATGATTTCCTTACTTATCCTTTATATTATATATATATAAAAAATATAAATTATTAACGGCAGTATCCCTAGACTTCTGGCCGTTGCTCTGGAGACTTTTCAAGACTTGGGAAAAAAATCCAAAGGCACTAAAAAGACAGGTCCAGACACACACCCCCTCCACTGTATTTGCTACCTAAAAAAGAAAGAAGGAACGAAAGAAAGAAACAAAAATAGAGCGAGGAGGCGGCGGCACAGGAGCAGCGAAGTTTTCGTTTCATTTGCTCTCTCCTTTTGGCATGAGTGCCCACAAGCGCTCTCAGCGCTTCTCTCCTCTCTTCCCTCTGCTCCATCCTCTGCCGCAAACCCCGACAGCGAGGAGGGTCCCACGCCTTCCGTGCGGAGCAGAGCCTCCCGCCCCGCTCGCTCACTGGAGCGCCCCCGGAGAAGGGTTGGGGCGGGGGAGGCCTGTCTGTCCGTGTCCCTCCGCTCCGCAGCTTCTCAGCACATGCAGATACGCCCTGCCACCTTCATTAATAATAATTGCTACTTAATAATACCAGCCTCAGTGGCGCGAATGATGGGCTGCGCGGCCGTGCCTCCCCGCCCCGGGGGCAGTGACCTTGCCTACCCCTCCCGCGGCACAAACTTCCGCGCCGCTGCGCGAGCGCGGATGTGCGAGCGGCACACAGGGAAACAAAAAAACCCAGCCCAACCAACCCTCGCCCCCCACCCGCTGACTGCGGCCGTCGGCGTTGCAGTGCGTGCCCGAAGCGGCGGGCGGCTCCGCGAGGAGGCGCGGAACGGGACGCGCACGGCAGATCCCCGCCCGCGGCGGTGCGGGCGGCGGCGGTGGCAGCGGCGGGGTCGCACGGCGCATGCCCGCCCGCGCCGCGCCGCCACTAGACGCTCCCTCCCGCCGCCAAACTCACCACCATCTTCTGCATGTGCAACATTTGCAGCCGGACAGAAACCGCTCCCCGGCGATGGAGACTGCGGGAAAAATCCATCGCGGCGGGATGGCTTGCTGAAACAGCAGCGGCAGCCGGGAGAGAGGCAGAGAGGGAGAGAATAGCAAACACATACTAAACCAAACCAAACCAAACCAGAAAAAGAAAAAAAAAAAAAAAAAAAAGGAAGGAGGAAACCTTTTTCTTTCCTTTCCCTGTTTTTTTTTTAATTTATTTTTTTATTTTTAGATTCTTGATTTTGCTCGTAGCCAACTCGTCCTCAATGCCTCTCTGAGCAGCAGCGAGCGAGCGAGCGGGAGAAGGCGAGACAGAGAGGCAGGAAAGAAGATGAGGATAATTTGCAGACAGCTTGTCTTGTTGTTTTCTGGCTTTTGGGGACTAGCAATGGGAGCTTTTCCTAGCAGTGTGCAAATAGGTAAGCGCTGCATTGGGCTGCGTGCGTGTGTCCAGGGGTTCAATCCTTTGCAAAGTGAGTTGGAAAGGAGGCTCTGAAGGCAGTTTGCAGATGTCTCCTCCAACACCATCCCATTCCTTGCCTTCACGGAGAATCCGCGTGTTTGTGCATGTGTGGGTCCTTGTGTGTGTGCATACATACATACATATACACATACATATGCGTGCGCGTGCGGTAGGGAGGATGCTCGTCTCTCGCAGAACTCATTCCAGCTCTGGGGTGCAGGATCAGTACGGGAGGAAGAGGCTCGGAGCAGATGCCCCTGGGCTGCTTCAACCTCCCTCCGGCACACTGTCGTCCGTGCCCTCCCCCCCCGCCCCGTATTTGCCTCGCTCCCAGAGGGATGGCGAGTTACGTGCACCGGAGGTTGCCGTAGCCAGCAGGGCTGTTGGGTAAAAAGGCATCGCTGTCCCTCTTTCCCTTCTCATAGTTCGAAAGTTTAGGATTTTGTAGGTCTCTCCTGGTAGTCCTTGTGCCCCATCCTCACCGCTTTCCTATCGCCTCCTGCTTCCCACCATTTGGACGTATTTCGGATGGGACGCAGCTATCTGAATTCTTTCCAGCTCAGCTCCATCACTGCATCATGTCTCGTGGACTTTAAAGATGCTGCTAATAAGGTTGAGCTGCTCCCTGCCTGCACATGGCTGCAGAGGAGCAAAGTTCATTATATTCCTGTTCAGTGCAGATCATCCAACGTTGATTAGTATTTTCGGTAGTGTTTGGTGTTTGGTTTTCCTTTTCTTTCCTTTTTTTTTTTTTTTTCCCCATCCGGAAAGTATCGTTGTCTTAATCAGCCCGCCACTTAATGTAAGAGGCTGTTGAGGAGCTGATTTACCAGTGTGTTCTGTATTAGGGAGATGGAGGCTAAACACTTTCAAAGGTCACTGTAATCATGACAGATCTGGGTATTTACGTATGAAAGCCTGGAAACTGAGAAGTCAGAAAAGAGGCATGAATGCATCAGGGAGGTTAAAATCGATTAAGGACGGTGATTTAAAGGCAGCGGTTGTGATTATGAATATGATTCATTCCTTATCCATTAAAGTCTAAGGATATGCCTTACTGTGCGTCTTTGGGAGAGACAGTTGTGTGGTGTTACGAGATTGCAAGTAGCTTGCAAATAATTCATGCTGCTTCCTTTGCTTTTTGCCTTTTTTCTGTTTTATGTAGGTGGTCTCTTCATCAGGAACACAGATCAGGAATATACTGCTTTTCGATTAGCAATTTTTCTTCATAACACCAGCCCCAATGCATCCGAAGCACCTTTTAATTTGGTTCCTCATGTAGACAACATTGAAACAGCTAACAGCTTCGCTGTAACAAATGCCTGTAAGTAAATACTCCATTGATCTGACCACCTTATGGATAAATTGCAGTGGAAATAACAGGAAACCAGATAATTATCTTGCATTGCAAATACATCAGTAAGTCTGTCTTCAGTATAGATACCCTTTGCAGAAGAGCAAAAGGGGCAGCAATCCTTGTTAGTTTCTAACTGGAGCAAAATCCCCTCGACTGCCTTCTGCTGACTAACCTGATGTGACATTTACTTTAGTGTTATTACTGTAGTTTCTTGCTTCCCAGTTTCTATGGAGATGAATTTTGTCATTGTAAAGAAAAATTATGAATGTCTTGATCAGTCCGTAAACCTTACAGTTACTCTTCTTCACTTTCGGGTATGGCATGCCAGGGATGTATTTGAAAATGCATAGTAGTATTTGTGCTCACAAATGCTTTTGTAATGGCTGGAAAGGAGACAGGGAAGCAGTAGTGTGCAGGATAATATATCTGAGTTCGTTGATGCTGCATTTGATCTGGTGATGTCACTTGAGGCAGCCCTGCTCTTATATTCTAGGTTGTAAATGTCTCTTATCATCTCGTAATGCATACATCCTGTGGATATGTCTCTATGCATCCATACATTGATGCCAAGTCAAGTTAGTATCTGATCTACTTGATTTCACAGACCACCTCAACTGGAACAAATATTCCCTTCCTACTACATATTTTATACACACACACATACACATACACATATACCATGAGAGGAAAAAATGGAAAAAGAAATGCCCTTACCAAATGAGGTAACGTTTGCTTGTTGTGTGTGTGTGTGATAAAGCAGGAGTATAATTAGCTGAACTTCCTGTTTTTTTCCTTACCTCAGGGTCTTTAGCCTTGGTTAAAACACATGCTGGATATTGCTTGATCTTTAAAAGTGGCATTGCATTGTTTCTATTTAGCTTCATGTATGTCAGACTTACAAAATGGAATTCATTTTATTATATAAGACAGTGGGATATAGTGTGGCAAAGCTGAAGACTGTAGTAACATGACTACTTTGAAGTCCCTGTTTCAGAATCCTATAGGTTTTCCTCTGTGGCCTTTTAAGTTTTCAAATCCCTCCTCTTCATTCAAGAGTGAATTGCTTCTGGAAGTAGATGCCTTAAGCAACATTGCTGGGCGAGTTTAAAATAGAAACATACTGGAGAAGGTCTTACTGTTCATGCCTTTAAAATAAGTACTATGCTTCTCTCCACTTTTTTGGCCATCTCTGTGTCACTTTTTTAATATGTAAACATGCAAGGTACCGTGCAGTTCTTATGTATAATATACTAAATGATAGCTGAATTTATTTAGATGAGTCTTTGGTACTCCAAATTTCAGATGACCTTGCCACCTTATTTAACAGGAAAAGCTGATGAGCTGCCAAAAATGGCTCTATTCATTTTATGCAGGAAAGATTGATGCCCCATTAAGCATGAATCCTGTATTAAGCAATGTATTAGTTGTGTTCAGTGTGAAAATCAATACCGAATTCCATAAGGAGAAAACATTTCAAAAGGTGCCCTGAAACTGGGAGGAATCAGATCTATACAGGTGCAGTTCATTGAGAAAATATTACAATGCATGTCAACTTTTGCAGGTACTGATTATATATCCTGGACAAATGACATAGTAGCTTTTTAGAAAACTTTCAGTTGAAAGAGGAGGGGCCTGACAATTTTGTATTATGAAATCAGTGATTTTAGATGAAGACAATTATTTTAGCTTTTGCCTGTGCATCCACTTCTACCACATAATTTCTGAGACTATTGCTAGTTCTTGGACAAAGGGTCTTGCACGGCGTTTCTGTTTGAATGTTAGTGAAGAATTCTGATTTGCATACATTTAGAATTGTTTAATACTGAACCACTTCTCTGTGTAAGACTAACACCATAGATTCAAAAGGGTTTGCCTAAAGCTCTCCTTATTTGGACTGTTTGTAGCAGATTCTTCTCTGTTATGCCAGCCAGCTTAGGTTATGTTTACCTCGCATTGTTTGGGCTGAGGAAAATCTTTTATTTGCTATCCTTTATAGAAATAATAATACATAACTTGATCCCTTTTTGTAGCTGAACGGTTCCAGTTGCAAAGAGTTTAATTCAGATCCCATGAATCTTCACAGTGTGGGAGGAGGCAGAGAAAGAGGGTTAAAGTAAATGTGTGTGTATGCTCATAAAATCCTGTAGGTGCCTGTATTAAATAGTTTAATCCTGCAGGCCTTATTTAGATCTGTACTTCCCTCTTGAACCCACATATATTTCTGCATGGCAGCAGTTTGTATTTGTTTCACATTTTGCAGTCTCGTGCCAATAATTCAACTGCTGCTTCTTGTTTTAAACAATTTAATACCAAAGAATATTTTTCAAACAACAGATCTTCTAATAAAATGTAGGAAGACTGACTGACAACTGAATGAACGTATTGCATGTCCCTTAAGCTAAGTATGAGCAAAATCCTGGAAAAAATCAATTGTCTGATAGCTGGAGGACACTGGCTTCCATGTGATTGAATTTGCTGGCTTGACAGAAGCTTCTAAAGCACAGATGTGAGAGATTTTCTAACCTAATTAAAGAACCCCCACCATCAGCTCTGAATTAAGTGATTTCATGGCAATATGAAATGATAACTTTTTGCTGAACCTCTGTGAAACAGTGGCTTTGCAGCTTGCAGTTTGTGTAGAAATTACTCAGCGCACACATACCCACATACCCAGTACAAAAGCCTTAAAGCTGCTGTACTGAAATGAATATTCATGTGAGTTCAAGCATAGAGCTCTGAGACATGACCAGTTACCTCTATTTCTGTTTCCATTTGCTGCAGAGGTTACTTGTGGTGATTCAGGGCCTGGCCCCTTGCATGTGTTAGGGACAGTAAACAGACTATTCTAAAGGATTATGGATGGCATATTAGCAGGCAACTCACTGCAATGTTGGAAAAACTTGAATATTTGTTTCTTTTTGCTAGATACAAACATATATCCAAATGTTCACTCAGGAGTCCTTTTGAAACCGCAATCGTTTTGTAGATTCACTTTCATACCTATTTTCTAAGGATTCTTAGGCATTTTTGCGTTCTTCAAACAGAGCCAGAACATTTGTATTTTTGTTCAAAACTGTGAATGCATATGACACAGGCTGCTTAAGCTGATAGACCCTATAGGAAGTTTGCAAAACTCATCTGGTCTGCATCAGTTGGGAGATACTCCTCTTTCTTTCCCCTTCCTATTTGCGTGTTTTATTTAAACTCCGTTCGTTCCTTTTGCGCTGCATACATTATTCAGAGGCTCTCTCTTACTGACAGAAAGCGCTGAAATTATTGCAAAACATGAATAGTACAAGATTCTTACTCATCAGAACGCAACACACCAGAGCTGGAACATTTGACTGTTGGCATACACTGGTTTGCACATGATAAGTAGGAAATTCTGCTCGTGATTGGGAGTCTACCTCCAGCTTGATTTCAGATGTTGCCACAATGCATTGATTTTTGGACAGGATTGTATATGTTTATTCTTCAGCTGAATGCAAAACAACTTTCTCTACTCCATGCACCATCTATATTAGATTAGTATACCTCAGCAATGCAGTCAACATTAAAAACTGCTTGCATACTTTTGAGGGGCAGCTCTATAATTTTACAAAGAACTGTTTGCCTTCCAGCTCTTGTCTTGTGGTTGAGAAATTTTCTCTCAAAAGTTTCAAAAATCCTTAATGTATAAGCAATCTTGCAGTTCAGCTACAGGATTAGACTAAATGAGAAAGAGATCAGTTCAAGTCTTTCATCAGTGTTTCATATTAAAGTGAAGATTTTCTCTTTGAGTCTAACTTCATGTGTATTCTGAGATGAATGTATTCCCAGTAATTGTAATGTGAGGTAAATGAGAGATTTCTCTTGGCTTTACCTTGTGCACAATTCAGTTTTGACCAGATTTTAATTCCAGTAGATGCAAAATTGCGAAGTAAAACTTTTATGCCCTCCAAACTCATGCGGGGTTGATGACCTGAAATTGGAGGGCCTCATTTTGCCTTCTCAGCATGAGTACAGTTTCAGAGTGAGATCTACTGAGGTCAGAGTCAGCCCTGAGGACAGACAGGAACCTCCTTTGTCACCCTGCCCTCTCTCTGGGTCTGTTTCCCAGCCTGTGTTTGCTAATGAGGGGAGAGGCAATGTCGTTTTGGAGTTAACTTTTCTGCTGAGACATTACAAAGGCTGAGAAAATAGACTCAGATATTGCCTTTATATTGTGACTGTCATTTTACTTAGAGCAGTTTCAACTTCGATTTGCTAAGCTGCATCATAATGAGATTTTCATTAAATTTGGTTATTAATTCTGCTTTATAATTACAACTCAATTTAGCAATAGGAGTGCAACCTTAGTTTAATAATCAGTGTCATTTAAAACCATGGTGTTCTTTATTTAGAAAGTGAGATTTCATGCAGCTGAGTGGTATTTTGCTACCAAGAGCAATACAGTATTCCCAAGGATGCAGTTTGGAGTATATTGAGACTTACCATAAAGGCGTACCATACAGTCAGGTTTGAACTGCAAAAGCAAGTAGTGTGCCAGTTGGCTGGAAAAATGGAACTGGATTAAATTGTACCCTTCTAAAATGGGATCGATTACCAAAACCCATCTGAAGTGAGTGCTTTACTTTAATACGTGGGAGTTTATCTGAACCTAGACCCTAGTTATTGAAAACAATTTTTCTTAAAATGTCTGTTATTAGCACTTGCTGATGGAATCAAATAATATCTGTGTACTTGGGTGTCATTTGCTGAAAGGATTCTGTATGTGTTTAAGCTGTATTTTTTAAATCTATATTCAAAGAGTTTCATAGCTCTGAATGTGATCCCTGTAACTAGCTTTACAGCAGAGAGAAAATAAGCCATCAATGGTCCCAATCCATCAGGGTCTGGATTTAATTTTCAAGGTTGTTGCTGGGGAAAATAAATGATGGACCCTTGCTGAAATACAGTCAGATTTCTTTAGTGAAATTCAGAATGTGCATTTCCCTGACATGAAATAAGGCTTGTGTCCAAGCATGTTACTGGACTGGTTAAAACTGTAAACTCAAAAGATGTATTATAGGCTACAGAAATAATTTAATCTTTATTTCAGGGAATTAATAACAAAGTTTGTGGGTTTTTTTATTTCTCCTACAGAAACCAATGCAAGTGGAGTACTTCTTGTGCAGGACAAAGTACTTCAACAAGTAAATTAAATTGATTAAATTCAGCTTTATCATTGTAATCTAAGTTCCTATGCTAGTCAAAATAGCTCATGCATTTCATTTTTAGGTCTTGATTGTTTTGAGACTTGCTTGTTCATGAGAGGAAGCCCTCTGCTTTGGTTTCTTAATGGTTGTGCAAATTCAGAATGCAAGCAGGTAAAGTTCTTTAGGTTTAAACATGTTGGACCAAAATAATATTTTCTCATAATTCTTATTCTTTAATAGATGACAGAGTTATAGAAGATGAAGTTTGTGTTAGTGCAAAAGTGAAGAACTCTGTATGATGGCAGGGGGGTTGGAACTAGATGATCCTTGAGGTCACTTCCAACCCTAACAATTCTATGATTCTGTGGTTGCACCAGTGTAATTCAAAGGAAAAAAAATACTTTCCCTCTGGTTTTCCATTCCTCTGGTTAACGATTTTACACTAGTGCAGCACCAAGTTTGCTTCTGCAGTTCAGGTGGGCATACCTATACCGAAGGTATGTGCTGGGACATGAAGTCAAACTAGATAATTTATTCCTGTGTAAATCAAGAATTGTTCTTCTGAATTTGGGAAAATAAATGCACTTGAGTACCTTTTCACAGTGTTTTGTTTGGATATTTTGGTGTTGCTTTACTTTCTCTCAGAATTTTTATCATCTTCTTCTATTATTGTGGGTTCTTACATAACTTTCTTTCCCCCATTTTTTTATTGTAAAGATCATACTGACTTTTGGCAGTGCTGATAAGGATTCAGTTGATTTTCAGTGCACTTCTGGGTTGAGTACTCTTAAAAATTACGTATCATCAATGTTTGTTTTCAGGCACCCAAGTTCAAATGGAAAGGTTGTCTTAAGAGCCATTCTAGTGTTTTCCTGAGTACTCAGCAGCAACTGCCTTCCCAACAGGAACTACTCTCTATAGCACTTATCTGTGTGACAGTGCATGGGTCAACTCTTGTCTAAATGCTCTTCTTGTGGGGTCATAGTCTGAGAGGAGATAGTTGGTAACTTGCTGCACCATTTAGACATACATAAATCTCTGGGGCTGGATGGCATACTTCTGAGAGTGCTGAGGGAGCTGCCGAAAGTGCTTTCCATCATTTACCAGCAGTCCTGGCTAAGTGGGGAGGACCCAGCTGACTGGAGATTGGTAAACGTGACACCCATCTACAAGAAAAGCTGGAAGGAGGACCTGAGGATCTACAGACCTGTCAGCCTGACTTCAGTGCTGGGGAAGGTCAAGGAGCAGGCCATCTTGAGTGCCATTTTGCAGCACGCGCAGGGCAACCAGATGATCAGGCCCAGTCAGCATGGGTTCATGAAGGTCAAGTCCTGTTTAACTAACCTTCAACAAAATTACCTGCTTAGTGGACATTGTTTACCTGGACTTTAGTAAAGCCTTTAACACTGTTAGTGCATCATCCTCCTGCAGAAACTGTCTGCTTATGGCTTTGATGGGTGGATGCTTCGCTGGGTGAAAAACTGGCTGCTTGGTCAGGCCCAAAGAGTGGTGGTGGAGTGGTGGAAGTTAATCCAGTTGGCAGCTGGTCACCAGTGGTGTTTCCCAGGGCTCAGTTTTGAGGCCAGTCATATTTTATCAATAATCTGCATGAGGGGATTGAGTGCTCCCTTAGTAAGTTTGCAGACAACACTAAATTGTGTGGGAGCATTGATCTGCTCCAAGGTAGGAAGGCTCTGCGCAGGTACCTGGACAGGCTGGATCGATGGGCCAAGGTCAATTGTATGAGGTTCAAAAATCCAAGTGCTGACTCCGGTGCTTGGATCACAATAACACCATTCAATGCTGCAGGCTACAGAGTGTCTGGAAAGCTGCCCATCGGAAAAGGACCTGGGGGTGCTGGGTGACAGCTGACTGAACATGAGCCAGCAGTGTGCCCAGGTGGCCAAGAAGGCCAACAACATTCTGGTCTGTATCAGTAGTGGTGGCCTGTACTCGGCACTAGTGAAGCTGCACATTAAATTCTGTGTTCAGTTTTGGGCCCATCACTGCAAGAAGGACAGGGAGTTGCTGGAGCATGTCCAGAGAAAGGCATCAAAGCTGGCAAAGGGCTTGGAGAACAAGTCTTAGGAGGAGTGGCTGAGGGAACTGGAGTTGTTTAATCTGGAGAAAGGGTGGCTGAGGGGAGACATCGTTGCTCTCTACAACTACTTGCAAGGAGGTTGTAGCAAGGTGGGTGCTGATCTCTTTCCTAGTATCGACTGATAGAACAACTGGAAGTGGCCTGAAATTGTGCCAGAGAAGGTTTGGATTGAATACTAGGAAAAATTTCTTTACTGAAAGCGTGGTCAGGTAGTGGAGTCACCTTCCTTGGAGGGGTTCAAAAAGAGACATGGCACTTCAGGACGTGGTTTATTTTCTGTGGTTGTGTTAGGTCAGTGGCTGGATTCAGTTATCTTGGAGGTCTTTTCCAACTGATTGTATGATTCTGTGAAATAGTAGGATCAGCTGTGTGGTAAGGTGAACAGGTTCTCATTCTTTTGTCTCATAGCCTGAATTTGTAAAAGTATTAAATTGCTTAACTCCTGTTATTTTTTTAAAAAACATATGTTTAGAAATTGGACCCCTGGTACATAATTGCCTATTTGAAAAGAATGCCATTTGGGCCACTTTTTTCTTGTGTTCCACAGGCTATTTCAGTGTTGTATTTATAGGCAGCCTGTTGTTCCTGAAAAAATGCAGTCTTGTGCAGTACCTGTCTATATTCTGAAGTCGTGGACAACATAAGCATGACTGCAGGGATTTTTTCTGTAAATACAAATAGAACACAAGGTAAACAAAAAGCACTTATGCTTTCATTAGCTTATTTATTTGATTCTCTGCAGGGAAAGGCTTTAAACACTTTGTGAAGACTGATATTAAACATGTCAGCTTTTAACTACTCATAACAGTTCCTCTGTTTCTTGCTTGGAGACCCTCTGTGGGGTAGATTCTGTACCATTTCTGCATGCACATCCTTCCTGATGCTGTTGTGGTGTATTTGCATGCTAGTCCCTTAAAGCCATAAAGCTTGAACTTCATTTTCATTTGCACACAACAGTTTACCTACAATTCAGGTATGCCTGATGAACAGCCATCAAATAGGTGTTTTAAGAAGGTTCACAGGTAGTGAAAGTTAATCGTTGAAACGAATTCAGACTTCAATGCTTTGTTTGCCTTGGCTTTCTTATCTATTTCTAAGTGCCTCTGGAATTTGCATTTCCACAATGTGGTGTAAAAGGTGATAACGTGTTAGTATTAGAAATCACTACAAAATTATTAGGAATTGTTGTACAAAATGCTCTGATTTTGTTAGTTTTAGAATAGAATAGAATAGAATAGAATAGAATAGAATAGAATAGAATAGAATTAACCAGGTTGGAAGAGACTTTTGAGATCATCGAGTCTAACCTATCATCCAACACTATCTAATCAAGTAAACCATGGCACCAAGCACCCCATCCAGTCTCCTCCTAAACACCTCCAGTGACGGTGACTCCACCACCTCACTGGGCAGCCCATTCCAATGGCCAATCACTCTCTCTGTGAAGAACTTCTTCCTGACATCCAGCCTAAACCTCCCCTGGCGCAGCCTGAGACTGTGTTCTCTTGGTGGCTTCCTGGGAGAAGAGACCAGTCCCTGCCTGTCTACAACCTCCCTTCAGGTAGTTGTAGAGAGCAAGAAGGTCTCCCTAAGCCTCCTCTTCTCCAGGCTAATCAACCCCAGCTCCCTCAGCCTCTTCTCATAGGGCTCGTGCTCCAAACCCCTCCCCAGCTTTGTTGCCCTTCTCTGGACATGTTCCAGCAAGTCAACATCTTTCCTAAACTGAGGGGCCCAGAACTGGAAACAGGACTCAAGGTGTAGCCTAACCAGTGCTGAGTACAGGGGCACAATGACCTCCCCTGCTCCTGCTGGCCACACTATTCCTGATGCAGGCCAGGATGCCATTGGCCTTCTTGGCCACCTGGGCACGCTGCTGGCTCATGTTCAGCCTACTGTCAAGCAGTACCCCTACGTCCCTTTCTGCTTGGCCGCTCTCCAGCCACTGTGACCCCAGCCTGTAGCACTGCATGGGGTTGCTGTGGCCAATGTGTAGAACCCGGCACTTAGATGTGTTAAATCTCATGCCGTTGGACTCTGCCCATCTGTCCAGCCTGTCACTGTCCCTCTTCCCAGCTCGCCCACCCTCTAGCAGATCAACACCTGCCCCCTGCTGTGCTGTTATGAGTTAGCTTCACTGATGAGTTATGCTTCTTTTTGTTAAAGATTTCAGTGATGTCACATGGCTTTTTCTTGTTTTTTTAATAGTCAGGTCAGATCCGTTTTCTCCGGTGAGTAAAATGATTCCTGCAATGCACATATTCAAGGCAGAGACAGGGTAAAGAGAAGAAATTCTTGTAGAGCAAAGAGAGTAAAAAATGTAGTGTATTATTTGTCTGCAAATGATCAAATGATTCCTGTTCTACTTTAATGTTTCTGATGTACAGTAGCAGTATTCCATGGTACTAGTTAATGTGAGGTATGGGTCTGGATGGTGCTGTGTTCAGGTCTGGAAAACATTACAGAGTGTAAGCGAAAAACACTTTATCAAGCACAGATAGATTCATGTAAAATTCAAGAGTAAAAAGCTGGGGTTTTTTAAGAACCACATGCACATCAGTACACTTATCCCCTTATTCCCTTATCTAAGCTCATAGGGAAAAAATGGAATAAGACTTTAAAGACCTGGCTGAATGGAGAGCTTTGACTGGAACTCAGGAACAAAAGGAGAGTTTATGGCCTTTGGAAAAGGGGATGGGCCACTCTGGAGGAGACAGTGAAACTATGCAGAGAAAAAATAGGAAGGGCCAAAGGGCAACTAGAATTCAATCTAGCTATTGCCATAAAATATAATAAAAAATGCTTCTCTAAATATATGAACAACAGAAGGAGGACTATGGAGAATCCTTATCATGCAAGGGGTTACATAGTGGTACAGGATGAGAAAAGGCTGAGTTCCTTAATGCCACCTTTGCCTCAGTCTTGAATGGCAGGACTAGTTATTTGGTGGGTAGCCAGCCCCTTGAGCTGGATGGGGAACAGAAGGAGACCTTCATAATCCAAGAGGAAATGGTGAGTGACCTGCTGAACCACCTAGACATACACAAGTCTATGGGGCCAAAAGGATTACACCCAAGAGTGCTGAAAGCCTTGGCGGCTGTGCTTATCAAGCCTTCATGATTTATCATCAGTCCTGGCTAACCAGGAGGTTCCAGTGAAATGTAGATTAGCAAATGTGATGCCCATCTACAAGAAAGGCTGTAAGGAGGATCTGGGGAACTACCGACACCTGACGCTGGTGCCAAAGAAGGTCATGGAACAAATCATCTTGAGTTGCCATAGCACGCCATTTAGAGGACAATCGGGCAATCAAGCCCCATCAGCATGGGTTCCTGGAGACCAGTTCCTGCTTAATTAATTTAATTTCCTTGTATGACAAGGTGACCCACTTGGGAAAGGCTGTGGATGTTGTTTACCTGGACTGCAGTAAAGCCTTTGGTACTGCTCCCCACAGCTTCCTCATGAAAAAGGTCCTGTGCCTGAATGGGTGAGCACTCTGCAGGATCGAACACTGGTTGGATGGCCAGGCCCAGAGAATGATAGTAAATGGAATTAAATCCAGTTGACAGCTGGTCAGAAGTGATGTTGCCCACAGCTCAGTGCTAGGGCCACTCCTGTTTAATATGCATTTTTCATATATACAATACAATACAATACACCAGGTTGAAAGAGACCTTCAAGATCATCGCGTCCAACCCATCAACCAATCCAACCCACCTAATCAACTAAACCCATGGCACCAAGCACCCCATCAAGTCTCCTCCTGAACACCTCCAATGAAGGTGACTCCACCACCTCCACGGGTAGCCGATTCAGATGATCTTTATGAGGAGATTGAGAGCACCCTCAGTAAGTTTGCAGATAATGCCAAGTTAGGAGGGTAGGAAAGCTTTTCAGAGAGCATTTCCAGAGTAGGGTAACAAAGCTGGAGAAGGGTCTTGAGGATAAATCTTACGAGAATTGAATGAGAGAGCTGGGGTTGATTAGTCTGAAGTAAAGGAGACTGAGGGGAGACCTTATTGCTCTCTACACCTTCCTTTGCAACCTGAAAGGAGGTTGCAGAGAGCTGGGTGTTGGGATCTGAAGTCACAACTGGCATCAAGTTATGCCAGGGGGATTTAGGTTAGACACTGTGAAAAATTTCTATACCAAAAGGGTTATCAAAGGCTGCCAGGGAAGTGGTAGAATCAACATCCATGGATGTATTTAAAAGTAGTCTATATATGGTGCTTAAGGATATGGTGTAGTCATGGCTCAAACAGAGTTGGACTTAATGGTTGTGAAAGTCTTTTCCATCCATGGTGATTCTGCGACCCACAGTGTCAGCACAGTCATGTAGGATCTTCTCTTCGTGATTTCTTCCAGTTTTCCTTTGTTAATTTGTCCTGGATCCAGATCCTTGCTAATACAGGCCTCGAGCCTTGTCATTTCCATTCATTTAAACTGAGAAACCTGTTTAAGAATGGACTTTTCAAAACCACTGCAGCTGGGAGGATAATTTCCTTTGAAAATCAATAACCAAGTGCTCTTGGCTGACTCAGGAGTTCTTTTCATTTCTCCTCCAAGTAGAAAGCACAAGCCAGGTAAGACGCTGGCTCTTGGGGCTGCTTGCACGTCCTATTAATGCAGTCTCTGTATCTAGCAGTTTGTGTGGCCTCCAGCTGAGAGCTGGTCAAGGGGCTTTCTTCCTCAGGATTTTTGTCTGTTTCTCATGGGTGGTAAAAGCAATGTGACAATACTGTGGTACATTATTACATAGAGAAGAATTGAAGTTGCTGTCTGGAAGCACAAGCAAATGTCCAAGGAAAAGACCATAGGAGGACATACATCTGAATCTGCTGCAGGATTACATATGCCCCATGAAAGTGTGTGTCTGGCAAGTCAGGAGTAGTTCTATATGAAAGTGATGCAAGTTACACGTCCTTACAGATGATACAGAAAAGATGTAAAAGCAATTTGGGGGATGAAATGTTGTCTCATGGCTGTGAGCATCAGTGCTTCAAAGAAGAAAAAGTGAAGGTCACCAAAATAAATAGGGGAGTTGACAGTATATAATAGTATTTACAGATTATTGTTTGCTGAGGCTAGATCAGACCATTTTGATCACCAGGTCTGACCACAAGATGCATGTCAGCCAGCCTCAGTTAATTTCTTTGTCTAACCCATATTTTTTTCCCCCAAAATCAATCCAGTGTTCAATTAAAGACTGAAAGAATCATATGTAAATTGTCATGTCATCAACATGTCATTTGGACTCATCACCCACTGTCTTTATCTTTGTTGAACGTAGGAGTCCTACAGAGCAGGCAAGCAGAAAAAAAAATGCCTACTGGGTTTGTTGTTGGTCTTTAATTTAGAGAAATACCATAATCAGCATGATTTGCATCCAGTCACCAGGATTATGCAGTTCCCAGAGCCCCCTGAGGTTTGTTTTGGCTGGTTGATACTGTGCCTTGCCCATGCAGAAGAGCAGTGTGGAACACTCTTAGTAGCAAGGCTTGGGCCACAGCAAGACATATAAAGAGTGACTGGGGCCTTTTCAAGTTCCTCTCAAAAATACTTCCAGTGGGCACGGTGGGTTTTTCCCTTATCCCAAGAAAGAACATCTCCTAACCTCACAGCTGGGAGTAAGGCTTGAAGCAACAGCAATACAAGCCTGGTAAATATCTTCAGACTATTAAGTATGGTTTTTATAACAAATGTATGCTAATACCTACTATTTGTACTCACAGACTCCTCTACTTACCAATACAAGTAATGGGTTGTACATGTTGTACATATTTCACTTTCTATGAGCCACAGAGAATGTGAATCTCTCTCTGCTTTCACCTGGAGGGTTTAAGCTATTGTTTTAAGATACTAAGAATGATTAATTTAGCTTTGGAAGGCCCTGGCTTCATCTGCTTTTTGTGTTGGAGCAGCCTGAGCACAAACATGATAAGGAATGAGATTTGATGCACAAGAATGTTGCAGAATGCAAAAGCTTGAATGAAAGAATACACGAGTGCTACCATAGCTGTCTTTGAAGATCTGTTATGCACAAGCCTTATGAGGAGAGGCTGAGGGAGCTGGGGTTGCTTAGCCTGGAGAAGAGGAGGCTCAGAGGAGACCTTATTGCTGTCTACAACTTCCTGAAGGGAGGTTGTAGCCAGGTGGGAGTTGGTCTCTTCTCCCAGGTAACCTGAGACAGAACAAGAGGACACAGTCTCAAGCTGCACCAGGGGAGGTTTAGGATAGATATTAGGAAGAAGTTCTTCATAGAAAGAATGACTGGCCATTGGAATGGGCTGCCCAGGGAGGTGGTGGAGTCACCATCACTGGAGGTGTTTAGGAAGGGACTGGATGCGTCACTTGGTGCCATGGTTTAGTTGGCTAGAGGGTGTTGGGTGCTTGGTTGGACTTGATGATCTTGAAGGTCTTTTCCAACCTAGTTAATTCTATCCTCTATTCTCCATTCTCCTATTCTATGCTATGCTATGCTATGCTATGCTATGCTATGCTATGCTATGCTATGCTATGCTATTTCTATTTCTATTCTGAACAGTATACATATATGGAAAGTGTCCCTTATATTAGAAGTCATTAAACCAAGGAGAACTAGTAACACAAGACCTCAGTAATTAATTGTGGTATACTAATAGCTGTACTTGCAGCATCCTGTTTACTACCGCTCCACCCATTAAATGGTTTGCTGAAATAATTTATTATACAGGTATTGCTAAAATCAGATAGAAAACAAGGTGTTTTCTAACTCAGAAAAAGAGCAGGCACCGTTAATGCAAGTGTGTGTGTGCAGCATATAATTGGTGAGATTTGGTCAGACATTGTGTGTGATGATTTGGAGCCTAGGAAGGAGGTAAGTCTGCAGCAGTTTTTCAGGCACCATTGCAGACTTAGAAGAGACAGTTTGCCTCAAGTACAGAATTGAATGAGTTTGAGATCTTGTGCCTGAAGTTCCTCTTCACCCTTCATTTACACTTAGTTGGGTGGGAGAAGGTGTTGAAGGTACAGCAGGATCTGTGCATTATTCAGTGTTGGGAAGGGACTTTTCTGAGAGCTTATGAAGGACTCGTGCAGCACTGCTTGTTGCATGGGGAATTCTCTGCTTCTGAAAAGAGCAGGAAGGTGTGACTGGTGGTTGTGAGTTAGGGATTGTAGCTAGTGTGAGCTGATGTGACCTTGAAAAATTTGTAAGGTGGGCATGTGATTGTGCTAAGCTGATAATTTAGTATGGAGGGTGAAAGAACGACTAGTTCTTATGTCCAGTAAAGTACAGGAGGAGTTAATAGACACGGATGAGCATAAGACTGAAAAATACTGCTTAAAGAGACAGCAGGAAAATTCTGTTCTCTTCCATCAGCTGGCCTCCTCACCCTTCCTGCTCTTTACTGTTCTGCGCCTCACCTTTTAATGAAAAGAATGCTAACAGTCTGAAAGAAACACCACCAGTGGAAGCATTGGACATGGTGCTTTGCAAGCTCCTCTCCACTAGAGAAGTGGCTGAATGACCCTTTCTGCCCCACATCCAGGGACAGGCTGCTGTGGCTTCTGGGTTTGGCATGTATTATTAGCTCCTGTAACATATTAATTACAAATAGCCATCAGCTTAAGTACTGCAGGTGAAGAAAGGAAAAGGACAGAACATAAAACTTTTCTTTCTTTGATGTGAACAGAAAATAAACTACAACTTTATACAACCTCAGAAAAGCTGTGCCTGTTTCCATCTTGTCTTGCTCCTTCCAGCCTGCCTTAGACTCCATCATGGTCAATACTTCACAGGAGTGAATGGAAGGAGGGAGTGGTGGTGTTGTACCACAACATACAGTTTATACAGATGAATTGGATTGCTTTCATTCATTCTTCTCTGAGTCTCTGACAGATGTTGAAGGACTCCTGTATTTTTATTTCCTGATGAAAGCCCCAGAAAACTCATAATTCTTTCAGTTACTGTTTATGATGGGGAACTTTTGCTGGCAGGCACCAGAGCTTCACACCTTAATCACATTTTCTTTGTCAACCTTTCACATACTATGCTAAATGAGAGACTAGCAGAAAATCCTTTGAGCAATTACAATAATAGGATAATAATAATAATCATTGCAGTTCCTTGCACTTACGTAGTGTCTGTGAGATTAAAATGAGATTCAGCATAACATTAGCCATTTGAAAAGGTGTGGATATCCCCTGCCAGAGGCATCACCTGAAATTGCTCTCCCTGGCCTCAGCTTGTTGTTCCCTTATCTTTGGTATGATCAAGCAGGGCTGTTGAACAATTGACTGCACAAATAAAGTTGTGAAAGAGAATGTGAGTGAGGGGAATCAGCAACATGGAGAAAGTTTTATTCCTGTGTGTGGCTGTGAAAGACAGGAGACATTAAAGGGTAATATCTCTCCAGTTCAGAGGGAGCATGCTTACATAAGGCATTTTTTTTCTTGACTGCACATCATGCAGGTCTTAGGAGCATTAGGGAGAGGTAAATGTGCACAACTGAAACACAGAGATGCAGCTTTAAGCCTGTTGATTTCTTAAGATGTGCATTAAGATAATGCACTTCCTTCTTACCTGTTCCTGCCTGTGAAACTATTGGTCTGAAAGCTGTTGGATTATTGGTACAGTAAGGTAGCAGTTTCTGTCTGCTGAAATAAAATCCTTTAAGGCCTTTTCCAGCCCCACCAAAAGTGCTTCACACTTACTTAAAATTGTGAAGTTCAGTGTCTGTCTTTGAAAATATTGTAGCTATTGTTAGTGCTGTGATGATGGTAACTTCCTTAAGGATGTATGTGGCCATAACAACCTGGTGCCATAGTTTATTCACTGAGACAAAACCAGCAAAGTGCTTTAAAATCCTGGATACTATTTTCTTTTTTTGGTGCTGCAGCCTATAAATTTCCATGTTAAGAATACAGAACAACTGCACCTTTTAGTGGGAGCCCACCCATTTTCTCACCTCTCTCTTGAGGTGAGATGAAATCATCCAAAACCTGTCAGAAGACAGCAGACTGACTGCCTGCAGCTGTGGCATGGGTGGCTGAAGAAGTTGTGTTTGTCACCTCAACTAATGTGACTATCCTGATACTTCAAGAGAGCACATGATGTCTCAGGCTTCCTAAAATCCAGGATGTGCCACAGTTCTAGGCCCCTATACAGCCAGTTGTAATGCATAGTAGACCTCCATGGAGGGCAACCTGGATGTAGCCATTCCCGTGTCTGTTTTGATCTAATTCCCTGGAAGTTGCTACCCGACAGTGGTCCTGAAAGATTGCAGTAGATGTTTGCTGAAGTGTCATATGTTTCTGCCACTCCATTGTCTGTCCTCGTAATTGCATCTCCATGTGGCTGTGCCAAGGACATGACCAAAAGAGATGATGTCTGGCAACCCTAGTCTTGCTGGGGCCTTTTTCTCCTGCACCTGCACCCCACCCAGGAAAGTCTCTATCCTGGAAGGGTACTGATCTCTGCTCCCTTTCCCAAGTGAACAAAACTACGCAAGGAGCAAAACAAGGGTACGACTTACATTCACAGGATCACAGGATCACAGGATGTTAGAGGTTGGAAGGGACCAACCCCCCTGCCAGAGCAGGACCATGTAATCTAGTGCAGGTTGCACAGGAATGCATCCAGATGGGTCTTGAAAGTCTTCCAGAGAAGGAGACTCCACAAACCCCTCTGGGGAGCCTGTTCCAGTGCTCCATGACCCTCACAGTAAAGAAATTCTTCCTCATGTTGAGGTGGAACTTCTGTGCTGTAGTTTACATCTGTTGCTCCTGGTCCTGTCAAGGGCACAAGTGAGAAGAGGCTGTCCCCTCCCTCTTGACACCCAGCCTTGAAATATTTATAAACAATTATTAAATCCTCTCTCAGCTTCCCCAGAATAAAAAGCCCCAGATCTCTCAGCCTCTCCTCATAGGGCATGTGCTCCAGTCCATTCCTGTAGCCCTCCTTTGGACTCTCTTGAGTAGATCCCTGTCCCTCCTGAACTGGGGAGCCCAAAACTAGATGCAGTATGCCAGGTTTGGTCTCACTAGGGCAGAGTAGAGGGGGAGGAGAGCCCCCCCCTCAGTCTGCTGGACACACTCTTCATAATGCACCCCAGGATCCCATTGGCCTTCTTGGCCACAAGGGCACATTGCTATCCCATGCACAACTTGTTATCCAACAGGACTCCCAGGTCCTTCTCCATGGAGCTGCTCTTTGGCAGATCACCTCCTAACCTGTACTGGTACAGTTTATTATTGCTTTACAGGTGCAGGACTCTGCACTTATCCTTGATGAACCTCATGAAGTTCCTCTTAGCCCAGCTCTCCAGTCTGTCTAAATTTCGCTGAATGGCTTCACAGCCTTCAGGTGTATCAGCCAAGCCTCCCAGTTTCGTACTGTCAGCAAACTTGCTGAGAAAACACTGTCCTGTCATCAATGTCATTGATAAAGATGTTGAATGTTCTTCTCCTCCAGGACCTCCTGTACATGCTTATGGCTTAGACCTTTGCTCTGGCTTTCTCACACAATTTGACTAGCAGTTTAATTTCTGGAACCCAGGCGGTTTGTTTCTTAGAACTGTTATTTGCATCTGAAATCATGCACTTGCTTGAATGTGTTCATGTGTTTTGGGATGATAGCGACAGGTCATTGAGGCTATACTACAGCATTTTAGGATGGCATCTTAGGTTGGACTGCAGAGGTAGACACATGTAAAAACATCTTACTTGGTTTCATCCATGTGTATGTAGAAACAGCTTTAGAAGATTCTTAAACCTTTAAAGTTCTCTAATTTGGCTTTATGTTGACAACTGTAAATGTTTGGGAGATACTTTCCATGGAGAGAATTTAAGTGACTGGCAGCGCAAATCCTAATATTCCATTGGAAGCATAGATAGGATTTGAACCAAGTTGTTCTTCATTTCTGGTTGAAACCATTGTCCAGAAGTCTGGGTGAACGCATGTAGCTAAGAGAGAGCTGTCCTGTACATGCATTTTTACACTTCTTTCAGCTAACTCAGTGATCGAAATACTAAATCTAGCACTCAGACAGCTTTTGGATTTATGGCAGTCCCTGAAGGACTTTGACTTACAGTTATTCATATAGGTAGTTTTTTAAGCTTCTGACAGAAAGAATAACTTCTGTGGTAATATTTGCCCTATTGCTTATTTAGAGCACTGTGTGTGAAAGCAGAAAGAGAGAGCCCCTGGAAATTCCTGGAGCAAAGCTTTGGCTCAGTGCTTTGCTGTCCCTCACAGCGTGTGGAAGCGAGAGACATTTGAGAGACTTTAGACAACTTTCAGAGTTTGCAGATGTGAGAAATTGTTATATTTGGCTTTTGCAAGGGGAAGGTGGGTTCCAGGTATTGCTGGGGGCCACAGGAGATGTAAAACCAAAGTGAGACTTGGTCCAGAGCAGCAACTAGTATATTTAGCTGTATTTTAGGTGCTCTGCATATCTCTTTTCCACTTCATTAATGTTTTCCACTGTTTGGGAATGTGTGCGGTAGAATCATTTAGCAAGTTCTCTATCCCACTTCAAGTCACACAGGATGATGATGATCTTCAGAAGTCTGTGCTACCCTGCTCCCTGCTCTGCCGTGGTTTGCAGTATCGCCCAGAGCACACTCTGGATCTCAAGAGGTTACAGAAGTTCTCTTGGGTCTAGGCAGTAATGAGGACATCCTCTAAAAATGAGAATGGGCAGCTGGAGACAAGGGCAGTCAAGTCTCACTGAACTGCCATATGTAGTATTGCCCTGCCTTCTCCCTTCCCTCTTTGGGCCATCACATCCACCAAGCTTTATGTAGAGAACCTGCTTTTTAAATCACGATTTATATCAGGGATGTTTGGGGGTTTTTTATATATATGGTTTTGACCATACCTGCCACCTGTGTTCTCCATGTTCCTATGAGTATGTGTTGGAAGTGTGATGTCTTCGGGTATCCAGCAATGGGGACAAGGATGTGAAGCACAAGTGCACAAGAAGACATGGTATTTCCTGGGAAGGAGAGGGAAATTAAAACCATGTTCCTTATGCACTTGTCCTTAGGGAGAGCATTTCTTCAGGCTGAGGTCGCATTTCATTGAAGCAATGTGAAAGTTAGGTATGTTTATCTCAAGGACTAGAAACTAACTTCTGTGTATACCTGTGACACCAAGAGCTCTCTCAAAAGGAACTGCTGTAGTCAATGGCTTTAGTTTTAATTTGATCTGTAGTCAAACGGTGATCTGAAGAAAAGCCCTTCTGTAATGGGGGCAGAAAACGTCTTTATATTAGTGTTCCTCTAACATTCCTGTCTTTGTAAGAAGAGGATTAGTGATGTGACGAGGAGTGAGCAAGATGAGTGGCTTTCAGATATGTTTGGGATGATGTCTTTGCTGTGTTGTTTATTTTGCTTTTGTTTCGTTTTATCTTGCATTCAAAACTATGAACCAAGAATCTTCCATATAAATACTACAAATCTTAAAATACATTAAAACTCTGAAATGGGTGAACGTGGGCAAAGCTGGTACTTTCCACTTCACTGAGGCACACCAGGGAGGTGTTGTGTTAGATTAATGCTGGTTCACAGGTCATTAACGACCTGTGGAGGAGCTGCCGCCTCACTGCCACCCTGAGAAGGGGTGGTGCTCCCATGCAGGGCTTATAGCACCCCTCGCTGCGGGGTGCTGGTGTCCCTGCCTCTACTAGCCCAGCCCAGCTTGGCCTCAAGAAGGGGCTTGCGCACAGCCGGGTAATAGACAGGGCAGTTTTTAGGGTGAGGACAGGGTTAAGCTCGTAGGATTGCACTAACACCATGTGGGCTGCAGCTGTTGGAGTATATTGGAGCAAAGCTGCACTAAGCTCCAGCGCCTGCCCTGCTGAACAGTGGCCACCTCCAAGGCTGGCTGCTGTGGGCTGAGGTCCAGGCAAGGAGCTGCCTGGTGTGGGCTCACCTGCATCCTTACAGGGAAGGGGGTTGGAGAGGACATCAGCTGTTCTTCCACAGAGGTTAGGAGCCTATAAACACTGATTACCAGCCTCAGGCTTACTGCAGTGAATATCGTCATTAAAAGCTCAATTGCTACCACTAATGTGAATATAAGTGACTCCAAAAATAGGTGATTTCAAAGGGAAACTTTCAGACCTTTTAATAAGCAAAATAGCTAGTGTTTGTGTTTATGCCTTGAAATGATGTGGGTTTTTTTCCTTGCTCTTCAGGGTTAATAGACTGTGGCTGTGTCATAAGAGCATATCTGCTAAGTGTTTCTAGCAAGACTCCTTGAAATGCTGCCAGAAGACCTGGAGAGCTGCATACCTTGCTTTTAACACAGAGTGACAGCTTTGCATCACACATCGGCCACTGCATAGCAAATACTAAATTGTAATTAGCAATATATTTATAATTCATTAAGAGGAGGTAGACAAATAGACCGGAAGGGCTTTGTGGTGCAAGAAAGATAAATGGAAGATAGCGCAGAGATAATAGGTGCTGGAGTAGAGCGTGTGGAATTTTTCTTTCTTCCATTTTGTCTTGCTGCAGCTATTTTGCTCAAACTCCCCAAGTTGTTCCAGGAGAAGGCACTGAAAATAGGACAAGTGTACATCCACTCAGAATTCGGAAACTGATTCTTAAGTGAAATGTGAACTGCTGAACACAAAGCCTAAAGAAGCTGCCCTAATATTTTGTTATGTTCTGTGGCAAATATTTCTCTAGTTATATCAACACCCATTTAAACTTTGGATGTATTGAATAAAATATTTCTTAACAATGCCCCTTCCAGCTTTTCTTGAATAAATATGTAAGTGTAATTGACTTAGAATCATAGAATCAGTCAGGGTTGGAAGGGACCACAAGGATCATCTAGTTCCAACCCCCTTGCCATGGGCAGGGACACCCTACACTAGATCAGGCTGGCCAGAGCCTCATCCAGCCTGGGCTTAAACACCTCCCTGGACAACCCATTCCATGGCTTCACCACTCTCATGGTAAAGAACTTCCTCCTCACATCTAGCCTGAATCTCCCTATTTCCAGCTTCATTCCGTTCCCCCTAGTCCTATCACTACCTGATACCCTGAGAAGTCCCTCCCCAGCCTTCCTGTAGGCCCCCTTCAGATACTGGAAGGCCACAATGAGGTCACCTCAGAGCCGTCTCTTCTCCAGACTGAATAGCCCCAACTCCTTCAGTCTGTCCTCATAGGAGAGGTGCTCCAGCCCTCTGATCATCCTCGTGGCCCTTCTCTGGACACGCTCCAGCACATCCACATCCCTGGAACTGCTTATCAATTTAGATAGTATGACAGGTGATATGTTTTTGATTTAATGACATAAAACCATGCTTAGGTAATGAACTTTCCACAGTCTTTCTCTTGTAAACATGTAATCATCTACTTCAGCAATTCCTTTTCAAGCTAAATTAAAAATAGCATGTGAGAAATGTAATGTATATGCAATTTATCACACACTCAGCTGTAACTTGAGTCTAGATGGCAGAGTACTGTATTACCTAACCATTGGACTGGCTTTAGAGGAGTAATAGGCTGTGTGAAATTTTGTATCATTAGAGATAATCGTAATACCTGGGTATGGTTTTTACCAAAAGGTGAATAAATGGCACCTGTGCAAGATATATGTCCATAGTTTGAAGCATCAGTTTAAATTAAAGATGGGAGACAGAAAATGCTGTTCTTAACATCCTTTTTGCTTGTGGAGGTGTCTTTAGACACTTTGATGAAAACAGCATTTGATACAAAGCATGAGCTGTGTGAAGGGTTAGTAGCACATATGTGTTACAGTGCTTCTGAACAGAATAGAATAGAATAGAATAGAATAGAATAGAATAGAATAGAATAGAATAGAATAGAATAGAATAGAATAGAATTAACCAGGTTGGAAAAGACCTTTGAGATCATCAAGTCCAACCTATCACCCAACACCATCTAATCAACTAAACGATGGAACCAAACGCCCCATCCAGTCTCTTCTTAAACACCTCCAGTGATGGTGACTCCACCACCTCCCTGGGCAGCACATTCCAATGGGCAATGGTTCTTCAGCTGACTGGACCAGGGCTTGGTCAGGAGTCTCTGTGGCCCCCAACAGCCCCCGCACCTGAGTGTTAGGAGAACCTCTACGAGGGGAAACTTAAAAAGCCAGCAGGCCCACTGTCTTACTTTACTCACTGTTGTGCACTCTAGTTGGAAACATAATTCATGGTTAGGAAGGGGGCAGCTTTGAATAAAAAACGTTCTTTCTCGTTTTAGATAGTTTGGAAAGGTCAGGAGCATGAGATACGTGGTTCCCAGTGGAAGCAAGACACCCAATGCATACTGTGAGAGTACTTGCTTATGAAACAATGTTCAGAAGCATTCCTTAGTATTTCATTCACAGCTGGTATTTTTCCCTCACTGAAAAAAAAAATATGTAAAAGCTTTTGACTTCTTCAGTGTTTTTCATGTGAGAATTTCGGAAGTGTTTCTACTATTCAGTAGCTAAGTTTCTGAACATTACACAACTTAGGAAGAATATGAAAAGATTGTTTTCACTTTGCTGCTTAGATGAATTTACTTTCTGTGTGCTGTAATGGGTCAGGGGAGCCTACAAGAACACTGGTGAAGGACTTTTTAGGGTGTCGGGTAGTGATAGGACTAGGGGGAACAGATCCAAGCTAGAGGAAGGGAGATTTAGATTAGATGTCAGAAAGTTGTTCTTCACCATAAGGATAGTGAGAAACTGAAACATGTTGCCCAAAGAGGTGGTGGAAGCCCCATCCCTGGATGGTTTTGAGGCCAGGCTGGATGTGGCCCTGGGCAACTTGATCTAGTGGAGAGTGTCCCTGCTCGTGGCAGGGGGGTTGGAACTATATCATCTTCAAAGTCCCTTCCAACCCTAGCAATTCTGTGATTCTGGGATTGCTGAGCAGAGAAAAGGCTCATGTCCTGAATTCCAGGCAGTCTGTGCAGGTGGGGTGAAAATGAAGGTCTCTAATTCTTAACATCAGGCAAAATTCAGCAGCTAGTATCCACAAGGAGAGCTTGCTCCCCATTGCTGCTACCACAGAGAACAGTAGCTATCTGGGCTATTTTCTCCTAGTCAGGGGTTTAGGGCCTGATTTCTGTCAGTGGTGTGTTGAGGACATCCTCTGCTCCAGCAGCCAGGAAGCTATTGGGAGATGCTATTGCTCACTTTCTGAAAAATGGGGCTCAATTTTTCTCTCAATTGAGTCACCATGTGTCAAAAGCAGTTTATTTTGTCTGGGGGAAAAAAGGGTTTCTGCTGGAGCACATACATACACGTTCACCCAATTACGGAATCGGTAATTACATAAAGTGACTCTAACCATCAGCTTCTGTTTAAATTTATTTTGTAAAATAAATAGAGTCAGCCAAACCTCCTTTCCTTTACAGTGTCTAGAACAGCTGGAAATTTCAGAAAGATTTTATGCCCAGCTGTACGTGCAATGGCTTCTCCTAGGCACATAGATGTGGCAAAATGACTCTAGGTCCAGTTTCTGGGAGCTTGATCATCTACGTAACAAAGACAGAACTTTCATTTTATCTAGATGTTCTCCTTAGCAACAATCTGTCATTGTAAGAACCAAAAATACAGAAAAAATTAAAGGGCAATCAGTGGTATAAACTGTTCAGTGCAGTAATTATTTTGTGGCATGTTCCTGTTCCCCATTTTTGAGAGTTTAAAGGGGCACTTGTACATTTAAGAAATGTAAACATAAATTATCAATTAAAAAATAAATGCACTGGACAGCCAAATAATAATAATCATCACTACATGGTCCATTCAGTGTGAATGTAGCAACATGTGGTACAGATAGTATTATTCTCCGAAGCATAACTCATAGGAAATTTATTTTCATACTTTAAAAAACACCCCACTTAAGTCAAAGGCATGGCAATTATGTGTAAAGTTAAGCATACTCCTAAATGCTTCTAGCTGAACAAGGTGTTCAAAGCATTGCATTTCAGTGTTCTTCAGGCTATAGCACAAGACAGACTGAAAGAGTTGGGGCTGTTCAGTCTGGAGAAGAGAAGGCTCCGAGGTGACCTAATTGTGGCCTTCCAGTATCTGAAGGGGGCCTACAGGAAGGCTGGGGAGGGACTTCTCAGGACATCAGGTAGTGATAGGACTAGGGGGAATGGAATGAAGCTGGAGGTGGGGAGATTCAGGCTGGATGTGAGGAGGAGGTTCTTCACCATGAGAGTGGTGAAGCCCTGGAATGGGTTGTCCAGGGAGGTGGTTGAGGCCCCATCCCTGGAGGTGTTTAAGCCCAGGCTGGATGAGGCTCTGGGCCAGCCTGACCTAGTGTGGGGTGTCCCTGCCCGTGGCAGGGGTTGGAAGCAGATGATCCTTGTGGTCCCTTCCAACCCTGACTGATACTGTGATACTTCACGAATGAGGAAGGAAGAGTAAAAAATGCTTGCTTGATGCCCAAGAAACCAGTTACCAGCAGGACCAGAAGGAACTGAATTTCCTGACTATCTTCTTGACAGCTGGAGCACAATTCAAGAGCCATTTACATAGAGGTGTAAGGAGCTTCATTATGATTGTGCTTTATGGTTGTCTTCATTCTCTAGAAAGGCTGTCTGAAAAACAGGGCTTTTTTAAAAAAGAGCAAATAAACTATTACATTGCAACCTATTACTGGTAGGAAAAAAATAGAATTTTTTGCATACTTTCTTGGTTTTGTCTTACAGTGTGTTCATGAATAAATTTATAGCTGTAGCAATATGTTTCATTTTCTCTAGTACCATTGAAACTGTCATTTCATTTTAGTGTTTGGTTCACAACTGCTTGCTGGTTTGTCGTTGAGTTTAAGGTGGTCTGTTCTTGGAGCATGGAGTGCATTTTTGCAAGCAAAATCAATTCCCTGATTCTAAAGGGCAAGAACAGTTGCTGAGCTATTGTTTTAGTATTCTGTCTTAAATTTTTGTCTGAATAGAATAGAATAGAATAGAATAGAATAGAATAGAATAGAATAGAATAGAATAAACCAGGTTGGAAGAGAGCTTTGAGATCAAGTCCAACCTATCATCCAACACTATCTAATCAACTAAACCATGGCACCAAGCACCCCATCAAGTCTCTTCCTAAACACCTCCAGTGATGGTGACTCTACCACCTCCCTGGGCAGCCCATTCCAATGGCTAACAATTCTCTCTGTGAAAAACTTTCTCCTCACCCCATCTTAAACTTCCTGTGGCACAGCTTGAGACTGTGTCCTCCTGTTCTGGTGCTGGTTGCCTGGGAGAAGAGGACAACCCCCACCTGGCTACAGCCTCCCTTCAGGTAGTTGTAGAACAGCAATAAGGTCTCCCCTGAGCCTCCTCTTCTCCAAGTTAAGCAACCCCAGCTCCCTCAGCCTCTCCTCACTGCTCTTGTGCTCAAGGCCTCTCACCAGCCTTGTTGCCCTTCTCTGGACACGTTCAAGAATCTCAATGTCCTTCTTAAATTGAGGGGCCCAGAACTGGACACAGGACTCAAGGTGTGGTCTAGCCAGTGATGAGTACAGGGACACAATGACTTCCCTGTTCCTGCTTGCCACACTGTTCCTGATGCAGGCCAGGATGCCATTGGCCTTCTTGGCCACCCGGCATGGTGCTGGCTCACGTTCAGCCAGCTGTCAACCAGTACCCCCATCTCCCTTTCTGTCTGGCTGCTCTCCAGCCATTCTTTCCCCAGCCTATAGCACTGCATGGGGTGGACCCTTTGTCTGAGGCAAAATGCCATTCATATTTTGGAATATATTTCCAGTCCTGTTGCAATTATGGACTCCTTATATAATACCATGCTAAAAAGATGCATGATTGCAAAACAAACATCTTTGTACTGGCAAGACTGACCACCTAGTCTGGTGGTCTTGGAAGTGGGGACCACCAGGGAGTGCTGCTCATCCAGTTGTGCTTCAGCCTTGGTATTAGGCGATAGCATGAGAAGCAAAGATGGGACAGGCTGAGACCCAGTGAAGCAATTACGTGTTCAACACACACCCAAGTACAAAAAGCCTCACAGGTATTTCCAGAGGAGAACCTACCCTTTCTACTTATAAACATCAAAGGATCTGTAGGGTAACTTATTAGGAGCTGCAGCTTCTTTTACTTAAGGAAGGCATGGTTAATTAATGATTTCGCGTTCTGATTAGAAAATTAACATTGCTAATGCTGTTACCAGATAACTGAATTTCAGTATTATAAAAGCCTTTTGAAATGCAATTTGACGGAGCGGATATCGGATTAAATTGGATTGATTAGGGGAGTTTTGAAATTGTTGATTTCTTTGAGAGCTCTGTTAACGAAGCATTATATTGTAACAGAACCCATTAATAGCACTGTTCTACTTAGCTAACAGCCCATTACCTTCCATAGGTAATAAAGCACATACACCAGATGCCATGGCAAGCAAAGCAGGACAGGGGACTCCACTGTGTTCACTATAGATCTTAGGGTGCAGCGACACTCTGCAGTGGGTTAGGAAGTGCCTGGAAGGCTGAGCCCAGAGAGGTGGTGAATGGTGCCACATCCAGCTGGCAGCCAGGCACTAGTGGTGTCCTCCAGGGATCAGTGCTGGGCCCCATCCTGTTCAATATCTTTATTGATGATCTGGACGAGGGTATTGAGTCCATCATCAGTAAATTTGCGGATGACACCAAGCTGGGGGCAGGTGTTGATCTGTTAGAGGGTAGGAGAGCTCTGCAGAGGGACCTTGACAGGCTGGACAGATGGGCAGAGTCCAACGGCATGAGATTTAACACACCTACATGCTGGTTTCTACACATTTGCACAACAGCCCTATGCAAGCTGTGCCAGGGGAGGTTTAGGCTGGATGTTAGGAAGAAGTTCTTCACAGAAAGAGTGATTGGCCATTGGAATGGGCTGCCCAGGGAGCTGGTGGAGTCACTGTCACTGGAGGTGTTTAAGAGGAGACTGGATGAGGCACTTGGTGCCATGGTTTAGTTGGTAAGTTGGTGTTGTGTGATAGGTTGGACTTGATGACCTCAAAGATCTTTTCCAACCTGGTTAATTCTATTCTATTCTAATTTTGTGGTATTGTGTGGTCTCATTTTTGTGCTCAACTTGGTCTAATCGTATTGAGTCCCACGGAAGTCTTGAAGCAAGATCCACGGTTTTGCAATACCTATTAACATCAGTGGACTGTTGTGAGAAAGAAAGAGTGGTGCAGTGACAATATTCTGGCCATTCAAGGAACTAGTGAAAGCAATTGACACACTGGGATATGTGCTGTGACTCTCCCAAAATAGCAAGATAATTACCTACATGTAGTTTTCCTGTTTATTTTAGGTGAGGTGCTTTTCTCCCTAGAGTCCAAAGCAACTGTGTTGTACTCTGGAGTGCCATGCAAGGAGGGAAAAATGTGCATGAAATATTAATGTCTATAAATATCTGCATCGTGGGTGTCAAGATGAAGGTGACAATTGATTCTCGGTGGTGCCCAGTAATAGGACAAGGATCAACAGATATGAGCTGGAACAGAAGAAGCTACACCTCAACATGAGGAGAAACTTGCTTACTGTGAGGGTGCACTGGAACAGGCTGCCCTTCCCTCTGGGATTTTCTAAACCCTCCTGGATATATTTCTGTGTGGCCTGCTCTAGGTGATCCTGCTTTGTCAGGGGGGTTGATCACTTCCAACCCCTACCATTTTATGATTCCATTGAAATGAGGAAGCCAGCTTCAGAGCTGGTAGTCACTTCAGGCTTTGGCTGCCTACCATAGGATTTTTAAATTCTTTTACAATCTTCCCTGCTTTGAATCTTTGCCAAGCCCTTATCATCCTATATATTCAAAACTTTGGAGAGCATACAGCCTTGCCATCTCATTTCTTAATGTTAGCACAGCATCTGGGGAGTTCTTTGCCAGTTTTTCCTGTATGTTACTCTGATGTTCCCATTGAAGGCAGTGGACAATGTCAAAATACAACTGCAGAATATCATCCAAAGTCTGATGTTGCATAGACTAAACAGAGAGGCATTTTTTCATCTTCTGAGCCTTTTAGTAGTAATGATGATGCAGGAAAAGGTACTTGCACAGCTGGCAGCTCAAAACTGTACTTCCTGAGGTCAGGGGGTAGGAGGTCAAAAATTAATAAACCCCATGTTGCTATATGTTGTTACTTTTTTCCATAGAATTGCCATAAACACAGGTGTTTCCAAGTCCACAGTTTTCTACTGTGGTTGTCTGGGAACCTGAGAAAGAAGCAGCCTGGACAAAAACAAGTAGTAGGCAAAATATATGCTATTACGGTTCTGTTGCCATCCAGGCAGACATGATCTGCTCCCTTATGCTTAGGAGATAACACAGATTTTGTTTTTTAATTTTTTTTAAAGAGATTTTTAGGCAGAAGATCAGAGATGTGACAAATTATATACTTTCTGGAGTTTTGTAGTTATTTACTTGCCCCAAGCATCCTTGGATGATCTTACGACTGAGGCAAAATCTGAGCTCAGTGGAGGTTAATAGATCTGAGGGGAATAACCCAACCTAAACACACCTGTCAAAGACTGATAAGAGCATAAACCTGTCATCTGCCCTTATTGGCAATTCTGGAATTGGGTCAGCCCAATTTCCTCTCTATTTTATTACTTTTCAGCAACACAAAGTCCTTAGTAGTATCTCGTGCGTCGCCACCCCAAAAACTTGCTTGCCGTCGGAACTGCGCTCACAGTCCTGGGCTGTTAAAATTCTGCCTGCATTGCAGTAGTTAATATTTAATTTTTTTTTAAAAGTCACAACAAAACAAAAAGGACACAATGTTGTTGGCCATTGAATTAGACTGCTCTTATAGACTAAAAATTTTTAAACAAAAATGGCTTTACACGGATGTCATTAGCCTGAGGTCACCGTCATTTAACTGAGGCTGTGTCGGCTCTTTTTGCTGTCAGCAAGTTTTCATTTGCAGTGGTTTGTGTTTTGTTCTGGAAAGTGTTCTCCACAGAAAAGTTGGAGAATTGTGGAGAAGGGCCCAGAATCAAGGAAAATTTTAGTTTCATTTAGGGAAAAATGTGTTGAGACCGAAATGAAAGCGAGTTTCTTGATCAGGAAACCATTTGGTTTTTAGTCTATTAATAAAAAAAGAGAACAATGAATTTTGAGGAGGGGTGAGCAAAACAGGGAGATGAAAAATGGTTAAATGGAAAGGGCCAGCAGATGTGGGAGAGGGTGAAGAACCTGTTAGTGGAGCCCATATGGAAAAGCAATTGCAGAGCACTGAACCTGGACCAAATGCCACCTAAGCACCATTGTGCCTCTAACAATTGCTACTGGAAAATATTTATAGGGAAGAAAAAAAGGGATCAATAGAGGGCGACAATTGCTCTGTGACCTGTGCTGACTTGGGCAGTGTAGAGATTTCTGAAGCCAATGTGTGTATCTGTGTCATAGTAAGTGAATTCCATCAGTTTATCTGTGCTTTGTGACATTATCTAATCTCTTTCTGAATCAGTGAATCTTCCTGAAGTCCTCAGCATCTTGGGGTGGCAAGGGGGCATCTGTAGTGTCTTTCCTGTCAACTGTAGTGTCTTTCCTGTCAACTATAGTGTCTTTCCTTAGAGTTGAGAAATGAATGGCAAGGAGACAAGCTACTGGTAGTTGCTTTCCCAGAGTTTATGCAGAAAGCTGCTTCAAGCTGACTTACTGAACCAGACAGAATGTTTCCTCCAAAATGACATTTACCCAAATACACAGATCTGTTGATATTGAGACATTTCATTAATCCATTTAGATTTTTCAAGTATGTTTTGAACCTTGTTTTCTCTGTCTGTCTTGCCCTGTGTAGTCACCATCACTGAAGGTGTTTAGGAAGAGACTTGATGGGGTTCTTGGTGCCATGGTTTAGTTGATTAGATGGTGTTGGGTGATAGGTTGAACTTGATGATCTCAAAGGTCTTTTCCAACCTGGTCTATTCTATTCTATTCTATTCTATTCTATTCTATTCTATTCTATTCTATTCTATTCTATTCTATTCTATTCTATTCTATTCTATTCTATTCCTATTATTTTCCCTTCCCTTCCCTTCCCTTCCCTTCCCTTCCCTTCCCTTCCTTCCCTTCCCTTCCTTCCCTTCCCTTCCCTTCCCTTCCCTTCCCTTCCCTTCCCTTCCTTCCCTTCCCTTCCCTTCCCTTCCCTTCCCTTCCCTTCCCTTCCCTTCCTTCCCTTCCCTTCCTTCCTTTCCTTCCTTCCTTCCTTCCTTCCTTCCCTTCCCTTCCCTTCCCTTCCTTCCTTCCCTTCCCTTCCCTTCCCTTCCTTCCCTTCCTTCCCTTCCCTTCCCTTCCTTCCCTTCCTTCCCTTCCTTCCCTTCCCTCCCCTTCCTTCCCTTCCATCCTCCTTCCTCCCATCCTCATCCTCCTCCCTCCCCTCCCCCTCCCCTCCCTCCCTCCCCCTCCCCCTCCCCCTCTCCCTCTCCTCCTCCCCTCCCCCTCCCCTCCCCTCCCCCTCCCTCCCTCCCCTCCCTTCCCTCCCTCATTCCCTTCCTTCCCTTCCTTCCCTTCCCTTCCCTTCCCTTCCCTTCCCTTCCCTTCCCTTCCCTTCCTTCCTTCCTTCCCTTCCCTTCCCTTCCCTTCCCTTCCTTCCCTTCCCCTTCCCTTCCCTTCCTTCCTTCCTTCCTTTCCTTCCTTCCCTTCCCTTCCTTCCCTTCCCTTCCCTTCCCTTCCCTTCCCTTCCCTTCCCTTCCCTCCCCTCCCCTCCTCCTCCCTCCTCCTCCCCTCCTCCTCCTCCCCTCCCTTCCCTCCCTTCCCTTTCCCTTCCCTTCCCTTCCTTCCCTTCCCTTCCTTCCCTTCCCTTCCCTTCCTTCCCTTCCCTTCCTTCCCTTCCCTTCCCTTCCCTTCCCTTCCCTTCCCTTCCCTTCCCTTCCCTTCCTTCCTTCCCTTCCCTTCCCTTCCCTTCCCTTCCCTTCCCTTCCCTTCCCTTCCCTTCCCTTCCCTTCCCTTCCCTTCCCTTCCCTTCCCTTCCCTTCCCTTCCCTTCCCTTCCCTTCCCTTCCCTTCCCTTCCCTTCCCTTCCCTTCCCTTCCCTTCCCTTCCCTTCCTTCCCTTCCCTCCCCTCCCCTCCCCTCCCTCCCCTCCCCTCCCCCTCCCCTCCCTCCCCTCCCTTCCCTCCCTTTCCGCTTACATATACCAATTTCCAGCTTTAGTATTTGATGGTTTTGTTTTGAAACCTACTTTAAACTCAGTGTAAAACTGAAATTTCAGAATGACTCAAATCCAGAGGGAGATTTTTTTTTGCTTTCAGATGTTTCTTTTTCATTGTCAAAATAAAACCACCAAACAACCCAAGGATTTTATCTCCATCCACAGCAGATGTTGATTTTATTTCCAGAATTGCAAGCAAAATGACAACAAGTTTTTCAGACAGTTTTCCACCTGCATCTTAAGAAAAGTCACATGAAGTTAATTTTATTTCAGAAGTCTCAGATGACAAAATTGATATTATAGTACTCGTTGTTACATTAAAGTCTTGCAAATAATCAAAGTATGTGTGCTGTTGATACATGGCATGGAATAATCCAAGAAGTAGCACTCTCAGGCTGGGTCATGCTAAATTACACTTTACCAAGCTGTGAGATTGCTGTCTGTCTCCTTATGATTTTTGTGACTGCTCAGTCAGTCAAAATTTGGATGAAGAACTGGCACTTGAGGGTATTCTGGATTTGTCAGAGTCCTTTGAACAGAATCACAGAATCACAGAATCACAAAGGCTGGAAGAGACCTCAAAGATCACCAAGTCCAACCTGTCACCACAGACCTCATGACTACTAAACCATGGCACCAAGTGCCACATCCAATCCCCTCTTGAACACCTCCAGGGATGGTGTACTCCACCACCTCCCTGGGCAGCCCATTCCAATGGCTAACAATTCTCTCTGTGAAGAACTTTCTCCTCACCCCATCTTAAACTTCCTGTGGCACAGCTTGAGACTGTGTCCTCTTGTTCTGGTGCTGGTTGCCTGGGGGAAGAGGCCAACCCCCAGCTGGCTACAACCTCCCTTCAGGTAGTTGTAGAGAGCAATAAGGTCTCCCCTCCTCCAGGCTAACCAACCCCAGCTCCCTCAGCCTCTCCTCATAGGGCTTGTGTTCGAGGACTCTCCCCAGCTTCGTTGCCCTTCTCTGGACACGTTCAAGAGTCTCAATATCCTTCTTAAATTGAGGGGCCCAGAACTGGACACAGGACTCAAGGTGTGCACTAATGAATTTTTAGTTTTCAGAATTATATGTGGTAATCTGTGAAATAAAGGTCAAGCAGCTCAGAAGGCAAATAGTATCCTGGGCAGCATGAAGAGGTGTGTGGCCATTGGGTCAAGAGAGGTGATTCTTCCCCTTGTCTTGTGAGACCCCACCTCGATTACTGCATCCAGTTCTGGTGTCCCCACGATAAGAAGGACACACAGCTGTTGGAGTGCATCCAGAGGAGGGCCACAAAGACAGTCCAAGGATTGGAACACCTCTGCTATGGAGATCATCTAGGGCAGCTGGGGTTGTTCAGCCCAGAGAAGAGAAGGTTCTGGAAGGGATCTTTTAGCTGCCTTCCAGTGCCTGAAGGGACTTTTCATATGGGTGTCTAGGGATAAGACAAGAGGGAATGGTTTTAAGCTGAGAGAGAGTTAGACTGGATCTTAGGAAGAAGTCCTTCAGTGTGAGGGTGGTGGGGCTCTTGAATAGGTTGCCCTGGGATCATGTGGATGCTTCTTTCCTGGGGGTCTTTAAGGCTGGGTTGGATGAAGCCTTGAGCAGCTAAGTCTAGGCGAGAGGCATCCCTGCCAATGGCAGGGAGATTGGAAAGGGTGATCCCTAAGGTCCCATCCAACCTAAGCCATTCTATGATTCTATGATGATTCTATGATATGGCAGGCTACAAATACAGTGCAATGGACCATTCACATCCTTTCCACATTACCACCTAAGATATTTCCAAAGCAAAACAAGATTTGATTTAATTTAATTTTTTTTCCAGTCAGGCAGGCTTCTGGTTGTACAGACAGTGGATGAGAATGATTTTACATCAATATTCTCAGTAAAATTAGACAGATGTATTAGTAATCTTGCTCCAGTCTGTGTGCTGACAAGCAGTGCATGAGTAATGAAGAGGTCTTTCCAATGTGACCCCACTGCAGAGCACTAATGAACAGCGATGTACATTATTAGTTGATGGTACATACCAGAATTAGAACAAAGAAATGCAATTCAAGGTACTGCTTACATACATAATGTTCTAGCTACTTTACTTTAGGGAACAGTAAAGAAATGAGATTGATGTGCTGGACTTGTGTAGCTAATGTATTCTTTGATTTTTAAGGCACTAATGCTTTTTCAAGAAAAAATGTAGAAAGCCTCAAGAATGACTGTCCCTGGCCTTACAGTCAGACAAAGCAGACTATATGACCTGTAAAAATATCCTCGTTTAAATTAAAGTATGGATGAACAGATAAATGCTTGAAAAATGAACAGTCATGTTCAGTTAAAGGTAATGAACATTTAACCTGGAATTGCAAATACATTTCTGGTTTAGCTTTTATAGTCCACTGCTGCCTCAGAAGTAACAGTCAAACAACTAAATGCTTTCTGCCTCCTTCTCTAGTATATTCTAGCAGACCTTATATTTTGCTTCTTTTTTGTTTGTGATTTGGTGATAATGGGCAACAGTGGTTGTATGATGTGATCTCTTTTTTTTGCATACTGTAGGCTGTAAATTAACCATTCGTGTGTTTTGAAATTGCAATCAATTTCACATCACGAAGGGTAAAAAAGATATTATGGGACAGGGATATCAGGAACACTGTGATCCGTAGGTGGTCATTCTGGTAAGGGAAACTGTCAAAGGTCAATGGATTCAAATCCTATATGTCTTATCACTCCAGTTTGTCAGTACTGACATGGACCTTTACGTCTTCATTAGTAACAGCCACAACACAGCCATGGACCAGGGGCAAAGGTAGATGCCACCCAACACAGACACAATCTTTTCATCTGGCTGGAGAGATGAATTTTCTGCTCCTGCAGACTTCCAGCTGTGTGTGCACAGATTTTCACCAGGCGGTCACCAGGAAAACAAATAAGTCTCTTGTTGGAAATGACATGTGGCAAGGGGAATAGCTGATGCTGTGTGTGCTCCAGGAATCTTTGGTCCTTGGAGCAGTGATATCCAAAGACAGAGCTCTAAAGACATACTTCGTAAACCATGCTGTTGTGGACAGAAGTTTATCCCTCTCAACTTTGAAATTAAAGATAGAGGAGAATGATAATTTAAAGGGTGGTGCTTAGTGCTCTTTTGAATTGTCATCTTTGTTCTAAACCTTTCTTTGCCCCAGAATAACTGGAAGCTTTGGAACAGTTCAGTAAACCTTTCTGGCATAAATTTTCAATATTCATTGTTTAATTTCCCAAAGATTCTTTCTAAGAGCAAAACCAAATTGGTTTCTGTAAATGCTGGCTTCATCATTCATTTTGTCACCAAGATATGCTTTCCCTGGCACTGTTTTATTGGTTTAGAGTGTTACCATTTTCCACGTAAGCTGAAGTGTTTCATTAGGTGTCTTCAAACAAGTAAGTCTAAAAATGACTTCATAAAATGAAATGCTTTTCACTGTTATTAAATAATATATATTTAGGAGGAGGAACACCTAGTTATTAACAGAGCATGAAATCATCAATCAGCTTCAGTTGACCAGCTAATTTGAGGAAACAGCTGGTGTGTGGTCTGCCTGTCCCTCAGATAACTGAGGAAGCCAAGTAAACTTGGACAACAAGCAGTTTTCCAAGTCCAATACAGTCCAAAGTGATTTGCTTTGTCCATTGACTTTGTCCAAGACTTTAATATCTTTATCAAGGGTCTGGACAAAGTGATCTAGTACATCCTTAGAAAGCTTGCAGATGACACCAAGTTAATCAGCTTGGAGTAATCTGAGTGATTGGATGGGCTGGATTCATGGTCTGAGGCTTATGGTATGACTTTCAACATGGCCAAGTGCCAGCTGCTGCACTAGGATTGCAACAACCCCATGCAATGCTACTGGCCTGGGGAAGTGTGGCTAGAAAACTGCCCAGTGGAAAAGGACCTGGGGATGTTGGTTAACAGATGAGTATGAGCCAGCACAGTGCCCAGGTGGCAAGAAGATCAATAGGGGTTGTATCAGAAAGAGTGTGTCCATCGGGAGTAGGGAAGTGATTGTTCCCCTGTACTCAGCACTGGTGAGTACTGTGTTCATTTTTGGGTCCCTCACTACAACAAAAACATTGATGTCCTGGAGCATGTTCGAAGAAGGGCAACAAAGATGGGGAAGGTTATAGAGAACAAGTCTTGTGAGGAACATATGAATTAACTGGGCTTGTTTAGCCTGGAGAAAAGGAAGCTTTCTACAGCTGCCTGAAAGGCAGGTGTGTAGTGAGGTGAGGATCAATCTCTGCTCCCAAGCAGCAAGCAGTAGGATAAGAGGAAAGAGCCTCAATTTGCACCAGGGGGTTTGGGTTGGATATGAGCAAAAATTTCTTCACCAAGAGGGTAGTAAAGCATTGAAACAGGCTTCCCAGGGAAGTGATTGAATTGCCATCCCTGAAAGTATTTAAAAGAAACGTAGATATGATGCTGAACGACATGGTTCCAGATGACTTTGCAGTGCTAGGTTAACAGTTGGACTTGATGATCATAAAGGCTTCTTGCAACCAAAACAATTCTATGATTCTAGCAAGAGTAGTGGAGGTTTCATCAGAAAAGTCAGCTTCTGACCACAGAAAACTGATGGGATGGCCTTAAGGCTTTCCTGGTGGGTAATGTAGCAAACCTGTCACTGTGACCCTGCTCAAGTACCCATTCCCACCTGTACCTGCTGAGCAAGTTAGTGGTCCCACTGTCTTTAATTGGACTATTCATGAGCTTAAGGTAATTCAGAGTTGTGAAGTACATGTAAAGTCAGTGTTTTCACAGCAGAAAAATCATGCAAGTGTAGTTTGTTTTCCAATTATTTATGTTCTAGTACAGCAGGCAATTTCTATAGTTTTTGTTGCGTGGTTTTGCTGTATGATTTAGATACATAAATATTTTGACAACAATGTGAACAAGCAATGTGTTTAATTAGTGAGCATTACTTTAAAAGAGCAAGTAAAATAAAAAGTATAAAAAAACCCAAAACTAAAAACCCCTTAAACTGTAGTATCTTATGTTTTCATCACCAGTGTTTTTTAGACCCTTATGAAATGTCGGTGTTTGCTGACTGTCCATAAGCAACTTCAACCATCAGAGTGCTCTATTATCCCACATGCTGAGTTTCATGTGATTTGCCATTATGCATCATGATTTTTGTGGAATGGACATTAAAGTTTTGCCTTATGTTTTGTTAGAGTCACAGTGGTTGTACGCTGAGGGTTTATCATGCCAGGCAAATCACATAATAAGTTCTCATGTTCTGGGACCAGTGTACTGCCATGTACTGCCTAGCAGTACACTCAAAATTAAGCTATTTGGAGCGTACTTAATCATATTGATTAGATGAGTATAGTCAGAGATGTAGAGGAAGAAATCCAAGTTGAGTAAAACTCACAGGGAAAAAAAAAAAAAAAAAAGAAAAGGGCAGTGCTGACCTGCAGACATCATACCTGGAGAATGCCTCTGCCAAGCTCCGATGCTTGTGTTCATGGAAGTGGCAGGGGAAGGACATATTGCTTGTCTGCCTGTGACCCTGACAGCATGGCCCAGCTCCGTGCTGATGGACTCTGAGCACGCACCGACTATGACTGCTGTGGGCTCCAAACACTGCACCAGAGTCAGTACTAAGCACTGCTAGAAATTGGGAGGATAATTCTCCAACTCATATGAGTTCTTTCTAGAAGGCCCTTGTCATCTGCTATTGAAGATTACATCTGTTTGTGGTCTATTGACTAAAAATAATAATTTAATCCTTTAAAGTATACATCACAGTGTCTGTGACTATGACATCAACCAACTTGTTCTCTGCCAGGTTGACTGACAAGATAATATATATTTAAGTAAAACATGACAGTGAGGCTCCACCAGATTTCCCTGAAATCCAAGCAGCAATTAAACATTACTCAGTCTTCTTTGGACCACAAATTAATGAAAAGACAGAAGAAACAGGGAGGAAGCCTTCAGCCAGAAAAAAGCCATTTATGTAAAGTGATCATGAACAGGAAGCCAGGATTTACTGTACTGTAAATACTCAGTCTTTCCTTGTTTTAAAGCAGTCAAGTGCAGAGCCATGGTACATGTCATTTCTCTGCAGTGATGACTACTGTAGCTGCAAACAGCTATCAAATAAATATGCTGCCAAATGCTATTAGTACTTGTGCTTGCCATAGAAATTAGAAAAGCTTACATACAGTTCCTAAATGAGGGCAGCATGAGTAGCTCTGGGCAATAATTCAGACTGTCCGATCGTGTCAATATTACAAGAGGACCGTGACTAACAATAGCTCTCTGGCACCAGGAATACTGGGACGGGATGCTGGATGTGGAAACTGAGGTTATGGGTCATCTCAGTGTTGCTACCTCAGGTGAAAGTGTCTTGCTTTTTATGGTACTAAATGGAAAGGAAGGACCCTGCTGTAGGCAGCTAAGCCTAGAATACAATAGAATAAACCAGGCTGGAAGAGACCTTCAAGATCATCGCGTCCAACCCATCAACCAATCCAACCCACCTAAACAACTAAACCATGGCACCAAGCACCCCATCAAGTCTCCTCCTGAACACCTCCAACGATGGTGACTCCACCACTTCCACAGGCAGCCGATTCCAATGGGCAATCACTCTCTCTGTACAGAACTTCTTCCTAATATCCAGCCTAAACCTCCCCTGGTGCAGCCTGAGACTGTGTCCTCTTGTTCTGATACTGGTTGCCTGGGAGAAGAGACCAACCTCTGCCTGGCAGCATCAGGGAAGCTGGTGTAATATTTAAGAATAAAGAGCTGAACATGCATGCATACAAGTGTTTCTTGCATGTAGTGCCAGGGCTCAGACCTTATGAGTGAAATATCAGCTGCTTCAAGTTCCTAGGTTAGATTTGCAATATGAGGTGAAAGCCATACATAGCAAAGTTAACCAGTGCAGATGGTACTCAGTGTGGTATTGCCACAGAATAACACCAGGAATTCTTTGCTGAAAAACGTCATACCTAAAAATTAAAACTGAGGATGGATTTAAAAGCATAACATTAGCTGAATTGAGTAAAGGAATAATTGAAGTGACAAAACAGCACCAGAACAAGAGGACACAGTCTCAAGCTGTGCCAGGGGAGGTTTAGGCCAGATGTTAGGAGGAAGTTCTTCATAGAAAGAGTGATTGGCCATTGGAATGGGCTACCCAGGGAGGTGGTGGAGTTACCATCACTGGAGGTGTTTAGGAAGAGACTGGATGGGGTGCTTGGTGCCATGGTTTAATTGATTAGATAGTGTTTGACAATAGGTTGGACTCAATGATCTCCAAGGTCTTTTCCAACCTGGTTAATTCTATTCTATTCTATTCTATTCTATTCTATTCTATTCTATTCTATTCTATTCTATTCTATTCTGTTCTGTTCTGTTCTGTTCTGTTCTATTCTAATATTAAAGAAAGAAAACAAAAGAAATACATATTCCTATCAATATACTGGAGCAAGGGCAAAATCTCACTAATGTAAAGTATAACAATTATTTTTTTATTCAGTTCCACCTAGGAAGTGCTTTCCAGCTTGCTGCCTTGGTTCAGTAGAATACATGTTGGACTTGATAAATTCATGATAGTATTGGAGTGATAGCCCTGTACTTAAGGTTGCAGATTCAGACTCATAAAATATTGTTATAGCCAAGTAATAATGCTGAAATGCCAGTCATGTTCTTATTCAGGCAGTATTCAAAGTAATTAACAGACTAATTAAAATTAATATTGCAATTAATATAGAATGTTTTATGATTGCAAATGTCCTAGCATTTGTTTTAATTGGAGGTGACTTCTTTCTGAAGCTAGAATAAACTCTTGGCAGCCTTGAGGTATCCAGCTGTCTAAATAGGGTTTTTCACTGCAGAGGATAGAATAGAATAGAATAGAGAATAGAATAGAATAGAATAGAATAGAATAGAATAGAATAGAATAGAATAGATCAGACCAGGTTGGAAGGGGTCTTCGAGATCATCGAGTCCAACCTATCATCCAACATCATCTGATCAATTAAACCATGACACCAAGCACCCCATCCAGTCTCCTCCTAAACACCTCCAATGATGGTGTCTCCACCACCTCCCCGGGCAGCCCATACCAAGGGCCAATCACTCTTTCTGTGAAGAACTTCTTCCTAACATCCAGCTTAAACCTCCCCTGGCACAGCTTGAGACTGTGTCCTCTTGTTCTGCTGCTGGTTGCCTGGGAGAAGAGACCAGCCCCCACCTGTCTACAACCTCCCTTCAGGTAGCTGTAGGGAGCAACAAGGTCTCCCTGAGCCTCCTCTTCTCCAGGCTAAGCAACCCCAGCTCCCTCAGCCTCTCCTTATAAGGCTGTGCTCCAAACCCCTCACCAGCTTTGTTGCCCTTCTGTGGGCACGTTCCAGCAAGTCAACATCTTTCCTAAACTGAGGGGCCCAGAGCTGGACACAGGACTCAAGGTGTGGCCTAACCAGTGCTGAGTACAGGGGCAGAATGACCTCCCTGCTCCTGCTGGCCACACTATTCCTGATGCAGGCCAGGATGCCCTTTGCCCTCTCTGCTGCCTGGGCACACTGCTGGCTCATGTTCAGCCAGCAGTTAACCAGCACCCCCAGGTCCCTCTCTGCCTGGCTGCTCTCCAGCTGCTCTGACCCCTGCCTGTAGCACTGCCTGGGGTTGCTGTGGCCAATGTGCAGAACCTGGAAACATTTTTGTTTTTGCACATAACGCTAGGAGAGTGCTTAATATTCAGTCTTTAACATGCATAGTGTGTTCTTCAGTGAAGAAATATGTGCTCTGTCTTACTTGAAGGTTATTATAATTTATATAAGTGCTGTTTAAACGAGATGGAGAGCAGAACATGATTTGTGAATTCAGGCTTGCAGTGAGAATTCTTGTGTTGTTGCTGAGTTAGAGCAGGACATGTATGTGTGATTCAAAATTAACAAAGTTACATTTTATATAGTTAGCTTTAAGATAGAGTTTTTAAAGTAACATAATGCATATCTACTTCATATGCAGCAATTATACTAAGGTTTTTTTTGTGCTAGGGTTTTCTCGAATAGGGAAATATTTTTGCAGATACATTATTTTTGACAAGAGACTTATGGACCAAAATATGTGAGTCTTTTTCTAAAGGGTTTAAATTTCATAGAATCATAGAATCAATAAGGTTGGAAGAGACCTCAAAGATCATTAAGTCCAACCTGTCACCCAAGACCTCATGGCTATTAAACCATGGCACCAAGTGCCACGTCCAGTCCCCTCTTGAACACCTCCAGGAAGGGTGACTCCACCACCTCCCTGGCAGCACATTCCAATGGCTAACAAATCTCCCTGTGAAGAACTTTCTCCTCACCTCGAGCCTAAACTTCCCCTGGTGCAGCTTGAGACTGTGTCCTCTTGTTCGGGTGCTATCCTCTTGTTCTGGTGCTGTCCTCTTGTTCTGGTGCTGTTGCTCAACAAATTTCAACTAAACCTGATCATTTTTACTTTGGGCTAAGGAATTTTTAAGCTTGGATTTTCATCCTTTGGAGCTAAAAAACTGGAATTCATACAGCAACCTGTTTTACAGCATTATTTTAAACAAAGAGGGGAAGGAACAAAAGTCTGCATAAAGAGCCTTCCATTTCTAACCTGTCCCTCCTTGTAAGGGAAGCATTTTATCTCAGGCTGCGCCAGGGAAGGTTTAGGCTGGAGGTTAGGAAGAAGTTCTATACAGAGAGAGTGATCGCCCATTGGAATGGGCTGCCCGGGGAGGTGGTGGAGTCACCATCATTGGAGGTGTTCAGGAGGAGACTTGATGGGGTGCTTGGTGCAACGGTTTAGTTGTTTAGGTGGGTTGGATTGGTTGATGGGTTGGACGCGATGATCTTGAAGGTCTCTTCCAACCTGGTGTATTGTATTGTATTGTATTGTATTGTATTGTATTGTATTGTATTGTATTGTATTGTTTGAGACAGTAGAGTAATTAAGTCTATCAGTCCAGCCCTGCATTGTTATGAGACAACAGAGTAATTGGGCGGGGGCACTCACAAGGCTGGACAAACAAATAGGTTATGGGAGAAAATGCCTTTGTGAGTTGGGTAAAACCAAGATGCAGTTAAAGTTGCTTTGCTTTGCCTTTTGAAGTTTCTATTATATGTGCTCTGTATAGAGACTGTCTTGCATACCTGGGCACACCACCACTCCCCCAAACGCCTGGACTTACCGAATCATAGAATCAATAAGAGACCTCAAAGATCATCAAGTCCAATGTGTCACCCAAGAGCTCATGACTACTAAACCATGGCAACGAGTGCCACATGGTGTCCCCTCTTGAACACTTCCAGGGACCTTGACAGGCTGGACAGATGGGCGGAGTCCAACATGATGACATTCAACAAGTCCAAGTGCCAGGTGCTGCACATTGGCCACAGCAACCCCATGCAGTGCTACAGGCTGGGGTCAGAGTGGCTGGAGAGCAGCCAAACAGAAAGGGGCCTGGGGGTGCTGATTGACATGCGGCTGAACATGAGCCAGCAGTGTGCCCAGGTGGCCAAGAAGGCCAATGGCATCCTGGCCTGCATCAAGAATAGTGTGGCCAGCAGGAGCAGGGAGGTCATTCTGCCCCTGTACTCAGCACTGGTTAGGCCACACCTTGAGTCCTGTGTCCAGTTCTGGGCCCCTCAGTTTAGGAAGGACATTGAGACACTTGAACATGTCCAGAGAAGGGCAGTGAGGCTGGTGGGAGGCCTTGAGCACAAGCCCTATGAGGAGAGGCTGAGGGAGCTGGGGTTGTTTAGCCTGGAGGAGGCTCAGGGGGAGACCTTACTGCTGTCTACAACTACCTGAAGGGAGGTTGTAGCCAGGAAGGGGTTGGTCTCTTCTCCCAGGCAACCACCACCAGAACAAGAGGACACATTCTCAGTCTGCCTCAGGGGAAGTTTAGGCTGGAGGTGAGGAGAAAGTTCTTCACAGAGAGAGAGTTGTTAGCCGTTGGAATGGGCTGCCCAGTGTCTTTCGCCCTTCTCTGTATTTTGGATAGCTGTGATATTGTATTACTTGGTGTTAGGAAACCATCCTCATTTAGTTACCTAAGTTCTACTGATAGCATTAAAAATGGAATATTATCTCCTTGGAATATTGTATTGTAGAAGTAACACTAGGCCGTGGTTTTGGAAGAATAATGCAGATCAGATGACCTTTGTGTCCACTATTGATTTGATGTAATCTAATTAAGAGCAAAATGAAATGTCTGATAAAATGCAGATGAGCAACAACTCAATATTTTGGCTGCACTGTTTTTTTGTCAGCAATAGCTCAGCAGTTAGGAGTGTTATGAAATCTTTTTAATACCTGATGTACTGCCTGGCCTCCTAGTAGAAGCCACTTACAGCATGGTTGCAGGTGCCAGCCTGAACCTTACTGAGTTGGGCTGTCTGTATACAGTGTGAGCCAGAAATGTGCTTTCTTGCTTAAGTCCTTAAATATCCTGATGTGCCATCTTGCAATATCACCTCAGATCCTCATCAGGCCATATTGGGTTTTATTGCCATACATAGACATGAAGGACAAGCATCAGCACTGCGTTGTGCAAGGTATAAAGCACTGGCAGAGCCACATCAGAGGTGTACAGCTCTTAACATTGTTGAAGGAGGGTTGGGTTTGGGCAAATGTGTATGTCTATATGGAGTTCCAGGCAGAGGATTGTCAGCTTGAGCTTCTGTTTTGGAGACTCTGTGATGGGAACTCAAGTTCTTAACTGTTTTGACAGGGAAGGCCTGAGCTGGTGCTGACAGGTATCTGAGTAAGCTCATGTGGTTCAAACTGTTAGATAATTTCTAGGTTGACTAGTTCTCTCTATTGCAGTAGTAGCTACATGCCATCAATGCCTACATTGCATGCAGCAGGCAAGTCTGTGTTTTTTTTTTGGGGGGTGGGTGGGTTGGGAGTGGGGGGAACTGATGCTTTGATTTTTTTCCCTAGATCCCAATAAATTCTTGGGATCTAAAGGATTAATCCCTAATCAAAACTAGAGCTAGAAAGGACTCTCCTTTTTGTAATATGATTTTGTTTATACCATATTTGTGAGCATGGCTGAGACTCTACCCAGTAGCTCTTATTTGGTATGTCCTTTTTAGCATGGATACACTGTGTAAATCATTTTCCTATAAAAATCCTAGTAATGCATGTAAGGTGGTTTTATTTCTTCATGATCTGTCTGCCTTGTGTATTTTTCTCTTCTGATGAAAAGGTACTGAAACCATCACATAGATTTATTACTTACTCGGAGGACTTAGTGCAGCTCAACAAGGTGTTTTTATGTGTCCGTTTGCCAGCTATTTTAAGTGAACCTGTTAGATACTTTTTATACCCAAGTCAGTGTATAAATCCCTGGATATTATTCATGCATAAATTGTACTTTGAAAGTATAACATTTATCATGCATTCCACTTCTCAGTCAAACAGAAGTGTAATATTAATATTAAGTGTTGATTTAGTGTAAAAATACTGAATATTGAGTATATAAAATCCTGAATTTAGAATATGAACTATATGGAAAGGTAGATAGCTGAGAGCTGCTTGTGTGGTTCATCAAAGAGGATTTAAACTGCAAAGTGTCATATCATGAATGTTTCACACTCTGATTTTCTAGTTCAGTTGTTCACTACCAAAAAGTCAGTCTGATGGAAGCATTTAATTTCACAAGTCACAGATTGTGGTTGCTGTGTGTACTGTATATTATTATTGTTGTCTATGTTTATAATTTGAAGGTGGTAACATCCTAAGACACACTGTGCTAGGCCCTGTAGCAGCATAAAGAAGCTTGTCCCAATAAGGGTTGTAATCTAATGTAATGAGATGACTGATGGAGAGATTAGGAGTCCAGAAAAGAAAGAATAAATTAGTGATGCTCATACAGGCAGGTGTTGGTAAAGTTGTAGTGGTACCAAACCATACAATATTTATGTATGCAACATAAATGCGGTGGAAAGGGAAGAAAATAGATATTTTAGGTTAAAGTTTTACCTGCAGATGTCTAATATCAAGTCTTTAAATTAATAGGTTGGGAGATGTGTGAATCTCTTACCATTCCCACTGAAATTAACTGGTGTAGAGGCCTGAGGGCAGCTCTCACAATCAGGTCTGACTTTATCACATTTTTAGGTGTCAGCCTTTGTATCCTGCTCATATATAAGGGTGTTCCTTAGTAGTCTGCATTCAGCAATTTCATTTAAAGGTTGTTTATTACTTAATGATAATTCTATCCATTTCTCATGTTTCTGAGATTGTGGTAGGAGGGCACATCAGGATGAATGAAACCATAAAGGAGAGACCACAAACAAAAGTTGAGCAGCTCAGTTTTGCCCAGGAGCATGAATATGCAAAACCTACACAGAGATCTGCACCATGCTCTGCAATTCTTGTCTTATTTAAAGGCAAAACCCTGGCTTCTAGGAACTGAACTCAAGAACTGCTTCCTGGTAGTTCTGATGTAGTAGCGTTCAGGACTTGATACGTACAAGAATGAAAATTTGTAGGCTGTCCATTCTTCTGAAGGTTTCATGGAGAATTGCCCTTTAGCACCTATGGAGAAGGAAAATCAAGACAGACAGAAGTATTCTTGGATAAAAATGCTTTCAATACTGTTAGCAGTGCTGCGCCCTTCGTATTTTCTCTATGTCCATTTCTCCCTCTCCACACATCTTTCATGCATTTACTAAAGATTAATTAGATGGTAATGTACTCTACTAAAGCATTCCTGTGATTTTATGCTTTGAGCTTTGCAAAATCACTAAGGAAATGCATTAAAACACTAGTACAGGTGTAGTGCAGTTATATTCGCTTGTGCCATATGTCTCTACTGAATTTTGCTTATAATCATAAAACCTCTGGAAAGTTGACATTTTTGCACAAATGTGATGATAAACAATCGATTCATAACAGCATGGAAGCACTTGTTTTTTCAGACTTCCTAGATAGGTCATCTTTGGAAGGTGTGAAATAGCTCAGTAATTGGAAAATAAGCATAAACAGAAAAAAATCACATGAATAATGTTTCAAGGTCAAGTATAGATTTGCAGATCTCATCTAACAACCTTATACAACTCTAATGTCCCTGCAGAGATTGAGAAGGGTACTGTATGCCTCTGCTGAATTTGTGAAAGGCAAAAGTGGCAGAGAGACTGAATTCACAGTAGTTGTTTTACCTAAGTTTTTGTGATGGGTGTCCTGAAAAGGAAGGTTTTGGCAAGTCATCTTCATTAGAACTTGTTGAAAATTAGCTAGAAACAAGTCATTTATAGAATAGAATAGAATAGAATAGAATAGAATAGAATAGAATAGAATAGAATTAACCAGGTTGGACGAGACCTTCGAGATCATTGAGTCCAACCTATCACCCAATACTATCTAACCAACTAAACCATGGCACCAAGTGCCTCATCCAGCCTCTTCTTAAACACCTCCAGTGGTGGTGTCTCCACCACCTCCCTGGGCAGCCCATTGCAATGGCCAGTAACTCTTTCAGTGAATAATTTCTTCCTAACATCCAGCCTAAACCTCCCCTGGCGCAGCTTGAGACTGTGTCCTCTTGTTCTGGTGCTAGTTGCCTGGGAGAAGAGACCAATAGAGGAACTTTATGGCTTGTCCATGTGGTAGCATTGTTCTGTAAGCTCCTTAATTGTTTTCTTATGCTCTGGTTGCAGTTTTTGGCAGCTGCAATGACTCTGTCTGGTTCGCTGGGCTAGTAATGTTTCCTCTTTCTAACAGAAGTGAACGCGGTATTCCAGATGAGGTTTCATGAGAGCAGAGTAGAGGGGGACAAATCTCTATGGATTTGCTGGTCATGCTTCTTTTGATGCAGCCCAGGATACAGTTGGCTTTCTGGGCTTCAAGCACATATCACCTGGTTATGCTGAGCTATTTGTCAACTAAGACACAGAAGTCCTCCACAGGTGTACTCTCAATCCCATCATCTCCAAACCTGTCCAAAGCCAGGTGCAGGACCTTGCACTTGGCTTTGTTGAACCTCATGATATTGGCATGAGCCAACCTCTAGAGCCTACCGAGGTCTCTCTGGATAGCATCCCTTCCCTCCAGCTTGTTGACCACGCCATACAGTTTGGTGTTGTTGACAAACTTGCTGAGGCTGTACTCAATCGCACTGTCATTGTCACCAAAAAACATGTTAAACAGCATCACTCCCAATACCAACCTCTGAGACACACCACTTGTTACTTGTCTTCACTTGGATATTGAGCTGTTTGACCTCAACTCTTTGAATTCCACCAACCAGCTGATTCCATGTCAACTAATTCATCTATCTCTCAAATCCATGCCTTCCAATTTACAGTCAAGGATGTTGTCTGAGGACAGTGTCAGATGCTTTACCAACTCCAGGTAGATGATATCATTTGCTCTTCCTTTTTCCACCAATGCTGTAACCCCACTGTAGAAGGCCAGCAAATTTGTCAGGCACAGTTCTTCCTCAGTGAAGCCATTTTTGGCTGTCACCACTCACTTTATTATATGCTTCTTTGGGTCATTCTCCCCACAGGGCAGTCCTTCCTTCTGACTTCTCTTTCTTGACAGTTTGAAAATATTGAGAGTTTTTGGCACAGCTCCTTCATTTCATATCTCCACGATGTCTTCATGCCCTCCTCTGAGGTCTCCTGTCCACTTTTTGTTCATTTTTTCATTACTTGTTCTGTGTGCAGCTGCTAAAGCAAAAGCATTGTCATAATCTTGCCTACAGAAGTTTCTGGCATAGAGAAATACTAACAGATCTCATTAGGATGGCAAATGTTCAGTGTCCATTTTGGACTGCTTTGATTATAAACTCTAAATCCTGACCATGGACCTCACTTTGTATGCTCAATCCATAGCCTTCCATGGAGATATTTTCTCTTGTTGGCAACTCTCTAATATGTGTGTGCAATCTAAACTAAAAAATGGCATCCTGCACTCCTAAGCTAAATGTAATGCAGAATCAGGGAGCAGTAGTTCTACAGCAGACAGAAGTACTATTGAGCTTTATTATATCCTACGTGGCATTAGTGAGTGTGTGAATTGATCTGATGTTGCTTTTTGTCTCACCAGATGGATTGCCACATTAATACAGGAACAACCACTGTCTTATTTCTGGTTTATATTATTCAGTGGGGTGTTGGGTCAACCCTGACTGAAAGCCAAGTGTCCACCAAAGTCACTCTATCACTTCCCTCCTCAGCTGAACAGAGAATATAATGACAGGCCTATGGCTCAAGATAAAAACAGAGATTACTCAGCAATAACCATCACTGGCTAAAGAGACTCAATTTGGGGAAATCAGTTAAATTTATTACCAATCAAATCAGAGTAGGATAATGACAAATCCAAATCTTAAAAGCTCTTTCCTTTCACCCCTCCCTTCTTCCCAGGATCAGCTTTGCTCCTGAGATCTCCACCTCCTCCCCTCCCGTGGTGACTGGGGACTAGGAATTAGGGTTGCAATTCATCACACATCTCTTCTGTTCTTTTCTCCTCATGCTCCTCCCCTGCTCCAGCATGGGGTCCTTCTCACAGGAGGGGGCATGAGTCCTTCCCACAGGCTGCAGTTCTTCATGAACTGCTCGAATGTGGTCCCTTTCATGAGGTGTAGTCCTTCAGGAACAGACTATTCCAGTGTGGGTCCGCCATGGGGTCTCAAGTCCTGCCAGCAGCATGGCTCCAGCATGGGATCCTCTCCCCATGAGTCCTCAGGTTCCTCCAGGAGCCTGCTCCAACATGGGCTCCCCACAGGGTCATAGTCTCCTTTGGGCATCCACTTGCAATGGCATGGGGTTCAATGAGGGCTATAGGTGGATATCTGCTCCACTGCAGACTCCCACGATCTGCAAGGGGATAGTGTACCTTACCATGGTCTTCACCATGGAGTGCAGGGGGAATCTCTGCTTTGACTCCTGGAGCACCTCCTTCCCATCCTTCTTCAATGACTTTGGTGTCTGCAGAGTTCTTTCTCTCCCATATCTTTTCCCCTCTTCTTAAATATGTTGTCCCAGAAGTGCTACCACTGTCACAGATGGGTTCAGCCTTGGGCATCATCAGGTCCAGCTTGGATCTGTCTGGCATTGGCCAATGTCAGGTCCAGCTTTGGAGCTGTTCAACTTTGGTTCTGTGAGACATGGAGGAAGCTTCTGCTTCTCACAAGAGCCACCTTGTATCCCCCTTGCTACCAAAACTGCCACACAAACCTAATGCAAGTAAATGCATTAAGTAAGCAGCAGAAAGGATCAATACCCTGTGATGATGTATGACCACACACGATACAGCAATGAAATCAGAAGCAACTGCAGAGTAAAAGAAAAAAAATCACTTTTGTGTACATCAGGACACCTGAAATTTTGTTACCAGTTTGGGGTAAAAGTGCAGTGAAGCCCCTTGCTATGAGCAGATTTTAGTATGTAATTAGTGGTGCCATTTCTTCCTCTGATTTGGAATCCTAATGTGAATGAAATAGTAGTGTTGCTTGAGGGAGTGAAGGCTGGTCTAGTCAGCAGTTCACCTGCATGACCTTTACATTTCCCTGACAGTGCATGCAAGATCTGTTTCCTCTCTTGCCTCTGTAAGGAAGGAGGTGTAGAGTATCTCCTGTTTAGTATGCACGTGCCTAACTCCTGTTAATTCTTCTGGGAGTTACACTGTGGTATCAAAGTAAGTATATACTTTTAATCTCTAAAGCAGCCCTCTAGGAGGTAACTGGAATTTATAGGTCTTATCAATTTGCAGCAGTGCAGGTGAATAAAGAGAGTCTTTAAAATAAAGCAGCTGCTGACTCAGCCTAGATAGAGGCTTGGGAGTAAAACCGAAAATTCAGCAGTGCGGATCCCTCCTCATCTATCAGCTGATTGAAAGTATTACCCTTTTCCTGCTAATCCTCAGAGACTGGTGTAATGTAAAGAATTGGAGATAGGGGTGTCTAAATAACAGGAGATCGCTCATGTTTGGAAAGCCCTAAAATAGTAGCTCCTTGGGGTGCCCTCTCACAGCTGACAGGGAGAACAAAAAATACTGAGGTTTACTTTGCACCTGAAAGCTAACAAAACCGTTCGAGTACATTCAGTGGAGCTCACAAACATGGAGGCAGTTCAGCTACATTTTCTTTGCTACCAAAGAGTGGGTAGGAGCTTGATCACTGGATCACTTTTGTGTTTTGATTACTTGAGAGAATTAAGATTCAGTAGCCATCCTAATTTGAATAAGAGCTGTCCAAATAGATCACTGCCAATACGTGTTGAGTAACTGTATCATTGTGTAACATTAGATTTATGTAATATGCTATTGTCAGGTGAGAGATAACAGAAATGGAGTTTTGTTGTATGGCACATTTTGAATTCACATTTGAGGGCCAGCCTTGATTAAATGAACGATCACTTCCACCCACAAATAATTAGGTTACACCTCCAAATGGCTCAAATATCTGCTTGATGTTTGTAAATATGTTGAAAAAACAGATCCTAACGTATAGCTTAGGAATAAACATTAAAGTTGAAGATACTGTTCCTGCTGATAATTTAAAATTGACATACTTCCAGGCAGTTATGTTTATTTTCTTAGGTACTGGTGATATGATGAGTAATAGGAAAAAGTACAGTGGAATAAGAGGGCTGATACATTGAAAATAAATATGATTTCCTGCAGTTAATAAAAAAGGGCAATGGTGTCTTGAAAAGATGAAAACATTCAGTGGGGATTCTGGTATTTTGCCATCAACAAATATCTAGTATCTGGTACTTGATGAATTTTTTTCTGGAAAGGACTGGTCTTATAGTTGCTTCACTTAATATGTTTTTCTTTCTAGTTATCTAAAAGCATTCTGAGTGTTACACATTACTCAGCATGCTTTTAAGAACCAGAAGGTTATTAGTTGTCAGACAAGGTTGTGTTTTTTTTTTCAAAGTACCATTCACAAGTGTTACTTCCTGGAAGAAACTGACTGCATTCAATTTTGTGTGACCAACTTCCTAGTTTTAAAATGGTAAATAACATTGAATGTTACATTTTAAGGATGCAGGATTTTTATTGTCATAACCCATTGCACATTGCTTTTGAATAAAATGAATACCTGCCTACTAAATGCCTACTTCACCATGTAGAATGAAAGAAAAAAGTACTTTGAACTGAATTCCATAAAGTAAATATTGCCTGTAGTTGTAGATATGGAGGCATTTTGAAACTGCAGATGCAGTGAAGAAAATGCACATAAAAAAAAAGCCCTGTGCTTGCAGATATTTGTGGAGAAATTTCCTGAATCATTAAATGCCTCTTCTCATTCATAATATGGAAACGTAGCAAGATGCACCTGATATTGCTCGTGAAAGAAATCACACTCAATTTTCTCAGCTTCCTGGAGTTTAGCATATCCATGATCTGAATAACATCTTCTACAACAAAAAGCTTTATGGGTTTATTCTGAGGGCTGGTAATACGAGAGAAAATATCAGAACAATTAAGTGTAGGCATAAATCCAGGTAACAACAGGAAACAAACACAAAAAAGGTCTTTCTAAATCTTTATGGACTTGGGACATGTTTTGATTACTGTTGTGTATAGAGAAAATGCTTTTGTAAGAACTCATGATATCTGCAGTAAAATTACAAAGAAGGTGACATTACACAAAATGAAGAAACATAAATCTGAGGTTTATGTTCATGTCTTCAAAGTCTAGAGATCTGTATTTCATCTCAGATGTGAAACAAAGGCTGAGCCTTAAATCAGCTGCTCTTCATTATAATTTGCATACATGTAATTAGAGGTGAACAATGCAGTAGACAAATACAATGATTTACTGCATTTTCTCAAAGAATTGTCTGCAGACTTTCTGTCTCATCACTGACAGTCGATGTCCTTGAAGGACCCTGGTATGGGTCAGGAGACTCCAGTAGAACAATGCTCACGTGTAGCACTCACTGGGAAGTTTTGGGAACAGATTGGTGTTAAGTGAATTCTCCAGCAATGGCAGCTGTCCTTTTCTAGAGCTAGCTCCTGATGTTTTTAAAGCCGATAACCCAACTCCATGTTACAGCCTAAGCCTGCCGCCATACAACTCAGCGTGTGGGTGACTGCTGCCTTCCCTATTTCCCCTGACCTTTTCCTTGTTTGAGTGTGGAGTCAAATGTGTTAGACTGAAATGCTTTCCCTGTTGATTTAAGATTCGGAAAAAAAAGATTTTGCATTGAGGCTTTGAGTTTAGGAAGCGCTCCTGGGCTCCATTTAGTTTGCATTGCTGTTGTCATGGTGATCTCCAACATGGAGGTGGTAAAAATGGCCTTAGGTAATAGCACTTAGAGCTCTTCCAGCTGCCTGCAAAGTAAATATATGTATGCAACCTTAGACTGTAGGATATAGCTTTTAAATAAAGTGGGTTTTTTTTATTTCAGGCCTTACAATAAATGTAGATTAAAAAAATTAACTCTTTGAAATGTATATTTATTTGTCTTACAGGATCATATTTTAATTCCATTTTAATACTACGTGTTTGTGCTTTGAGAATTTATATTGCAAGTCTTGGCTTTCCCCAGGCATACTCTTAAGATCCTGTAATCCTCTCAGGTCCAGCAGTAGAGACAGTCTTGTAAACATGAGAGTTTCCTCCATAAAACTGTCCTTGGAAAATAAATCTATGCAGTTTGCCTCCTATCAGCACCTACTCCTGCACATGCAGTGTTTCACACTCAATGGGTCTAATTTGTATGAAGTCTTCCGATTAGGGCTGTAATTTCTCTGTCCGTTTACACCTGTGATGCTATTTAAAGATGTCATATTATTGACCTAAATCATAACTTTCCAGAGTGGTTTTTGTCCAGTAAGGTTTTTTTGAGGCTGTCCGATTACAAGGTGAGTGGAGTGCAGAGGAAAATAGTGCATTACTGAAGGCTTGGAGTGCTTTTCTCTGTCTCTGAGTATTCTGAGGTGGTGAGTGAGGCAACTGTTAAAGATGAAGGTATCGTACAGTCTGTCCAAGGCATCCACTTCCCATGGCATTTCTTAAAGAAGTGTGAAGAAAATGAACCGTTTCCCAAGATTTCTGCTTGAGAGCCATGCTCAAAGCTTTGTGAAGAATATTCTGTTGGTATGCACGTACCAGATAATAGTGGGCTCTTCTAGCAGCTCCAGATTTCCTTTGTGCCCACTTATGTTGCTACTTAGGCATGTAAAATACGTTAAAATGGCCATAGCCAACACGATGATTGTGTCAGCGTCCATTGGGATCTGGGGTCACATCTGTCACTGTACATCGCAGTGCTGTATCTCTCTGCAGCTCAGAACAGTCTCCGCTTGCAGCTCAGAATAATCCTTCCTTTAGGTGATGTTTCTGTCCATCCAGCCTTTCTTGCATGACTTCACTTTTCTTAAACTATGAAATATAGTCCTGCATTGGAAGAAAACCTGCAAATGTGTCACTGGCCTCAATTCGGACTGGGAATGCATCAGGCTGGTTGCTGTAGAAATATCCCAGCAGTCAAATCTGTGTCTGCCAAAGCTGATGTTTCTTTACTCTATACATTTCTCTATTCGTGTTTCCCAACTTGGAGGCTGAGTCTTAGAGTTACAAGAGTCTGTGATCACAGGATTTTTTACTTTGGATCTGAAAGTGTAAGACAATTCTGCTCTAGGATTTTCATCTTGGACAAGCTGTATCAGATTTTTAGCCTGTATGGCCAGCTATGGTTCTTATGTACACCCACAGCCAGCAAAAGTGAAACAAGTTCTAGTTAGTGGTTACTGAATAGAAGATTTATGTACAAAACTTACTATACAGTCATGATTAAGTTTTAACTTATGCATGTGTGTAAGTGATCTCATATTTTATCACTTGATATATGAACTGAAGCAACTCAAATCAATGAAAGAAATTATATGGGAGTGTACAACATAGCTATCATTGGATTTGAATGTACGATGGAGTTCCTCAGCATGCCTAGTGTTTGCATAGGAAAGGTGAAGGTTTGGTGAGTGCAATATGTGGGATTTCATGACAAGAGGTGTCCGTGAGGCTCTCCTGAAAGGTTCCCCAAAGCACATGCGAGACTGAGAGGTGGTATACAACAGCACAAAGAGGTAAAAAATTAGTGGAAATGCTTTAGGATAATGTAAAGGGAAATAGATTTAATTAAGGCATATAGCTCTGGGTGCCTTACAAGTATCTGACTTTGTTCTTGAAAATGACAATGATCAGAGTTTTGGAATTTCTGTCATTGAATTGAGAAAGCTGTAACAGCTTATCCACAGACTGGGTATTCCTGTGTCTTGAACTCACACAGGAGGATTATGGGCAGAGTTAGACCATTCTTCATTATGCATTTACAAGCTTGGTTTCAATTTGAAGTTGTAGCTAGGTGCACTTAACCATACATCAGAGTCTCTGTGAGTAAGAAGTGGAATGTCAGAGGTCTGGCAATTATTTTGGACAAAGATTTCAATAATTTGCTGCCATTTTATTCTTGCTTTCCCCTGGTATGAAAACTGTGAAGGAGGAGGAAACCAAATTTTTAATTGTCCCAAATAAAATTGAATCATGAGCCAAGTTAACCACTTATTTTGTAATTGTAGTTGATGCAACACATAAGAAGTTTGTTTTCCACTGTTTTTTGTAGCTGCTTATCTTTCTACTATTTTTTGTAAATTGGTAATTTAAAAACCAGTAGTATTGATAGAATAGAATAGAATAGAACTAGAATAGAGCAGAATGGAATGGAATGGAATAGAATGGAATAGGAATAGAATAGAATAGAATAGAATAGAATAGAATAGAATAGAATAGAATAGAATAGAATAGACCAGGTTGGAAGAGACCTTCAAGATCATTGTGTCCAACCTATCATCCAACACCACCTAATCAACTAAACCATGCAACCAAGCACCCTAACAAGTCTCCTCCTAAACACCTTCAATGATGGTGACTCCACCACCTCCATGGTCAGCACATTCCAGTGGGCAATCACTCTCTCTGTATAGAATTTCTTCCTAACATCCAGTCTGAACCTCCCCTGGCGCAGCTTAAGACTGTATCCTCTTGTTCTGGTGCTGGTTGCCTGGGAGAAGAGACCAGCCCCCGCCTGTCTACAACCTCCCTTCAGGTAGTTGTAGAGACCAATAAGGTCTCCCCTGAGCCTCCTCTTCTCCAGGCTAAGCAACCCCAGCTCCCTCAGCCTCTCCTCACAGGGCTTGTGTTCCAAACCCCTCACCAACTTTGTTGATGATGGCTTTAAACCAGGAATGTGTAGCATTTTATTTAGTCTCTTGCTTTTTCCAGATGCCTTAAGCTACTGGAAAAAGTATTTACTATGTCACAAATTTTCCTGCCTTATTAGTTAAAGGAAAATATTTCCCTACAGATATTTTTCGCGTGTAATGCTATTACCCATATTTCACAAGCTGTTTGCAGTTTAAACTTAATCATATTTGCCTCTCTGTCACTGAAGCTTTTTGGAATTACCTTAGAGATCTCGGTCTTATTTGGATATTTATAATTAGATTTGATGTATCATACTTTGTTTATCTCAGTTAATGCCTAAAGGCTTGATTCTGATCTGAGATCTGCAGAGGCACAGCAGCAAATTTAGAATAAAGTCTGTACTGGAGATGCTAATAGCAATCTCTATCCAAAACAGCTATTCTGCTCTCCTCCTGTCTGCTAAAATGTGCTAGATTGGAAAGATGTATTTGTATTTCATTTAGAATGATATAATGGCAGGAAGTCTAACATCCTGCCAGTCTGCAGGATTTTAGTCTTTTGTCCTGGTGATTGCCATACATATTATTGATTGCATAGCTAATATATGAAAGTTGTTATTTACTGGAATAAATATGGTTTTGAACCTTCAAATATCCATTAATACAAAAAGACCTAATCACCTGCACTTTTACTTTGTATTTTTTCCCTCTATATATTAAACAATTAAGAGATCCAAATACAAAATTCAGCATTCTTGGAAAGTCAGTTTGTACCGGTGATGCTCCACAGAGAATTTTACCTGAAGGGAGGTTGTAGACAGGCAGAGGTTGGTCTCTTCTCCCAGGCAGCCAGTACCAGAACAAGAAGACACAGTCTCAGGCTGCGCCAGGGCAGGTTTAGGCTGGACGTTAGGAAGAAGTTCTGTACAGAGAGAGTGATTGCCCATTGGAACGGGCTACCCGTGGAGGTGGTGGGGTCACCTTCATTGGAGATGTTCAGGAGGAGACTTGATGGGGTGCTTGGTGCCATGGTTTAGTTGTTTAGGTGGGTTGGATTGGTTGATGGGTTGGACGCAATGATCTTGAAGGTCTCTTTCAGCCTGGTGTATTGTATTGTATTGTATTGTATTGTATTGTATTGTATTGTATTGTATTGTATTGTATATGAGTTAATCATCACCCACATTTTGTAGTTTACACCCAGTAAAGGAAAAATATTTTTTGTTATCTTTTTTGATGTGCATTCTCTTTGGGTAGCTCTAGGCCCGTGACTGCCATGAATTCATATCCTTCTTTGATTTAAAAAAGTTTGGTATGGTCCTACCATACTGTGGATACTTCACATAGTGCTACAACTGGTGCTGTACCAGTAGAAAGAGTTTTGCAATACATATTGGCCGTGCATGCATCAGTTCTTGCTGCTGAGTTATTTGTGTTTGGAGTGCACTGAATTACAGTATGGAAAATGTTATGTTTCCTTCTCTTGCAAGCCTTGGCAAAACTCTGTCACCATCCTCTCCTCAGACGTGTTTTCATTCAAGAGATTTGGTAACATGCTAATATCTGCCACCAAGCTGGTTTGCCATTTAGATCATGAAGGCCTGTCATATTTGAAAGCAGGAGCATTTAGCTGGCTTAGAGTGATTTGCCCATATGAGTAAAAGGCATGGGAAACTTTCCCCTTGTTAGCTCCAAGAACAGAATATACACAGGAAAACCCTTCTGTAAATTGGTTCATGTGTGTGTTGCTTTTGGTTCAAGCCCCAAAATGTATTTGAAAATCAAAGTGCTTACTGCACCTCAGATCTAGATTGCACTGTACTCTAGCCAGGCTTTGCTCACATCTAATGTAGGTGTTGTGTAAGGTAGCCTATGGACTGCAGTTGTTGTCAAATCTATTTCACCTTCCTAGTCATTTATTTGTGGGTTTGGAGTCTTGATTAGGGTAAATTACACTCAGTGATCATAGTTTGTCTTTGAGACTGCTATCACCTTATGAAAGGGACCCTTCTAAAAACTTGTAAGATTCCCCAAACCTTTATGTATAGGCAGTCTTTGTGAAGAGGTGTAACACATTTGTGGATTTCCTAAACGAGATAAAGTAGGGGAGAAGTATTTTTGAATTATCTGTTGCCATTTGGGCCCACCCGGGCAGGAGCACAGCACTACTGAGCCAGACTCCTCACAGTCCTCCCTTGCTTCAAGTGTGGGAAACTTCTCCAGTGTGAGTCCTTCACATAGGCTGTAGCTCTTCACTAACTGCTCCAGTGGGAGTCTCTTCTATGGGCTGTGATCCTCCCAGTATGGGATTGCTACTGCATGGGCTCCTTTCAGAATCATGACCTTCTCTGTTAGCCAACTGCTCTGACCTGGGGTTTTGCACTGGCTGTAAGTAGGCGTCTGCTCCACCACTAATCTCCCTGGGCTGCAGGGGAACAGCCTGCCTCACCACGCTCTTCACCATGGGCTGAAGAGGAATCTCTGCTGCAGCACACTTCCCCCTCTCTTCCTTCTCCACTGACCTTGGTGTCTACAGAGTTGTTTCTCTCACATCCTGCTCCATTCCAAAACAAAAGAACTTCCCCAGCAGATTGTTGTTATCTTGGATATATTGTCACAGAGGTGCTTCCACCATCACTGATTGGCTCAGAGGCAGGTCTGACTCGGAACTGGGGTGCTTCTCAGCATCTCACAGAAGCCACCTTGTAGCCACTCCACTACCGAAATCCTGCCACACACAAGCCCAACACAATGTTTTAACAGTCAGAAAATTTGCGGTTGTGTTTTGAAGGTTATTTATAATGTTATGCTTTTATGGCAAAACAGTATGCTAAATTAAAGTCTGCTGACATGCAATACAGGTTTGGGCTGCATTTAAAAAGAACAATACCCATAAAATATTCTGCAGTTCTCATAAAAATACAGGTACCCAGACTGATTTTTCTGGTCTAACCTTTAGATGAAGAATGCTGATTTAATATTCATAAGGCAGAAGGTAATCTCTTGCTTCTTGAGTTTGGGTACACTGTAGAAAACAACAGTGCTGCAAATTACTGTTGCTAGAGACTTTAATTTCTTACTGGACTGTTTGTGTGGTTTCAGAGAAATATGGCTTTATTAAGAAAAGACAAATGTATATCCTCTACTAATTATTCAGAGGTTCTGCATACACTAATTAGCAGTGTGTTATTTCTCACATATTCAAATTATAGTGTACAAATACATTTTAATTGCTAATGATTTATACACAAGTTATTAATTTCATTATTATAGAAAGTTGATACTGTGGAAAATTATTAGTGCAGTACGTATTTTGGACAAGACCAGGGCGATAATTATGGTTACTATTAGTATTCCAGCATTCTCCAGACTTTACTGAGCCTTTTAGAAATGCAGAGAACAGCACAGCCTGCATTTAAAAAAATGCACAAAGCAGTAAGAATAGATGTAACATGCTGAGAGTCACACTGATGCTAGGCAAATGTCTCATTATTTACAGGTTTTCTCCTATCTGACTCTAAATTTAACATACTTGTGCTATTTAAGCTGTTGCTGTCTGCACTGATCCATCTGTTAGGGCTGACCAACCTGTGGCTCTTAAGCAGCCTGCATGCAGAGCTCCCTGCCAGGGTTGTATGTAGAGCTGTGGTGAGGCCATCCATCACAGTCATTCCTGGAAAAATAAACCTCACAGATCTGGGAGCTAGTGGATGGTGTCCAGGCCAGCCAGCACTTCAGGGCCATTCCAATTCATGAAAAACAGGGATCTAATGGAGAGAGTCCAATGAAGAGCTACAAGGATGATTAAGGGACATCTCTCCTGTGAAGAAAGACTTAGAGAACTGGGGCTGTTTAGTCTGAAGCAGAAAAGGCTGAGAGGGGACCTTATTGCCCCTGTACTCTGCTTTGGTTAGGCCGCACCTTGAGTACTGTGTCCAGTTCTGGGACCCTCAGTTTAAGAAGGACATCGAGACACTTGAACGTGTCTCCACTGCTTTGTGCAACCTGTTCTAGTGTTTCAGCATCCACCTCATAAAAAGATTTTTCTTGTATCTACATAAATCTTCCTTCTTGTTGTTCAAAAACATTACCCCTTGTCCTATCACTACAGGCCCTGCTAAGATTGTCCTTGTCTGTCTTATACTCCCTTTCAGTACTGACAGGCTACTTTAAGGTCTCCCTGGAGCCTTCTCTGCTCCAGGTTGAACAGCCCCATCTCTCTTAGCCTTTCTTTGTAAGAGAGGTGCTCCAGCCCTCTGATCATTTTTGTGGCCTTCATCTGGACCCACTCCAACAGATCCATGTCTTTTGCTTAGGACTCCAGAGCTAGATGAAATAGTCCAGGTGAGATCTCACCAGAGAGAAGGACAGAATCACTTTCCTTGACCTGCTGGCCATGCTTCTTTTGATGCAGCCCAGGGTATGGTTGGTCTTCTGAGCTGCGAGCACGCATTACCAGCTCACATCCAGCTTTTCATCCACCAGTATTCCCGAGGTCTCTCAGGCAGGGCTGCTCTCCCTTTGTCCTATAGCCTGTATTGATACAGGGGATTGCCCTGACACAGGTACAGGACATTGTACATGGCCTTGTGGATATTCATGAGGTTCATCTTAGATTCAATGTGAGAAAAAAAAAGTAGTAAGTATCAGACATGACTTGTGTGGGGGATGTAGGTAAAGAAAAGGTGTTAAAGTTACACTAGACTATGTTGGAACTGCTTAGAGAAGCACAAATGATCCTGGAGGTAACAGAAGAGCTCTGTTTTGTCACATACTGTGAATTTATGTATAAGGTTGATTTATGAAATTGAATAAATGGAGAAGCAGCAGCAGATTTGCTTTGAGTCATATATGCAAGTCTGTTAACTAACAGTGTTCAAAGAAGCAAAGGGTTTAAAAAAAAAAAGAGAAAACAGCTTCAGGAGAGAGAATTGAAGAAAAAAATCATGCAAATCATGCATGTTTGGTTGTTGTGAGACAGAGGGCATCAGTGAACATGAACAACTGCATTTGACAGATGAAAGAAGGACCATTGTCACTATTTTCCAGTTTCTCAGTTGATGGTTAGTTAACATATGTCAATTGATTTGAATTTACAACAGCTGAAAATTAGACCTTCAATACTGAAGCAGGCTGGCATATGCAAAATGGACAGCAAGACCTAATAAATAACTTAGTTGACCTTTATATATTATTTATAAAGGGCTATGCATGCAAAGTGCTAAGCACCTTCCATTTTCAATAACCAGCCTGCAGGAGCTACCCATAAAAGCATTTATTCATTCTAGCAAGGACAGAAGCCAGATTAATTGGAGGATTTACCTCTGTTAGTAGGATGTGGTGTGTTCTGTTGTCTTACTGACATATACTAGTTTTGTAGAGATACCCAAGAGAAGATTTTAAATAATGTAAAAAGTGTCTGTGCCTATACAGAGCTAGTGACAAAATAAGAATAAAATAATAAAAATAATGAAGTTCTCTCCCACAGATGAATTTACATATGGTTTAATACTTTGCCAGTAAGATTATCACAGAGTATCACAGGATCAACCAGGATGGAAGAGACCTCCAAGACCATCAAGTCCAACCGATCATCCAACCCTATCTAATCAACTAAACCATGGCACTAAGTCCCTCATCCAGTCTTTTCTTAAACACCTCTGGGGATGATGACCCCACCACCTGCCTGGGCAGCCCATTCCAATGGCCAATCACTCTTTCTATGAAGAACTTTCTTCTAAGATCGAGCCTAAACTTCCCCTTGCACAGTTTCAGACTGTGTCCTCTTGGTCTGTTGCTGGTTGCCTGGAAGAAGAGACCAACTCCAGCCTGGCTCAACCTCCATTCAGGTAGTTGTAGATAGCAAAAAGGTCTCTTCTGAGCCTCCTCTTCTGGCTAAATAACCCCAGCTCCTTCAGCCTTTCCTCATAGGGCTTGCTCTCCAGACCCCTCACCAGCTTTGTTGCCCTTCTCTGGACACGCTTGAGCAATTCACCATCTTTATTGAATTGAGGGGCTGAGAACTGGACACAGTACTCAAGGTGTGGCCTGACCAATGCTGAGTCCAGGGACAGAATGACTTCTCTGCTCCTGCTGGCCACATTATTCCTGATCCAGGCCAGGATGCCATCGGGCTTCTTGGCCACCTGGGCACACTGCTGGCTCATGTGGATTAACCAATCACAATAGTGAGGCAGAGGAACCTGAAGTTCTGGTTTCTGCAAGGGCGTTAACTAGGATTGGACCATCTAGGAATCTTATTGTAGGTCAAGCAGTTATTTGTGTAATTCACTGCATTTACAGCAAAGAGCAACAGCAAGTGGAAGCTGTTGCAGTTGTGTAATTCCTCACAGGAAAAGGATTTACAGTCACAGTCAGGATCTGCAGGAGGATTCTAGACTGGGACAATTATGCACTCAGCCTATGCGCTGAGTGTGGCAGAGTGTACTTTGGATCAATAAGAGTGTCTGGTACCAGAAGCTATGACTCTGGCATGTGTTATTTCCAATGCAGTTTTGGAAACAAGAAAGATATTCATAGTTTAATAGCCCATTCTTTCTCTCAGAGTACAACCCATTTGTTGCAAATATTCCTGCTTCCCTTTCTCAGATTTGATTAGGCTGACCTTTCATCACAATTAAAAACAGGCAAACAAACACAGCAGAAATGTTATTAGGAAAAAAATCTTTAAAAAGTTAATCAACCTTTGAATAAATAATTTAGATAGGGCAAAAGAATTACTGTAGCTTGCATCATGAGAGTTCTTATACAAGATCCTAGTGTGTGGTTTTTTCTGACCTAAAAATCTGTCTGTCAAGGACATCATGGTAGGCAGTTTGATAACAAAGGATTATGCTTTTAAATATGTGTGGCATTGGCTGGATTAACTGTAGGCCGTCTCTTAGATGGGCTGATGGAAATTTCTGCTGGTAGAAGGTGGCAGTATTCAGCTGTGGACAGTATTGGGCCTTCTTGGGAGTAGCAGAGTATTAATCACTCTTACCATAGGCTTTACTAATACAGAAAATTGTATATCTCAGGGATTACAGAATAACAGAATCACCAAGGTTGGAAGAGACCTCAAAGATCATTGAGTCCAACCTGTCACCACAGACCTCATGACTAGACCATGGCACCAAGTGACACATCCAGTCCCCTCTTGAACACCTCCAGGGATGGTGACTTCACCACCTCCCTGGGCAGCCCATTCCAATGGCTAACGACTCTCTCAGTGAAGAACTTTCTCCTCACCTCGAGCCTAAACTTCCCCTGGTGTAGCTTGAGACTGTGTCCTCTTGTTCTGGTGCTGGTTGCCTGGGAGAAGAGACCAACCCCCTCCTGGCTAAAACCACCCTTCAGGTAGTTGTAGACAGCAATAAGGTCTCCCCTGAGCCTCCTCTTCTCCAGGCTAAACAATCCCAGCTCCCTCAACCTCTCCTCGTAGGGCTTGTGCTCAAGGCCTCGCACCAGCCTCGTTGCCCTGATTTCCTCTCTGAATTGTGTTTGCACCGCGTACAAGTTACTTAAAGGTGTGCCCTTTTCCTCTCAAACATAAAACTTCTTTTTTTCCTCAATGAATTCTATGTCTGCTGAAATAACTCAGTTTGCACTACAGAAAGATTAGTCCTCATTACATATTTTTATTATTTTCCCATTCATAGAATCATATAATCATAGAATCATAGAATCAGTCAGGGTTGGAAGGGACCACAAGGATCAGCTAGTTCCAACCCCTGCCATGGGCAGGGACACCCTACACTAGATCAGGCTGGCCAGAGCCTCATCCAGCCTGGGCTTAAACACTTCCAGGGATGGGGTCTCAACCACCTCCCTGGATAACCCATTCCATGGCTTCACCACTCTCATGGTGAAGAAATTCCTCCTCACATCCAGCCTGAATCTCCCTATTTCCAGCTTCATTCCATTCCCCCTAGTCCTATCACTACCTAATATCCTGAGAAGTCCCTCCCCAGCCTTCCTGTAGTCCCCCGTCAGATACTGGAAGGCCACAATGAGGTCACCTCGGAGCCTTCTCTTCTCCAGACTGAACAGCCCCAACTCCTTCAGTTTGTCCTCATAGGAGAGGTGCTCCAGCCCTCTGATCATCCTCGTGGCCCTTCTCTGGACACATTCCAGCATGTCCATATCCCTCTTGTAATAGGGGCTCCAGAACTGGATGCAGTACTCCAGGTGGGGTCTCACCAGGGCTGAGTAGAGGGGGAGAATCCCCTCCCTTGACCTGCTGGCCACACTTCTCTTGATGCAGCCCAGGATCTGATTGGCTTTCTGGGCTGCAAGTGCACATTGAGAGCTCATGTTGAGCTTCTTCTCCACCAGCACCCCCAAGTCTCTCTCCTCCGGGCTGCTCTCCAGCCAGTCACTGCCCAGCCTGTATTTGTGCCTGGGATTGCCTCGACCCAGATGCAGGACCCTGCACTTGGTCTTGTTGAAGCTCATGAGGTTGGCTTGTGCCCACCTCTCCAGCCTGTCAAGGTCCCTCTGGATGGCATCCCTTCCCTCCAGTGTGTCTGCTGCACCACACAGCATGGTGTCATGGATGTGGAAGCTCATGAGATAAGCAGAACAAAATTACAGAAAATAGTAAGTAATCATCTGTGCAATCAGAAAAACTTCATGTTGTTTACAAAACCCAACCCAGACAAATGTCACAATTTCTAATTTTTTTTCCTCATGTTAAATATGCAGAACAAAACTACTTTTAGCAAATTATAATTTGAATGTGTATATTTATATATATCTATATGTATCTAGATTTATATATACACGTATGTGTGTGTATATATATGTGTATATATATATGTATACCGACAGAATAACAGAATCACAGAATGATAGCATTTGGAAGGGACCTCTGGAGATCATCTATTCCAACCCCCTGCCAGAGCAGGTTCACCAAGAGTGGATTGCACAGGGCAGCAGCCAGGTGTGTTTTGAATAACTCGAGAGGTGAAGACTCTACCACTGCTCTGGGCAACTTGTTCTGTGCTTTACCACTCTCAAAGTAAAAGAGTTCCTTCTCATCTTCAGATGGACCTTCTCATGTTCAAGTTTGTGCCCACTACCTCTTGTCCTGTCACAGGCAACTGCTGAAAAAAACCTGGTCCCATCTTCCTGATACCCAGCCTTTAAGGGTTGATAAGCATTGATAAGATCTTCTCCTCAGTCCTCTCTAGGCTAAAGAGCCCCAAGTTCCTCAGCCTGTCTTAATAAGAGAGATGTTCTAGTCCTCTGTCATCTTTGTATCCCTTTGCTGTCCCTTCTCAAGCAGTTGACTGTCTTTCTTGAACTGAGTAGTCCGGAACTGAACACAGTACTCCAGATGAGGTCCCACTAAGGCAGAGTAGAGGGGCAGGAAAACCTCACTTGACCTGCTTGCCATATTTGTCTTGATGCCCTCCAGGATGATATTGCCTTCTTGGCCACAAGGACATGTCACTAGCTCATGGTCATCCTGTTGTCTAGGACTTCTAGGTCTTCTCCCACAGAGCTGCTTTCCAGCAGGTCAACCTGTACTAATGCATGTGTCCACACATATAGCTGCCTTTTAAACTTGTCAATTGTGTGCTGTATCATTTTAGGTTTTGTCCCTGTTATATAGTAATTGCAATTTAACAACAGTAGTCTCAGGGAAAAAAGAAGGTATGTTGTCTTTGCTATGTGATGTATAGTACATAAAATAATGCAAGGAGAGAAACTGTCAGCATTCTGGATAATAGAAGGCCCTCAGTATCAGCAACTGCTTGAGGCATTTCTCACTAGCTGCTTGATTTCCTGATTGCTCAGCATTTTGCAGAAGATTGGAATTATACTAAAAGCAAACTTACATGTTCTCTACAAATTATTCACTATTTCTTTGCTGCAGGGCTATTGTGGAAACAACTTACACTTTTCTGGCTTTATGCAGAGGAGCTTTTATAGTCAAAGGCAATGATAATCTTATGATTTACCCAGCTCAGTAACAATCTAAAATGCTGGTGTTTTCCTCAGTAACAGTCAGTTCATTTCTTTGTTTCTAAGGAAAAGCATTCCTTCCCATCACATGCCTCATGATGAAGCTCTTTGTGCTGATGGAGTCTTATCCTTCACAGAAATACCAGCCTCAGAGTTTAGAAACCACTCCCTTCCTTCTGTTGGTGAATCTAAACTCTTAAATCATAGAATTGTTAAGACTGGAAGGGACCTCAGGGACCATCTAGTTCTAACCCCCCTGCCATGGTCAGGGACACCTCACACAAGATCAGGTTGCTCAGAGCCGCATCCAGCCTGGCCATACAAACCTCCAGGGATGAGGCTTCCACCACCTCTCTGGGCAACCTGTTCCAGTGTCTCATCACCCTCATGGTGAAGAATTTCTTCCTAACATCCAATCTGAATCTACCCATTTCTATTTTTGTTCCATTCCCCCAAATTCTATCATTACCTGACACCCTAAAAGTCTCTCCCCAGCTTTCTTGTAGCCCCCCTTAAGATACTGGAAGGCCACAATAAGGTCTCCTTGGAGCCTTCTCTTGTCCAGACTGAACAGCCCCAACTCCCTCAGTCTGTCCTCATAGGAGAGGTGCTCCATTCCTCTGATATATATATCTTTGTAGTATTCCTTGAATGCTGAATTGAACGTGTCCAGAGAAGGGCAACGAGGCCGGTGAGAGGCCTCAAGCACAAACCCTACGAGGAGAGGCTGAGGGAGCTGGGATTGTTTAGCCTGGAGAAGAGGAGGCTCAGGGGAAACCTTATTGCTTTCTACAACTACCTGAAGGGTGGTTGTGGCCAGGTGGAGGTTGGTCTCTTCAGTGGTTGTAGTAAGGGGTACATTTCGTATCCCTGTGTATTCTGTTTAATTGGCATTATTTTTTCTCCTTGATTGTGGTTCTCTCTCTGTGCTGTTCTATTAAACTCTCCTTATCTCAACCCTTGGAGCTTTGTCTTTTTCTCCTTCCGATCCCCGTGGGGGTGGGGGAGCAGTTGTGTGCGTGGCTGTGTGGGCTTAGCTGCCAGTTGGACCTGAAGCATGGCAGTCATTTTGGCACCCAATGTAAGGCTCAAATCCATGACCCTAGGATTAAGAATCTTATGCTCTACTAACTGAGCAAGATGTGGCCCCTTCCAGCTTCTTGTGAAGGAGAAACAAAGAAACAAACAATAACAACAGCAGCAACAACAAATAAACCCAAAAAACAAAGCCAAATCCCAAACCAACAAAACTCCAACCAAAAACTTGATGCTATCCTTGCTGAACCCAGGACAGTATGACAGTAAATAGACAATAGTCCTGAGCTCCATTTTGATGTCAAGATTTATGCCATAGGCTGCACGCAGTCTCAGATAATCAAATTGTGTAGTTTTAAATATTCATTGATATATATACACATATATATATGTTGGTTTATTTTCTGATGCTGTGGTATGACTCCAGGCTAGGTTTTGCCCTTGCGTGTGCACAAGCAATTCCCATTGACTTTGAATCATAGAATCATAGAATCAGTCAGGGTTGGAAGGGAACACAAGGATCATCTAGTTCCAACCCCTCTGCCATGGGCAGGGACACCCTACACTAGATCAGGCTGGCCAGAGCCTCATCCAGCCTGCTCTTAAACACCTCCAGGGACGGGGCCTCAACCACCTCCCTGGATAACCCATTCCATGGCTTCACCATTCTCATGGTGAAGAACTTCTTCCTCACATCTAGCCTGAATCTCCCCATTTCCAGCTTCATTCCGTTCCCCCTAGTCCTAGCACTACCTGATAGCCTGAGAAGTCCTGCCCCAGCCTTCTTGTAGGCCCCCTTCAGATACTGGAAGGCCACAATGAGGTCACCTCGGAGCCTTCTCTTCTCCAGACTGAACAGCCCCAACTCCTTCAGTCTGTCCTCACAGGAGAGGTGCTCCAGCCCTCTGATCATCCTCGTGGCCCTTCTCTGGACACATTCCAGCACGTCCACATCCCTCCTGTAATAGGGGCTCCAGAACTGGATGCAGTACTCCAGGTGGGGTCTCACCAGAGCTGAGTAGAGGGGAAGAAGCACCTCCCTTGACCTGCTGGTCACACTTCTCCTGATGCAGCCCAGGATCTGATTGGCTTTCCGGGCTGCAAGTGCACATTGAGAGCTCATGTTGAGCTTCTCGTCCAAGGTGAAGCAAGGTGACTCCTCACAGGAGTGGGATATTGTCCCTCAGCCTTTATGGCAGTGCAATTATTTAATCAATTGTGGGGTTTTGTGACACCTCACAATGCAGCAAATCAATAGTAAATCATCAGTCAGTATTTCTGGTTTTTAGTGAGTGATAGCAAATAAAACATGTTCCTTGTGTTAATAATTTTACATCATAGGCTCATCCATGCATAAGCAGGCATGACTCTCATTTTGTTTTTACAGTTGCTTTATTTATGATCCAAATTTGACACAATGTAGTAGAATATGATTATGAAGTGCAGATGTGATTTATGTTTAAGCCCATACTTTCAGTAGTGCAAGGCTGAGGGAGCTTGGGTTGCTTAGCCTGGAGAAGAGGAGACTCAGGGGTGACCTTATTGCTCTCTACAACTACCTGAAGGGAGGTTGTAGCCAGGCAGAGGTTGATCTCTTCTCCCAGGCAGCCAGTACCAGAACAAGAGGACACAGTCTCAGGCTGCGCCAGGGCAGGTTTAGGCTGGAGGTTAGGAAGAAGTTCTATACAGAGAGAGTGATTGCCCATTGGAATCGGCTACCCGTGGAGGTGGTGGAGTCACCTTCATTGGAGGTGTTCAGGAGGAGACTTGATGGGGTGCTTGGTGCCATGGTTTAGTTGTTTAGGTGGGTTGGATTGGTTGATGGGTTGGACGCGATGATCTTGAAGGTCTCTTTCAGCCTGGTGTATTGTATTGTATTACTGTATTGTACACATGTGTTCATTGGCATTACCATTAATAACTTAAGTTTTTAAGGTTTTGATTTTTTTTTTTTTCCCTAGTACCCATGTGGATTTTGTTGATTGTTGTTAATTACTGCTTTCACTGGGCATTGAAAATTGTGTCTTGCAGGTAATACCTAGAGGAGAGCTTTGATTACTTGATTATTAGGTAACCTGAGCTGTGTGACTGGAGTGGAGACAATAACTGGAAATTACTACCCACTTTAGCGCCAACCAACCCTATAAGGAGAAGCTGAAGGAGCTGGGCTTGTTCAGCCTGGAACAGAGATCTTTTACAGACATCTTTTGAGGGACCTAAGAACAGCCCTTGCTGTTTATAAGCAGGTCATCTAGGAGGTGAAGCTAGGCTCACTGAAGTGTGGCAGGGAGGGAAGATGAGAGAAAGTTAAAAGGAGAGGATGAGGCTGAATATTAAAAAAAACCGGTACCCATGGCAGTTTGGAAGTTTTCAACCTTGACCAGGTGAAGCCCTGAGCAGCCTGATAGGGCCTCAGAGGTGACCCGCTGTGAGCAGCAGGTTGGACCAGAGACCTTCTGAGGTCCCTCCCAGCCTGAATCATCCTGTGATCCTGTCCCTAACCCTCCAGCTAGGTCACTTGAAATCTGTTTGATATTTCTGAATTCTCTTCTCAGTTAAACTCGGGGATGAAAAGTAGCTCGGTGAGGAAATCCTGTGGGGTTGTACTGAGTTTGTCAGCAGTAAGATCAGAGCATTATCACAAGGAGCGTGATGTTGGAGGAGTTTCCTTTAAGCCTCCAGGGCAGTCCCCCTGTTCTGACAGGCCGCCCATTAACAGGCCATCCCTCTTTTCTTTTGTCTAGAGGAAAGAAGATAAGCAAATTAAGCAGCTAGTTTGAACTATCTCTTGATAGTATTGTGCTAGTACTTAGACAAAGAATTAACCAGAAAAGCATGGGTGAGATGTAGGTGATCTGGACATGGAAAATCAGAAAACTACAAGAAGTACATTAATGGGACTGACTATTTTATTTGTAGCTCCTCAGTGTGATTTCAGTGAGACACACATTAAACCTAGTAAAACCTGGAAGTAAGTAAAATGACTCTACCTAGATTATATTTTTCATCTCCAGCAAAGGAGTACTTGATGCATCTCTTTCTTTTTTGAGCTGTGTAGGTATGGAAACATAGCTATTGTCAACATACCACAAAGACAGACTAAGAAAGAGCCTGTAGAGAAAGTCAGATTGAAAAAGACAAGTTTTCTGTGCTTCTATGTATTTCTTCTTTTTACAGGAACTATTCCAATTCAAATCAAGCTGTGAAAAATACTTGATTCTGTAGCTTCAGTAGCATCTGTGTTCCTTTGTGTACCCATAAAGAAAACAAATCCATCAGGCTAAGGGTAATCAGCTTCATTCTGCATAGCTGTGTAGGAGAGGAAAAATGCTTTATTCTGTACATTGTTCTCGAGTGATTGAGTTTATGTGATGTCTACATTTCATTTAAACTTTTGGTTAGCTGAAAAGGCATGATCAGCATGTTCTAAAATTGAGGAATTATTATTTTGGCCAATGATGGCATATTTATTCATTTTAAACATTGTGGTGCCTAATTAATTAGTTTCTAAATGTTAGAAATGAAAAAAAAAAAATCATAAAATACATAATGTGAGTTTTCAATAAATAAATAAATGTGCTGCGGTAACTTTGGGGTACCAGAAATTAATAAGCTTTAATTGCAGAGATACTTTAAATAAATGTGCTAGTATACAGACAGTATAAAAGTATGTTGCAATCTTTATTCAGGAAAAAATTTCTATTTCTGTTAATGATTTTTTTCCCCTGAAATGGAACACAAGATAGTCTTTAGAGTGAAAAAATGAACTTGCTTCATATCAGCTGTTCTGAGCTGATTTTGCTGGAATCATTACGGCAGTAGAAAACCTTTCACTACTTTTAAATCTTATTTTATAACTACAGAGAAAAGATTGGCTGTAGTTTTATCACAAACTCTACCTACAGTGGTCTGCCTACCTCCAGTATGCCTGCATGCACTACTGATCCCTTATCCTAAGACAATCAGTTTGATCCTGCAGAACACTGTGGAGAAAAGCAAAATAGAATTATCATAGAATCAATAAGGTTGGAAAAGACCTCAGAGATCATCAAGTCCAACCTGTCACCCAACACCTCATGACTACTAAACCATGGCACCAAGTGCCATGTCCTGTACCCTCTTGAACACCTCCAGGGACAGTGACTCCACCACCTCCCTGGGCACCCCATTCCAGTGGTTAACAACTCTCTCTGTGAAGAACTTTCTCCTTACCTTAAGCCTAAACTTCCCCTGGCGCAGCTTGAGCCTGTGTCCTCTTGTTCTGGTGCTGGTTGCCTGGGAGAAGAGACCAACCCCCCTCCTTGATACAGCCTCCCTTCAGGTAGTTGTAAAGAGCAATAATGTCTCCCCTGAGCCTCCTCTTCTCCAGGCTAAACAACCCCAGCTCCCTCAGCCTCTCCTCATAGGGTTTGTGCTTGAGACCTCTCCCCAGCCTCATTGCCCTTCTCTGGACACGTTCAAGTGTCTCAATGTCCTTCTCAAATTGAGGGGCTCCGAACTGGACACAGGACTCAAGGTGTGCCCTAACCAGTGCTGAGTACAGGGGCAGCATGATTTCCCTACTTCTGCTGGCCACACTATTCCTGATACAAGCCAGGATGCCATTGGCCTTCTTGTCCACCTGGGCACACTGCTGGCTTATGTTCAGACGGCTGTCAACCAGTACCCCCAAGTCCCTTTCTGTCTGGCTGCTCTCCAGCCACTCCGACCCTTCAGTGTTCTGTGTGATTGATTTGGTTTGGATGTTCAGTACCACAGTCACATTTCATCCACCAACTCTTCAGCCACTCTTAACGATTTTTTGTCATTTTTCTTTTTTGTATATAGCAACAGACTATCTGGGAATTATGAATAAATATATGCTAATTAAGACAATAAAGTAGTTTAAAGATACACAAATGTTAATAGGATTTGAAATAAGAGGTAGCTTGAGGCCATTGCTGTAACTAACAGGCCATTTAAAAATTATAACCAACGGGCCCAGTGGACCAGTAGTAAAGTACAGCTGCCTTTTTAGTACACTATCAGAGCTAGCATCCCCTAGACTGAGCTGTACTCCAGTGGTCACAGCTGTGGACTGTGCTGAACTAATTTTGCTTATTCCTGCAAATGCCAGCATAGAAGCTACTAGCTTTACATAATGCCTGGGGTGATACATACAATATTTTCTTATTTGTAAAGTAATCTTTACAACAAATTAATGTAAGTACATTGACAAAGATATCTTGCACTGTTTACATCAAGCTGTTAAATGTTTATTAATTTTAGGTGGTCTTCTTTGCAGGCTGGGATTGATGTGCAAAAGAAATTAAAGGACATTGCTCACCCTTTTGATCAAACAGTTCAGTGAAATGAAAGACTCTGCATTGGTCAGCCCTAAAGTCCAAAAATAAAATGAAAAGCAAGGATTTAATTTGAGAAGGCTACTATTTGAACAGCAAAAAGAAGTTTACATAAGGTGACAGCTATTTTAAATCTTACGTGATAACCATGATAAAGAAAAATATTTTGTAATGGGAAATTCTGTTTGATAGTCTGCCTCCTTTTCCTTCAGACCCCACAGCCTTTGGTCCATTTGCAGAGATAACAGGGTGCCAGCCAGCAAATCTCAGCTCCCTTCTTATCTCTCTTCTTTTCTAAAACCATCACCAGCACATTTCCCAGCTCTGTAGAAATCCCAATTATAGATAGTCCATTTCAAAATGCCTTGTGATTGTAGCCCCGTTGCTGCCAAAGATATGAGAGAACAAAATGAGAGGGCTTCTGCTCCTGTTTTAAATTAGTGAAGTTGTGGAAATACTTCAGATGGTGCCTGAGAACCTGGCAAAGAGAAAACAGAATTAGCTGAAAACTCAGGAAGAAATGAAGAGAAGTGAAAAACATATTTCTGTTCCTGCTTTATTTTTGTTAGGCAGTTTCCAGCTACAGAAACCATAATCTCTATCTTCAGAAGGTAATTTCTGGGAGAAATGAAGAGAACTCCTTACATGTAGAAAGATGTTAAGTGGTGTGTACAATTGCATATTAACAGCTGGCTTAGGCTTTGACCAGAAATGCTCTCACTGAAGTGGTTCTGAATGCATTTTGCCATTTTTCTGTTATGCTTTACAGATTATTGCTCTCATGTATAAGCTCCTATGACAATGTCATGGGATGAAAGGTTGAAACATCATTTTTGATGGGCCAAGAGCAGGATAGGAGCCCAGATATCTCCATCACAGTGTGCCTAAGACGCAGTTGGATTTCTTTGGGTTAAGCCAGCAAGTTGTACTGCTGTCATCTTGTGTATTGGAACATACTATGAAAGAAACTATGACTGGAAGGAAGCTTCTAGCATTGCTCTAGTCAACGATAAAATTTAGTGACATACATTTATTTTAGTGGAAGTTAGCAATTTTGGTCTTAGAGGAGAACATGAGATAGGGTAAGCAATTTCTGCCTCTTGAAAGGTTGTATTGTGTTTCAGAATGGCTATATGAGTCAAGGGGAGATAGGTCATGCCAAGTGTTTAAAACCTTTACCTATGTTATGCAAGCTGCTTGGTCTGGTAGCCACTAGGAGCTCCGGTTTTGGATAAAGAAACCATTTTGTTAGGTATTTTACAAATACAGAGTTACAAAAGAGGTGTTCATTCATAGCAGAACTTACAATGTAATTACTCCTGGCCAAGCTGTCAGCCCATGGCACTGGGTTAGGAACTGGCTGTAGGGCCGAGCCCAGAGAGTGTGGTGAATGGTGCCAAATCCAGCTGGCGGCCAGTCACTAGTGGTGTGCCCCAAGGATCAGTGTTGGGCCCCATCCTGTTCACTATCTTTATTGATAATCTGGATGAGAGGATTGAGTCCCTCACCAGTAGATTTGCAGATGACACCAAGCTGGGGGCAGGTGTTGATCTGTTAGAGGGTTGGAGGGCTCTGCAGAGGGACCTTGACAGGCTGGACAGATGGGCAGAGTCCAACGGCATGAGATTGAACACATCCAAGTGCCAGGTTCTACACACTGGCCACAGCAACCCCATGCAGTGCTATAGGCTGGGGACAGAGTGGCTGGAGAGCAGCCAGGCAGAGAGGGACCTAGGGGTACTGGTCGATAGTAGGCTGAACATGAGCCAGCAGTTGCCATGGTGCCATGGTTTAGTTGATTAGATAGTGTTGGGTGATAGGTTGGACTTGATGATCGGATGGACTTGATGATCTTGAAGGTCTTTTCCAACCTGGTTAATTCTATTCTATTCTATTCTATTCTATTCTATTCTATTCTATTCTATTCTATTCTATTCTATTCTATTCTATTCTATTCATGTGAAGCAGTGTTTTGTGGGTGGTAGCTATGCTCTATGAAACAAAATAAATGTTCTCCTTTCATCAGCTGTTGGGCTGCCAGACCGTAGCACGTTCATTTCCGTAACTATTTAATGCCCCAGAACTGAAATGAAATAAATTCTCCTTGCTAAACTAAGCATGGAGAAGAATACAAGGCAAGTCTGTTTGCCACAGTTAAAAAGTTATGTACTTTTATTTGGCTTATGTGCTTATTTCTTTCAAAGACAGCTATCCCATTTTATAGCAGAGACTGTGTTTAAAAGAAACAACTCTCCAGTTTGCATCAGAATAGAAAACTTGTGATCTGTAGAAATAGAAAAACATGCATACATATTCTTATGATGTATACACAGATGTATTTATGCATGTCTTAAACCTAAGTCCTGTCTTAACCTGAGAATAGTTATTTAGAAAGCATTCTCCATTCATGGCATATGGGACTGAAACCTGCCTCTCATAGCAGGCAGTCAGAGTTTGAAGTCATTAAACACAGGGATATGGTCAGAATACACCTTGCTCTCAGATCTGGGCCAGTTCTGGGCCCCTCAGTTTAGGAAGGATGTTGACTTGCTGGAATGTGTCCAGAGAAGGGCAACGAAGTTGGTGAGGGGTTTGGAGCACAAGCCCTATGAGGAGAGGCTGAGGGAGCTGCGGTTGCTTACCCTGGAGAGTGACTCAGTGGTGACCTTATTGCTCTCTACAACTACCTGAAGGGAGGTTGTAGACAGGCAGATGTTGGTCTCATCTTCCAGGCAACCAGCACCAGAACAAGAGGACACAGTCTCAGGCTGTGCCAGGGGAGGTTTAGGCTGGATGTTAGGAAGAAGTTCTACACAGAGAGAGTGATTGCCCTTTGGAATGGGCTGCCCAGGGAAGGGGTGGAGTCACCATCATTGGAGGTGTTCAGGAGGAGACTTGATAGGGTGCTTGGCTGCATGGTTTAGTTGATTAGGTGGATTGGATTAGTTGATAGGTTGGATGCAATGATCTTGAAGGTCTCTTCCAACCTGGTCCTATTCTATTCTATTCGATTCGATTTGATTCGATTCGATTCTATCTGATGAGGCTGCTCTTCTATTTAGAAGGTGAAAGGCTTTCACTTTAAAAAAACCTTTGGTTGAAGAGTTCATTTATGTTTAAATTTTTTTTATATTTGTTATTTCTTTTTTTTTTTCATTTTTGTAATTATTATGTGAGACCTACAGCTATTGAGAAATGTGGGGTTTAATTAAAAAAAAAAAAAAAGAGGAAAATCAGTTTTTCAGAGAAAGAAGAAACAGCTTGGTGACAAACAAGGAAATGTAGTGGAAGATGCATTTCCAGTAATCCATGCCAAACACTTGATTTTGAAACCACCCAACTGTATCCTATTGGCAAAATTGTGGGAGGCTAAGAAGCAACTCTCTCTTAAAATGAATAAAGGAACTGCAAGGTATATGGGAGAAATTAAGGGGGGGCGGGGGTTAAGAGGGTTTCTTAGGCTTTGCACTTTTGGCTTTCCACAGAAACTAATTCTCTAATGCCATTTTAAACATATGTCCATAGTAAGCAAAATCACCTTCTGAAAAATCCCTTAGCTGTGCTCACTTCATTGTCTTGGGAAAATAGGCAAGGCAGAAGATGATGTAAAACCATCAGTACTTTGAGAGAGAAGAGAAGAGAAGAGAAGAGAAGAGAAGAGAAGAGAAGAGAAGAGAAGAGAAGAGAAGAGAAGAGAAGAGAAGAGAAGAGAAGAGAAGAGAAGAGAAGAGAAAGAGAAGAGAAGAGAAGAGAAGAGAAGAGAAGAGAAGAGAAGAGAAGAGAAGAGAAGAGAAGAGAAGAGAAGAGACCAGGTGATCAAACCAAGAAGGCAATATAAAGGGACAAACACAAGTAATGAAAACACAGTCAGAGGTGTTGGCATGAGATGTCCTAGGTAATCATAATTCTCAGATATATACAGTCACCCAAACAAGCTAAGACTCAAACTTCTGTGAAGAGCAGGAGGAAAAAAAAAATAATCTCTTGGTGTAGTTTTGCTTTTATGAAGGTAAGAGTAATAATGCCTAGGATGTTTGAGGGGAGGTTGAAGTGTGAAGTACAGAATGATGAAAGAAATCTCAGCAAATTCCTGCTGAACAGGCCAGTGACGGGTAATAAGAGGATCCACACTCATCTCAGTGATTCTTTGAAAAAACTGTGTTCATACTCTGGCTATATGAGGAACTTAATACAATACAATACAATACAATACAATACAATACAATACAATACAATACAATACACCAGTTTGGAAGAGACCTCCAAGATCATCGCGTCCAACCCATCAAACAGTCCAGCCCACCCAACAACTAGACCATACAGCCAAGCACCCCATCAAGTCTTCTCCTGAACACCTCCAGTGAAGGTGACTCCACCACCTCCACGGGTAGCCGATTCCAATGGGCAATCACTCTCTCCGTGTAGAACTTCTTCCTAACTTCCAGCCTAAACCTGCCCTGGCGCAGCCTGAGACTGTGTCCTCTTGTTCTGGTGCTGGCTGCCTGGGAGAAGAGGCCAACCTCTGCCTGGCTACAACCTCCCTTCAGGTAGTTGTAGAAACTTTAGTTTTTGGACTGGACAACTCAGAAAAGCTAAGTAACATGTCTAGAGCTAGTGGAAATTAACATGGGAGGTAGAGAGAAAATTTAGCAGCTCCCATGCCTTTCACAAATTAGAATAGAATAGAATAGAATAGAATAGAATAGAATAGAATAGAATAGAATAGAATAGAATAGAATAGAATAGAATAGAATAGAATTAAACAGGTTGGAAAGTACCTTTGAGATCATCGAGTCCAACCTATCGCCCAACACTATCTAATCAACTAAACCATGGCACCAAGCACCCCATCCAGTCTCTTCCTAAACACATCCAGTGCTGGCAACTCCACCACCTCCCTGGGCAGCACATTCCCATGGCCAATCTATTCTTCTGTGAAGAACTTCTTCCTAACATCCAGCCTAAACCTCCCCTGGTGCAGCTTGAGACTGTGTCCTCTTGTTCTGGTGCTGGTTGCCTGGGAGAAGAGACAAACCCCCACCTGGCTGCATCCTCCCTTCAGGTAGTTAGGGACAGCAATAAGATCTCCCCTGAGCCTCCTCTTCTCCAGGCTAAGCAACCCCAGCTCCCTCAGCCCCTCCTCACAGGGCTTGTGCTCCAAACCCCTCCCCAGCTTTGTTGCCCATCTCTGGACACATTCCAGCAACGCAACATCTTTCCTAAACTGAGGGACCCAGACTGTCTCTCCAGGTACCATTTGCCAGTTCATTAGATCAAGGTCAGGAAAACCAGCAGAAACAGTAAGATCACACAATTGATGGGATATAGCACCATAGTACAGCACCTAGGTGTCCTGGGAAAACTATAGTTACCAATGGTGATGTGTAAGAATAAACAACCCAAATAACAAAGAAGTACATGTCAGATTTATGTGGAAAAGTAAATTTCACATTGTTTTTTAAAATGTATTTAATCATCAGAGCACACTTGTACTAGCGTAGAAGAAAAAGTATGGAATCATGGAAATCTCCTCTGTACTATAAATAAAAGCAGGAGAAAACTGCTCAAACAGTTGGCACTTCATATGTCTTGATCCCTGAAATGATATCTCAGAAGATACACTTGACTGGACAACAGATCCAGCAGAGCTTTGTACACTTCGTTAGCATCTGCTGTTCTGCCAATATACAGTCACAGACTGCAGAAGGCAGAAGCAGAATTTTGTTTCTAGATCTTGTGAGGAATTTTTTCTCTCTGACAAAGTTTTATATAATCTCATGATGAGATACCATGTTCAATTTATCCAACAGCAATACTAGCTTCGAATTTGGGTTTGTACCATTGAAGGTAAGGCAGTAACGGGAAGGACAAGAAACTGATTCTGTCGCAAGTAGTCACAAACTCCTCTTGTGGAAGTTCCAGTTGTAAGCAAAACATTACTGAAAAGCCTTTTATTCAAATGAGGGTGTGTGTAATTAGATAATGGCTTTTATTAACCCATAGATAATTAGGAAAAAGCACTCAAGGTTTTAATCACATATTCTCTTAGTCTTGTTTTAAAAAATTAGAAGCCGTATTTTCTGGCTCTGTAAAACATACTTAGGTCTAAGTGTGGCCAAGAAAACAATGTTGTATTTTATGTTTTTTAATCAACATTGTGTGGTGAATGTCTGTTTATCTTACTAACTGTGCTTCAGTGGACAGATCACATTGGCCAAAAGATTAAGGTGGTAGAAGAAAAAATGGGGGAAAGAAAAACAGAGTTCCAGTGATGGATCAAATGGCATCACTCCCCTTAGGACAGGCTTTCATTCTAAAAAAAACCTTACAAACCAGGTAAAATACCACATCTCCATTCAAATTTTTATCACAACTACTTAAGGACCTTCATCTTCATGCAGGACTGAGTTAGTCACATTGTTCATGGTTTCTTACTTTCCTTTGCTTCCTTTTCCTGGATGTTTCAGAGATCTGGGGAAGCATTCAAGGGCAACGAGGCTGGTGAGAGGCCTTGAGCACAAGCCCTATGAGGAGAGGCTGAGGGAGCTGGGATTGTTTAGCCTGGAGAGGAGGAGGCTAAGGGGAGACCTCATTGCTCTCTACAACTACCTGAAGGGTGGCTGTAGCCAGGAAGGGGTTGGTCTCTCCTCTCTAGCAACAAGCACCAGAACAAGAGGACACAGTCTCAAGCTGCAGCAGAGGAAGTTTAGGCTCACGGTGAGGAGGAAGTTCTTCATGGAGAGAGTCATTTGTCATTGGAATGGGCTGCCCAGGGAGGTGGTGGAGTCACCATCCCTGGAGGTGTTCAAGAGGGGCTTGGACTGGATGTGTCACGTGGTGCCATGGTCTAGTCATGGGGTCTGTGGTGTCAGGTTGGACTCAATGATCTTTGAGGTCTCTTCCAACCTTGGTGATACTGTGATACTATGATTTTCTAGGTCAGAGGAATCAATTAGGTCACTAGTCCCTTACTAATGTCACATGGAATTTTAGTACCTGCTTTACTTGAACTTCAAGTGGAATAGAGCAGAATAGAATAGAATAGAATAGAATAGAATAGAATAGAATAGAATAGAATAGAATAGACCAGGTTGGAAAAGACCATCGTCACCCCCCAGTTCATATTTTGTTTCAGTTCAGTTAGAACACAAAGTTCCACATAAGGAAGCTCCATTGGTTCAGACTGAGAGGTATAAGTGGCGATAATGCATCCATCAAAACAGTTGCTATTTTTTCCAAAAACTACAAACAGTTCTTCTTTGCATAAGAAAAATCTGTGATTATGTAGCTATGTATAAAAAGCTATTTGTAAGTAATCAACTGGCATTTTATAAGATACTCTCTCATTTAAAATTATACTGATTTCCCCCCAACCCCACCCCGTTCTTGTCCTTCTGGAAATAAAAATGTCTGTTTAAATGTGTGTTTTAGAGGACACAGTCTCAAGCTGTGCCAGGGGAAGTTCAGGCTCGACGTGAGGAGAAAGTTCTTCACAGAGAGAGTTGTTAGCCATTGGAATGGGCTGCCCAGGGAGGTGGTGGAGTCACCGTCCCTGGAGGTGTTCAAGAGGGGATTGGATGTGGCACTTGGTGCCATGGTCTAGTAGTCATGAGGTCTGTGGTGACGGGTTGGATTTCATGATCTTTGAGGTCTTTTCCAGCCTTATTGATTCTGTGATTCTATGAAATGCGCCTGTTTTCTTCTGTTTCAAGATAAAAGGAATAAAGAAAGCTAATGTTGTAGAAAAGTGGGCCATCAAAGGATTACTTCTTAAAATTCAGACTTTTCTTTGTTCTTTTTCATTAAAGTGGGATAAAGGGCCAGGCTTTAAAGGATCTTACATTTGGGGGATGAGGGGGAACAAGCAGCAAAGAAATTTGTTTTCTCCACAAAAGAATGTTTGAACGAAGTTCAGATGTGAACTGAGAGAAATAATACATCCCATAAAGAAATAAATCAATCCAAGAAGATCTAAAGAAAATGTTTAATCACACAAGTGATCTACATAAGTTTATAGGACATTGTTTCTCTATGTAGTCATCTAATGATGATGAGCTTTCCCTCAGCTATCAAACTGAAGAGGTGATAAAATTTTGTGAGATCTCCAGCCACCATATGAGTATCTGAGTTAGGGGTTAACATCACTTAAGCAGCTAGAAGTTTAACCACTGATTCCATAAATCAGTTTTGTAGTGTAGTCCAGTCTAATTTCCATGCAATCTGTTACGCCTTTCTAAGCTTCTATCCTGAAGGACTTGGGGAGGGGGAAATGGAAAAGGAAAAAAGATAACTGTAGTCATTTTGCCCTTGAGAAAACCTCCAGCTTCATGGAAACTTTCTAGGAAAACCTTCATGTGTACTTAAAAAACAAATATTGTTGTTTTGAAAAGCCTGGCACTCTCACCTGGAACTGATATTTTTTACAGCTTTTAAAAGCAGCCAAAAAAAGAACTTCTGCACCAATTCGGATTCTCATTCATATGATGATGAAAGGTGAATGCTGCATGTGGGTTCTCCATGGGAGATCGTTCAAAGAGAAAATTTTGGCAGAGTTAGGGAGATGCACGTGTATGTGCATTGCCAGCCAGCTATAAATACCCTATCCATGGAGTGCACAGCTCCGGAGGACAAAGGCACAGAGACTGGATAATTTATTGCAGAGAGAGCTGTAAAGTACTTTTTAAAAATGAGGAAAGATTTGTTAGCATTCAGCAAATGTGAAATTCATGAGGGGAGTCCTATCACAGAGATTAGCCACAGTGGAAAGAGAATTGTTATAAATAAACTCAGTGGATAATGTTTTCTTGTTGTGTAAAAATGTTCCATTGGATTTAAATTATTCAGAATTACGTATTAATGAAAGTAAAACACTTCAGTGGTGCCAGAGTTTTCAGGTGGACAATGCATAAGGATTAAAGCATTATTCTTCATAGAAATGTATGAAAGGCCAAGCCACTTGGTGTTCTCCATCAATAAATGATATTTGTCAGCACTTTTCAGGAAAACAGAGATGCATGGCCTATATCTGAGAAATACCTGAAACCTGTGGCTGGAGTGGATCTGGTCTCATTTTAAAAGGAAGGCCTCAGAGAAGGGCAGCTTCAAATCACATTGAACTTGGGGGTGACCAAGGGAAGAAAACACAGGGATACCTTTTCTAAAGTGAGATTATTAAAAGAATTTTTAAATATAGCTAGCTAAATGTAGGATGCCAAGTCTTTCACAGTTGTGTAATCACCTTTTCCAGCCAAAAAGATGCAGGAACCTATAGATAGGAATTAAGTGCACAGTTTATCACCCATCTTAAGCTAGGGTGATCTGTATTTTGAATATACCTTTTGCTGGTTTAGCTACAGGCTCCTGGGGGAGTATTTTTAAATAGGATGGCAAGTTACCTATAGAGTGCTGAAAGTAACCCATTGCTGTGGGTTACACGTCAGACTTGTGAATCACAAAATCACAGAATCACCAAGGTTGGAAGAGACCTCAAAGATCATCAAGTCCAACCTGTCACCCAACACCTCATGACTACTAAACCATGGCACCAAGTGCCACGTCCGATCCCCTCTTGAACACCTCCAGGGATGGTGACTCCACCTCCTCCCTGGGCAGCCCATTCCAATGCCATTTCTATGTGAAGAAATTTCTCCTCACCTTGAGCCTAAACTTCCCCTTTTCCATGCCTCAGGTTTGAGGTATTTATCCATTCATCTCCATATACTGTGATACTGTGATATGAGTACTTCTGCACACATTTTGAAATGTACATTGTATTGTGCATTCAGCTAAAGACACCGACCTTTGGGATAAGCAGTCACATGTTTCTAGGGTTCCAGAATTCACTATAAAATTACAAGATAAAGGTCTATTAGGTGTCATGTTTTTGCATGTTGGGGTAGCACTCAGAAACTGCTGCTGAGATGATTGGGATGTTGTGGTAGGCTTTATACAGACATTTGGAACAGAATAGAATAGAATAGAATAGAATAGAATAGAATAGAATAGAATAGAATAGAATAGAATAGGAAAGGAATTGAATTGAATTGAATTGAATTGAATTGAATTGAATTGAATTGAATTGCCCAGGTTGGAAAAGAGATCACTGAGTCCAACCTATCACCCAACACCATCTAATCAACTAAACCATGGCACCAAGAGCCTCATCCAGTCTCTTCTTAAACACCTCCGGGGGCAGAATGACTTCCCTGTTCCTGCTGGCCACACTATTCCTTATAGAGGCCAGGATGCCATTGGCCTCCTTGGCCACCTGGGAACACTGCTGGCTCATGTTCAGCCTGCTGTCAACCAGTACCCCTAGGTCCCCCTCTGCGTGGCTACTCTCCAGCCACTCTGATACCAGCCTGTAGCACTGCATGGGGTTGTTGTGGCCAATGTGTAGAACCCGGCACTTACATGTGTTAAATTAAATCTCATGCCCTTGGACTGTGCCCATTTGTCCAGCCTGTCAAGGTCCCTCTGGAAAGCCCTCCTACCCTCTAACAGATCAACACCTGCCTCCGTTTTGGTGTCGTCTGCAAATTTGCTGATGATGGACTCAATCCTCTCGTCCAGATCATCAATAAAGATATTTAACAGGATGGGGCCCAGAACTGATCTCTGGGGGACACCACTAGTGACTGGCTGCCAGCTGGATGTGGCACCATTCACCACCACTCTCTGGATTTCCTGTCAAGTAAGTTATAGTTCAGAATAGAATAGACAGCTGAAATGTTGAGGATGGAGACATGGGAATGTGAAATAATTTACTCCAGAGTATGAATTTAGTCTCAGAGATTCAGTGCTTAACGTGCCAGATTTCTCATTATGCAGTTATATTATAGGAGGATAAACATTTGAGAGGAATAAATATTTGAGAGGATAATGCCTGTGATTTTGTTTCTAACTGGAAACTTTTAATTTAAACTCATTTTGTCCACCTCCATCATTAACACTGTATTGCAAACTGTAGAGCAATGAGCTGATTTTACTTAATGACATGACATTATTTATGGTTACAATGCTGCAGGTATGATGTTACCCAAGATGTGATGCATGCCTCCTGAATGCAGGGGAATACAATTCTTTTGCTTGAAGAAGCTTCTGAGCAAAATGCAGAGGTAGATGATGAATTAGAGAGTACAGGGTCTGTTAATAGAAAATGAATAAGGTTGTGGTGGAAGCTTGTTTCATTAGGCACAGGGAATCTAAACTTACCATTTGTAAGAAATTCCTTGTTTCCCTTTTCACCTTCTTTGATAACAGAAATATCCTTTTCTGTTTGAAACAATTGTAGTAAATGGGCCCTAATACATTTTAAATGTTTTTCATCTATCCACTTTGTGTAACACTGTTTTCTCTTTTATAATCCTATCTGTCATTTTATATCTGATTAATTCATGAAGGTACCTCATTAAGTTGGTCTCAGTGCTGGGAATTTTTCTTAATGCAACAGTGTAATCTAGTACAAAATCAGTGGTCTCAAACACAACCCAGAGGAAGAGCATATTTGTATTGAATCTGTGTTGATTGGGGTGCAAGATAGTTGAAAACTATATTGGGGTGAATTTAGATCACTTATTTTTATATATATCTTTATCTCTATATCTCTCTATCTATATATAAAACACTGGAGGTGTTTAGGAAGAGACTGGATGAGGTGCTCGGTGACATGGTTTAGCTGATTAGATGGTGTTGGATGATAGGTTGGACTCAACGATCTCAAAGGTCTCTTCCAACCTGGTAAATTAAATTCATTCTATTCTATTCTATTCTATTCTATTCTATTCTATTCTATTCTATTCTATTCTATTCTATTCTATTCTATTCCTCTAGAACCCTGATTGACCTTGAGTCCTTTTCCAGTAGGTGGAAGTCAGTGGAGCGATCAGGAGGTCAGTCAGGGAGCACAGAGAAAGAGAGTGTTGGGATGTTCTGTGCAAAATGAGCAAACATGTTTTGACATTTCAATGGGAAACACTCATCTCAAACATGTTTTAGAAATATTACTTAGTGTCAAGTGTTGGAACCTTCACACATATAAATCGATAAATCATGTGACTTTGGGAAGCAGGTCCTTATTTAATCATAGAATCATAGAATTGATAAGGTTGGAAAAGACCTCAGGGATCATCAAGTCCAACCTGTCACCCAACACCTAAACCACGGCACCAAGTGCCACGTCCAATCCTCTTGAACACCTCCGGGAACGGTGACTCCACCACCTCCCTGGGCAGCACATTCCAATGGCTAACAACTCTCTCTGTGAAGAACTTTCTCCTCACCTCAAGCCTAAATGTCCCCTGGCACAGCTCGAGACTGTGTCCTCTAGGTGAAATGATTCTCCCTTCTGTGCTTCATCTCACTTGCAGAACTTGCATTTCCATATGGCTATGCTGGTCCTCTTAGAAGGGATTCTTTAGTTTGAGGAAACACCTAATACTTTTGTGCAAGTGCTGGCAAGTGCAGTTGCACAGCAGCTGAACAAAATAGAGACTACACGATTGTGATCCCTAAGGACATGGATCACTGATGGTATTTGAGGCACACCTCAAATGAAAGTCTTCATATGTGAATGTGGTGGCAAGGAAATGTAACTCTTTATAAGAATTTTGAACCGTACTGCTGTGTGGAGTTTACCAGGTGAACTGGCTTTCTGTCAGCAGTTTTTGGATGGCAGGGGGAGCTATGGAGTAGCCTCTGTGAGGTGTTCAAAAAAGGATTAGATGTGGCACTTAAAGCCATGTTTTTGTTGTCTGGAAGTGTTAGGTATTACGTAATGGCTTGGACTTGATGATCTCTGAGGTCTTTTCCAACCTGGTTCATTCTATGATTCTAAGACTCCAGGGACTATGCCTATGTGGGACAGAGGCAGTTTTCAGACCATTCCAAAATGAACCCACTCCTGGCCAAAGCTCACACAAGCTCATAGGATGTTAGGGATTGGAAGGGACCTTCAAAGATCATCAAGTCCAACCCCCCTGCCAGAGCAGGACCACAGAATCCAGCACAGGTTGCACAGGAACACATCCAGACAGGGCTGGACAGTCTCCAGAGAAGGAGACTCCACAACCTCTCCAGGCAGCCTGTTCCAGTGCTCTGCGACCCTCACAGTGAAGAAGTTCCTCTTCATGCTGAGATGGAACCTCCTGTGCTGGGGTTTCCATCCATTGCCCTTGTCGTATCCCAGGGTGCAAGTGAGCAGAGCCTGTCCCCTCTCTCTTGACCCCCAGCCCTCAGCTATTTATAAACATTTATTAAATCCCCTCTCGGTCTTCTCCTCTCCAGCCTGAAAAGCCCCAGGGCTCTCAGCCCCTCCTCACAGGACAGTGCTCCAGTCCCTCACTCATCCTGGTGTTGCCTGCTCGTATCCAGGGGAAAAATTCACTCTTGCAGAACTGGGTTTTTTGTTGTTGTTGTTCTTAAAACTTGTTATCTTGATCTGCAATGCACAGATCTGCCCCACCAAGCAAATGATAATGATGGAAAGGTTTTATTGTAACAGCCACCACTGTGGTTTTTTTTTGATGAAGCATTGGTGGGTTTGTTCTTTTCACGTGTAGGCAAAGCAAACCATGGACTGCAGCTGTGCATTGTGGAAGATTTATGGAAAATAATCATTTTAAAATCCCCTCCTGTCATCACCACCTCCCCTTTCCCACCGTATCTGCCCCTTTCCCACCCTTTTTCCCCTCAGACTCAGAGCACCTGGGCTCTGTTGGAGTCTCCTCCCTCCCCAGGTGTGGACACTTTGCCCTCCCTGCCCACTCCCCTATTTAATCCCCCCAGGAAGAGTTGAAGCCCTAAGCTGAGCCCATCTGGGCTGAGGATCCTCCTCTCATTGCTGGTGAGTGCCCGTGGTGCACACTGGGTGATGGTGGTGGTGACAACAAAGGCTGGGGGGCCTGGTGGCCCCCCGGTTGTTAGGTCCAGGATTGATGACTACTGTAATACCATTCACAGGTGCTGGTTGGGCCTCCTTGCTGGGGTGGAGCTCCTCTGGGTGGTATCTTGGCTGTTTGAGGGTCTCACCTCTGGCTCCAGGATGGGTGCAGGAATGGCAGTGGTGGAGCAGAAGCTGTTTAGGCAAGGTGGAGGATGGGGTAGAGGGAGCAGCTCTGAGCTGGAGAGGTACAGTTCATTCTGGACTTCCAGGGGGCAGACTTCAGGTTACTCAAGGAACTAATTCAGAAGATACTTTTGGAAACAGCCCTTAAAAACAAAGGGGTTCAGGAGGAGTGGACCTAATTCAAGGAAGAATTCTTGAAAGCACAGGAACAGGCTGTGCCAATGGGCAAAAGTCCATTTAGAGCTTAAACTGGCCACTGCTGTGAAAGACAACAAAAAGTCCTTCTACAAATATGTTAATGGAAAGAGGAGGGGCAAGGACAATGTCCACTCCTTAGTGGACATGGAGGGGAACATAGTAACAAAAGATGAGGAAAAGGCAGAGGTACTTAACACCTTCTTTGCCTCAAATTATAATAGCAGGGTAGGTTGTCTTCTGGACAACTGGCCTACTGAGCTGGCAGATGGAGTCAAGGAGCAATATAGTTCCCCTGTCATCCAGAAGGAAGCAATTAGAGACCTGCTCAGCCACTTGGATCCCCACAAGTCCATGGGACCAGGTGGGATCCATCCTAGGGTGCTGAGAGAGCTGGCAGATGAGCTGGCCGGGCGGCTCTCCATCATTTTTCAATGCTCCTGGCTCACTGACCACAATCCCTATTCCCCATTGGGATCTCCAAGCATGGGCAGAAATGCAGAGGCAGCAATGACAGGCTGTCCTCCTATCTGTAAGGCTTATGTAGTGCAAACTGCGGAGTGTTTCAGTTTTGGTCCTCACACAGTTTATGCATTTATGGCAGATCAGTGGGCCTGTAAGGTGTATCTGTAACAGCCAGGTGTGCTGGGGCTTCCCATGTAGGAGCCTAAAGCTTAGGGAAAAGCATTTTAAAATACTCCTTCCAGAGCCTGTGTCCTGGAAGACTCAGTCTGTGAGTCATGGCTCTGAAGCAAGATCTACCATGTTATTTTTCTGTTAGACTGCAAGTCTTGCATATTCCTGTCTACATGGTACAGAGATCCTACAGGCTACCAAGGGAAACAACACTATTGACCAAACAGCTGTACTGTGTTTACCAGAGCTAAATTTTCTAGTTAGGTAGTTAGGCTACTGTTTCTTGAAAAAAAAATTATGAAACTTCTGGCCAAGTAATAAAATAAGATGAATGTCATGCAAACATGTGCACAGGTATAAATATGTGTGAGCATTTGTACATACACATTTCTGGCAAACCTTCACTTCACCTTTTTGCCATTTTTATGGTTAGGGTTACAGCTGAATTTGGACTGCCTGTGCAGAGAACATAAACTTAGGGAAATCAATCAATAAGAAATGGATTTTTTCTTCTTTATTTTTTGCCTTTTGCTTTTCAAGAAAAGATTTGTGTTTAAAATGTGGAACTTGTCTTTAGAACAATAGCAGGATTTCTCACAGAGAAGGAAGTCTGCATGTGGCTTGACTGTGTCTTGGTAAACCCTGAAGTGTAGTTGCCATTTTGGCATTATGATTTCCTTTTTGAACTGGAGGTCTGAGTCACCTCCTCTTTCAAAGTGATGGTACTAATCTGCTAGAATACAACATACCTGATTTATGTTACAGCTAGTGCAACAGCTTTATCTTGCCTCTTTAAGGTGCATTGCAAAGTTTTCTCTGGAGTCTGACCTCTACATTCATCTTATCTTTGGTGGGACTAATGGCAATACAAAATGTTCAGGACAAAGTCATGTGTAGTAGTGGCATTAAGTTGTCAGGTATAAAGAGATGTCTGGTTTAAAGACAAATTATTCTGTGTATTTCCAATACTGTTCATGAATCACAGAATCACCAAGGTTGGAAGAGACCTCAAAGGTCATCAAGTCCAACCCATCACCACAGACCTCATGAAAATGTTTGTCACTGCTTTATATTTATGGGGGGAGGAATCGTGAACAAAGTTTTCTTAAAATACTAATGAGACTGTGTTTTACTAAGCATAGTTGGGTCCACTTCTAATTTGTAGAATGCCTTTAGATGTGGAAGAGAAACAGATAAAGAATTGAGAAATCCAGGTAGTCATGTTTGCCTGGAGGTGTTTTCTGAGAGCAGGAGTGAGTTAGCAAAGCCATGAGGATTTGCATTCTGATTTTTGTGGTCGCTGCTAATTACTGTAAAATTGATTCAGGAGTGCTGCAGCATCTCTGCATATGTTTAAGCCTAATCTCCATAGTGTCACAGGCAATTTTTCTCTCTGTGGGTATTGTACTATGTAAGAAATTCCTGTAACCTTCATCTTAGCTTTTTTACTTGTCAAGGAGCAAAGAAGGATTCTACTCAGTAACTTCCCAGTATAGTAGCACAAGTTTTCTTGGATTGCTTCTTTCAGGACTTTGACAGTCAAGATAATGTTTTGTTACTTGTATCTAGACTGTGGTAAGGATAGTTTGCTTTGAAAATGTGAGGAATTATTGTTGTGCTACTTATAGTTAGAAGAATTTTAGGTTAATACCATGTAATGCAGGTTCAGATTTTTTTCTTTATCTTTCTCCCCCCCCCCACCCCCTAAATCTTGAGAATGAATTTGAGTTTTAACTCCACTAAGTGTAGAGTTTCACAGCTTGACATTGATTTCTTGAATTTTTCATCGTGTAGAATCCTATTCTGTGGACCATGTGCTCTGAAAAGTGCCTGTTGCCCGTGGAAAATTGCAAAGAAATAAGGGCAATGCAGGTCATTAACGAGGGTCTTCTCTAAACTAAACCCACCGTATTAACTACCACTTAACGTGCACAAGGTTTCCTTTCTGCTATTTCAGTTGGCAAAGTTAGCTAGACTGGGGTGGAAAGCAGAATGGGACCTGCCATTTCTAAAACATAAGAAATACCTTTGCAGGGTAAAGCAACATGCAGGATGTGACTCTGGAACTGACTGAGTAGAAGAAAGAGACAAAAACCCAAATGTTTAAAAAGGGTTATTACTAGTAAGAAAGATTGTGTCAAAGAAATCAGGAATTAGAGGAGGAATTTGCTGCAGAAATGAAAGCCTGAATTAGGGCTGCCAGTGAAAACCAGAACTTGCAAAGGAGATCAAAACAGCAGCAGAAACTCGTTTACATCTTTGAATTCAGAGACAGGAAATGGGGAAATAATTGAAGCTGTTATTTATTGCTGATGGGAGAGAGAACCAGGAAAATTTGGTTAGATATTAAAAGCTAATAGATACTTCACACTGATTTTCACTGGAGGAGGATGTTGACCTTAAAAGAGGTATGATGGCTAAAGGGAATAGGGAAATCGCCTCTTTATACTGTGATTTTAAAGAATTGTTTTACTGAGGCACAGATGCAATAACTACTTCTTAGCAGAGTTGTTAAATGAGTTGTGATACATATGATCAGTGAACAGGAAACATAGCACCTGGTTTTAAAGGGAGTAAAAATCCAACAGCCATGGACATAGCAGCTTGATATCAATAGACTGTGAAGTTGTGAGACAGATTTTGATTGAAAGAAAGCTTTTAAAGATGGCTGTAGACAGAAAACAACATAAAATGCAGACAGGAGTTATCTATTAATTCCATACTTTCTATTTTAATATCTTTTGATTGCCAAGAAAATGAAGCAAAATTGGTATGATCATAAAAAGTGATTTACAAAAATAGAGATAAACAGCAGAGTTGAAAAGCAAGCGAGAAACTAAGGGGAAGATGGAAAAAACTGCTAGTAGAAGAAGCGATACCAGGCTAGAGAAGCATAGTTGTGGGAGGAGATACTGAGGGACTGATTTTTACAGTAGAACCATAGAATCAATAAGGTTGGAAAAGACCGCAAAGATCATCCAGTCCAACCTGCCACCCAATACCTCATGACTACTAAACCATGGCTTCAAGTGCCATGTCCTGTACCCTCATGAACACCTCCAGGGACAGTGGTTCTGCCACCTCCCTGGGAAGCCCATTGCAATGGCTAACAACTCGCTCTGTGAAGAACTTTCTCCTCACCTTGAGCCTGAACTTCCCCTGGTACAGCTTGAAACTGTGTCCTCTTGTTCTGGTGCTGGTTGCCTGGGAGAAGAGACCAACCCCCTCCTGGCTACAACCTCCCTTCAAGTAGTTGTAGAGAGCAAGAAGGTCTCCCCTGAGCCTCCTCTTCTCCAGGCTAAACCACCCCAGCTCCCTCAACCTCTCCTCATAGGGCTTGTGCTTGAGGCCTCTCCACAGCTTCATTGCCCTTCTCTGGAGATGTTCAAGTGTCTCAATATCCTTTTTAATTTGAGGGGCCAAGAACTGGACAGTTAGGTGTGGCCTAACCAGTGCTGAGTACAGGGGCAAAATGACTTCCCTGCTCCTGATACAGGCCAGGATGCCATTGGCCTTCTTGGCCACCTGGGCACACTGCTGGCTCATGTTCAGCCGCATGTCAACCAGTACCTCCAGATCCCTTTCTGCCTGGCCACTCTCCAGCCACTCTGACCCCAGCCTCTAGCACAGCATGGGGTTGTTGTGGCCAAAGTGCAACACCCAGCACTTGGACTTGTTAAATGCCATCATGTTGGACTCTGCCCATCTGTCCAGCCTGTCAAGGTCCTTCTGGAGAGCCCTTCTACCTTCTAACAGATGAACATCTGCTCCAAACTTTGTCATCTGCAAATTTACTAATGGTGGACTCAATCTCCTTGTCCAGATCATCAGTAAAGATATTTACCAGGTTGGGGACCAACACTGATCCCTGGGGGACACCACTAGTGACAGGCTGCCAGCTGGATGTGGCACCATTGACCACCACTCTCTGGGCTCGGCCCTCCAGCCAGTTCCTAACCCAGTACAGCGTGCTGCTGTCCAAGCCACGGGCTGACAGCTTGGCCAGGAGTTTGCTGTGGGGGATGGTGTCAAAGGCCTTGCTGAAGTCCTGGTAAACTACATCCACAGCCTTCCCCACATCCACCAGGTGGGTCACCTGGGCATAGAAGGAGATCAGGTTGGTGAGGCAGGACCTGCCCTTCCTAAATCCATGTTGGCTAGGCCTGATCCCTTGGCCATTCCGCCGGTGTGGTGTGATTGCCCCCAAGATGATTACACAAAGATTAAAAACTCGGACTACCCTAATGGAATTTGCTGGTGAGGCAGATACAGGCACTGACAGAAGTTCAGAGCAGGCTAAGGATGCAACTATGGAAGTAAATTTTGTGGGGTAGAGTAATAGGTATGACATAATGGAAAACAAGTAAAGAGTTCCTAATAAAAATACTATAAGCAGGCACTCATCATTTGGAAATGACCCAGAAGGAAGAAGGAACAGAATTTTGATGCTGAGATGATCATCAGCCATTACTGAGATGCAGATTTAGAAAAAACACAATGTGACCTTAGGTTATACCAGCAGAGGTATTTCATAGTAGTGATGGAGAAGTAATGCAAGAAGAAGGAAGCCTTTGACTGAAATTCTGAACATGTTGGTCACCTGTATTTGAGAAATAGGAGATGGAACTGGACTCAACAGTTTTAGAGATGCTTGCCAACCAAAACAATTCTATGATTCTGTGACTTTAAGACTTTTTTTTTAAGGATGATTAAGTGGAATGGTCATCCAGTGACTTGATGGGTCTAGGAGAATGTGTTGTATGGCTCAACAGAGAAATACCAAGAGGGTTTGTAAGAGCTGCATATCAACATAGTGCTGGGGAACTTAAGGGGTGGAAGGAAGCTTTATGTATGTATAATCTGGCTATAAAATGCCTTTGGTTAGGGGCCTGTGACAATGGGGCAGAGCATAGAATCACAGAACTGCTCTCAAGCCACTTATCCAGTTCTGGCATGAAGTTAACCTCTGATGTGTATCGTCCAACTATAAGGTGAAAAAAGCACACTTTGTATTTTTTTTTTTACTTTTTATGTAGAAAATGCAATATGAAAGAATTAAAGCTGAACTGACTTGATTCAGCTAATGTCTTGGGTGTGTACACTGCACCCTGACTCTACTGCTCTCACAGGATGACTGTGACCTCCAAACTATAAGAGGAGGTTATCATCTAGTCAAAAGGGTGTTACTTAGGTTTTCTCCTGTTTAGGCTACATGGAAGAATGAGGTCTGAGGAGGGAGGGTCTGGAACAGGAGAGCATAGGAAATACATAGGAGAAAATTCCATGGGATAATCCACTAACTGTTCCCCATCTTCTGTGATTCTGGGCTAGGCAACTAATGATCACATAGTTTCTAATGACTTAATTTGTATGTCAAAAAGTGGGATTTTTTCACTGGACCTTTATGAGTTCCTAGAAAGGCAGTGTTTTCTTGAGAAAATACCATTATACCTGGCTTCATGTGTGTGGATCAGAAAAGTCCTTATCCAGTCTGCTGGAATCAAGGCAAATCTTTCTCTGTGCCTTAAAGGAGCCCAAGAGTGAATGAAAACTCAGAATATATATTCAGGTCACATGTTTTCTAGTTATGAGGTTAACAGAGTAGAAATACAAGATTTGGGGTAGAAGTCTGGTCACATTGACTTACTACATTTTCTTTCAGCTGCTCACTTATGAAGTTGGTTTTCACTTGCTGTCTATAATAGAGTTCTAATATGGCACAAGGGTTAAGATTTGACATTGTTACAATTCAAAATGTCCAAAATCGCACTTATGAGGTCAGTAACAGTTTTGTGATGATTTTCATGTTTTAAAATGTGAACATATTTCTGCCTAAAGTAACAGAAATCATTAGCGCCTGATATTTTAACCACAGATTTGCATATGGCATATGTTGACTTTTCAGTGGTGCACATGTTACCTTTATTTGAGAGTAAAAGCGCTATAGCTAACATAGTGTCCCCTAAATAGGATTCAAAAGTGTAAACATCTTGTTTAGCCATTTATGAATTGGTTTGCAGGGAAGTCATTGTGCCCCTCTACTTAGCACTGGTTAGGCCACACCTTGAGTCCTGTGTCTAGTTCTGGGTCCCTCAATTGAGATACGTGTCCAGAGAAGGGCAATGAGGCTGGGGAGAGGTCTCAAGCACAAGCCCTGTGAGGAGAGGCTGAGGGAGCTGGGGGTGTTTAGTCTGGAGAAGAGGAGGCTAAGGGGGAGACCTTATTGCTCTCTACAACTACCTGAAGGGAGGTTGTATCAAGGAGGGGGTTGGTCTCTTCTCCCAGGCAACCAACACCAGAACAAGAGGACACAGTCTCAAGCTGTACCAGGGAAAGTTCAGGCTCAAGGTGAGGAGAAAGCTCTTCACTGAGAGAGTTGTTAGCCATTGGAATGTGCTGCCCAGGGAGGTGGTGGAGTCACTGTCCCTGGAGGTGTTCAAGAGGGGATTGGATGTGGCACTTGGTGCCATGGTTTAGTAGTCATGAGGTGTTGAGTGACAGGTTGGATATGATGACCTTTGAGGTCTTTTCCAACCTTGAGTCTATGATTCTATGGTTTCCAGAATGAAACACCTGAAAAATGAAGTGAACTATACAGACAGAAATGGAAATATGCAAATTAAAGAATTTGGGATGTTGGAATGTGTCAGTGTGTGTTTACACATTTTGTCACTAGCTAAACTCTCTTTTTTTTTTTTTTTTTTCCTTTTTCAGTTTGCTCCCAGTATTCTAGAGGAGTTTTTGCCATTTTTGGACTATATGATAAGAGATCAGTACATACCTTGACCTCATTCTGCAGCGCCTTGCACATCTCCCTCATCACGCCGAGTTTCCCCACGGAGGGCGAGAGTCAGTTTGTGCTGCAGCTGCGGCCATCTCTGCGGGGAGCCCTCCTGAGCTTGCTGGATCATTATGAATGGAACCGTTTTGTCTTCCTGTATGACACAGATCGAGGTGAGTTGTGACCTAGCTTTCTTACCTCTAAAATGCAAATTTCTTTTGCAAGAGCTGTGCATTTGGGAGCCAAATCTTAAAGAGCCTTTGAAGTGAAATACCTCTGAGTAGCGGTGTGACTGAAGGAAGAATTCCATCAGCTGCAGAACAATTGGGTATTTGGTACACATGTGACTGACTTGCTGAAGCCTGTGGTTTAAGACTGGAATACCAAAACATTTTAATGTTAGTGAAACAAAGACGTGGTTCAGCAAACAAAATTTTACATCCCTTTTGACTCGTCAACTCACGCCATAAGTGACAACAGTATAAAGAAATAGAGAGGACCAGCTGTTTCTTTGCATCTGGTGTTACCTGAGATGTGAGCAAGCCATTTAGCGCTTCCATGCTCTGGAAGGTCAAGGCAGGGAGAGACACACTCAGGTTTTCAGGCTGCAGCAGTGAAGTGGAGGTAAGAGGCAATGCCTGACAGGGGAGGCAGGAGTTGTCCCCTCTGGGACAACTGCAGTAGCCCTTCTCCTTTCATCTGGAGTTATCTCTGTGATAGACTACACTGTCATAACATCTATGGCACATTACACAAAGGACAACTTTCTATCTGTATTTATCATTCCACATCCCAGCGTATATCAGAACCTTTTAAGTGGTAAAACATTGCAAGTGCATCACTGTGCTTCACCAGTATGTGCACAACTGAGAAGCAGAACCTTCCCTTCTCCATGTTGTGTGTTTATTCTGCTGGCAAAGCCCTTTGTCTTTATGGACTGAGCCAAGATGTGGCTGAGCTTCTGTGAGAAAGGCAACATTTTTATGTTGACAGCTTGTTTTCAGGGATGAAGTGAACAGCATAGCTGTAGTCAAATAATTATTTTACTACAGCTGTTTCAATATAGCTCCCCATGTGGACAGTCTACTCTGGAATTAAAGTGGCTTTATTGCAGTATAATTACTCTGTAGTAGCAATAGGGAATTATACTGACCTAACTAAATCTGTTCAATTAGTTGATTATGACTATAGAAGTCCATTTTCTCATATATATAAGCATTAAATTTTAGTGGGTTTTTAACTTGTATACTGCCCAAATACCTGAATTTAAGTTAGGATGAGTAATGGAACAAAACTCAGGTGTTTGTGTAGTAATTTTCATTGGTTTTTATTTCTAATGCTTCCTGAACCTGCAAAGGAAGTTTTGGGAAACATTATAGACGGTATGAGAACTGTAAAGATTAAAAACCAGTGAACTTTACTGTATCATGAGTAGGAATACTTTTACAAGTAACAAGAAAACAAGCACATCATTACAGAGGTAATCCTACAAGTTCAACACACTGTTAAGAGAAGTGCACAACCTGTAGTAGAATAGGAATAACCAGGTTGGAAGAGACCTTTGAGATCAAGTCCAACCTATCATCCAACACTAATCAAACTATGGCACCAAGCACCCCATCCAGTCTCTTCCTAAATCCCTCCAGTGATGGTGACTCCACCACCTTCCAATGGCCAATCACTCTTTCTATGAAGAGCTACTTCTAACATCCAGCCTAAACCTTCCCTGGTGCAACTTGAGACTGTGTCCTCACCCCAGCTCCCTGAGCCTCTCCTCATAGGGCTTGTGCTCAAGGCCTCTCCCCAGCCTTGTTGCCCTTCTCTGGACATGTTCAAGAGTCTCAATGTCCTTCTTAAATTGAGGGGCCCAGAACTGGACACAGGACTTGAGGTGTGGCCTAACCAGTGCAGTGTACAGGGGCAGAATGACCTCCCTGCTCCTGCTGGCCACACTGTTCCTGATGCAGGCCAGGATGCCATTGGCCTTCTTGGCCATCTGGGCACACTGCTGGCTCATGTTCAGACTACTCTCAACCAGCACCCCTAGGTCTCCCTTTCTGTCTGGCCCCTCTCCAGCCACTCTGACCCCAGCCTGTAGCACTGCATGGGGTTAGTGTGGCCATTGTGTAGAACCCAGCAGTCACCATTCTCATCTAAATTCATGCACTTAATTTGATTGAGACATCATTTTTAAGCATGCAATATCACACCAAGGGCAGTTTCAGAACATCTCTGTGTGGTTAATAAACGATTGTTATGGCACTGAACTCAGTAACTCTGAACTCATCAGTGTGTCTTTGATAGAGATGACATTTGCCAGCTTGGATGCATGAGGTGGTACATTGCATAGTCTCTTAAGTCAGAGGACCTAGTCTGAATTTAGTTTAATGCAGGAGAAAATATGATTCAAGGTATCTGTAGGTATTAAGATGACTGTAAAGATACATCTTTGCTGAACAGTTTTCACTGCCATTACAGAATAAAAAATTTTAATGTGGAGCTGAGATATGAGGGGGGGGAAGTATCATCTCTTAGTGTAACTGGAAAAAAATAATTACTGGTGTTGCATCATAGAATCTCTGTCACTTAGGCCAGAACTCAGCCTTGTCCACAGTTGGACAAAGATAATTCCTTTACATGCCAGATGTTTCCCTGTCTCTCAGCTGTCCCATCCAATGAATCTGAAGGAAAGGGAATCCCTTTAGCTTTGTGATTTCAATACAGGCCTGCAAGTATACCTTTACAGCTTGACCAGGAAGTTATAAATATGTGTTTATGGGGGAGGTAAGCAATGAGCATAAACTCCAGCCAGACATGGTGATAGTCTGAAGAAGGCAGCATTTAGCAGCTATCGATATTGTGAAAGGCAGAAGTCCTTGACAGAAGGCTGTGTGACAGAATAAACTCAGGCAAGCCATCAGTGACAGTGGTGTGTTGTGGTGGGGAAATGTTTTTCAGGCCTGCTTTCCCAGCCTTTTTGTCCTGCTTGCTGCTTGGTTCTGTTGCATGTAACTCAGCTGCTGCTCACTCTTATGGGGTGAACAATTAAAACCTGTTGTTAAGGTAGGTTTCTCTGTTGCTCAGGTCAGGAATACATTTTTGTTGCATCTCTCCAAGTAATTCCCACATACTGCATTTGGCTTCCACCAAGGAGTAGTATTGAAGCTCACAAACTCTGAGGAGGTGGTGGCTCCAGCTATTATTTAAATCTCCTTTTCTGATGTTCTGCCAAACTCTCAGTCTGGAAAATTACTGTCTTGTGCCAGGATGAAGATAGTAGGAAGAATAACAAAGATACAAAGTGAATTTGATAGAGCAAGAAACATTACAGGAGAGGAGAACAAGTTTTGCAAAAGACATTAGACCTCAGAGAAAGATGCAGGGAACTTCAGCTTGTTCTTTAACAGGGAAAGGGACAAGTAAAGACTAAAGCCTCAAGGGTCCTTTTGTTTCAATATATTCTTTTTCCTCACCCTCATTCCATAAAAGTTTATGAGCTGGTGCTTAATACAATTGATATTAACAGCAAAGTGCAAGGAACATAGACAGGACAGGTAAAAAGCAAGCCCAGGAACAGTTACATAAAGCATAGTGGGGGAGGGATGAAGTGAAAGTAGAGCCTCCCTGAAATATCCAAAGGAAAGTGAAGTGCTCAGTTGATGTTTGATGTCACCTCTAAACTCAAGTGAAAGACTCAAATGAGTAGACCAGAAGACTGTTTAGTTTATATCTGCTTTTAATTGTGATTCAGAGGTATTTCTTGTGAAAAGAGGGATACAGTCAAGTGGACCTAGTGCTGTTTTACCTACAGTATGATTTTTCTAGATGATAAAAGTATTTTCTAGCACTAGAAAGCAAAATTCACACCCTGAAACCATAGAATAAGGCTGGAGAAGTTTGTGTGAGGCATGAGGAGCTGTTTAAGAATAGAACAGAATTAACCAGTCAACCTGACACTGCCAAGTCCACTACTGAACTCTGTCCCCAAGTGCTGTATCTATGCATCTTTTAAGTATCTTCAGGGGCATCCTGTTCCTGTCCTTGACAATCCTTTTGGTGATGATTTCCCCCCCCAATATCCAATATGGAATTGAGGCATGCAAGAATCAAATAGCTTTCCAGATTCTCTGCAGCCTTATTGAGAGCTGGAGTGGCTGCAGTTGCTAGTAAAACTGCAGGAATTACCAAAAGCAAAGGATTCCTGGTCTGGGGAGTGGTAGAAGGGTTGCAGAGCAGCATGGGACACAAGGGAGGATGGCAGCCAGCCAGTTGGAAACAGCTTTCATTAAACTTCACCAGCAGTTTGAGTTCAATCATGTTTTCCTTCAAGAGCTCTCAGCTCCTGACTGTGACTAAAGAGTAGTAGCAGGAGGGGTAGAGCCAGCAGCTGGCTTGCCAGAGGCAAGGATGGTAAAGTAGTTATGGTTCTCTAGAAATTAGGCATTGCTGTTGTACCTTGTTGTTTGGTTGTTTTGTTTTTTAAGTTGGCTCCATCTAATTGCATCTTGTTCATTAAACCAACTCAGTCATGGTTGCACATGAGGAAAATCATCTTGCTGTGCCCAAGGTAAATTTAGTTTTCCCATGTTTCTGGATGGCTTCTATAAGCAACATGTTTGAAGTGGACAATCCAAACCTGACAGGTTACTCAATTCCTGTTGGCCTGTCCACATTAATCCTGCAGTACCTAAAGAAGCAATTCCAGGCTTTAGTCTCTGAGGACTTGTGGAGGATAGGTGAGTCCCAGATATGTGGAGAAGGTGAAGGAAGGTACAGGAAATTCGTAGAACTGCCTGGTTGGAAAAGACTTTAAGATCATAGAGTCCAACTGTAACCAAACATCTCCGTGTATACAACTATTAGACCATGACCCTGAGCTAGCTCCTCATCCAAATGTCTTTTAAATGCCCCCAGAGGTGGTGATTTCACCACTTCCCCAGGCAGCCTGTTCCAGTGACCCTTTCACCCTTTCAGTGAAGAATTTTCTTCTAATATCCAGGCTAAACCCCTCCCTGGTGCAACTTGAGGCCATTTCCTCTCATTCTATCCCTTACTACCTGCGTCCCCACCTTGCTACAGCCTCCTTCCCGGTAGTTGTAGAGAACAGAGGTCTCCCCTCAGCCTCCTCTTTTCCATGCCAAACACCCCCAGCTCCTTCAGACACTTCTTATAGGACCTGTGTTCTAGAAGTCTCACTGGCCTTGTTGCCCTTCTCTGGACTCCAGCACCTCAGTGTCATTCCTGTAAAATGAAGGCAAAAAGCTAAAGACAGTACTTGAGGTGCAGCCTCACCAGTGCTGAGTACAGAGGCAAGATCACTTTCCAGGTCTTGATGGCCACACTGTTTGTGATACAAGTCAGGATGCTGTTGGCCTTCCTGGCTGCCTAAGCAGACTGTTGGCTCATATTCAGTTGGCTGTTTACCAGTACCCCTAGATCACACTCTGCCAAGCTACTTTCAAGCCACTCCTCCCCAAGCCTGTAGCATTGTGTGGGGTTTTTGTGACCAAAGTGTAGGACTCCTTATTTGGCCTTGTTGAATGCCATGCAGTTGGCCTCAGCCCATCGATCCAGCTGATCCAGATCCCTCTGCAGATCACCTTCAGCAGATCAACACAGCCAGCCAGCTTGGTGGTGTCTGCCAACTTACTGAGCGTGCACGCAATCCCCTTGTTGAAGATGTTAAATAAAACTGGCCCTCATACCAAGCCCTGGGGAACATCACTTGTAATCAGCTGCTAGCTGGATTTAACTCATTTTACCACTGCTCCTTGTGTGTGCCTATCCAGACCACAGGCAGTCAGTTTGTTCAAAAGGATGCTGTGGGAAACCATGTCAAAGGTCATTCACCATGTGGGTAGCCTTGTCATAGAAGGGGATCATGTTTGTCAAGCAGGTCCTGCCTTTCATAAACCTGATCCCTTGGTTGTCCTGGATGTACCACGTGATGACCTTCAAGATGATCCACTGACTCTCCCCAGCACTGAGGTCAGATGATAGGTCTGTAGTTTGCAGAATCTTCCTTACAGCCTTTCTTATAAATAAACACCACATTTGCCAACCTTCAGTCTAAGTGGAACTTCCCCAGTCAGCCACAACTGTTTATAGATGATGGAAAGAGGCTTAGAGATCATCTCTGCCAGCTCCCTCAGCACCCTTGGGTGCATCCTGTCCAGCCCATATGCTTGTGTTTGTCCAAGTGGCAAAGCAGATCTGTCATTTCCTCTTGGATCATGGGAGCTTTGTTCTGCTCCCTAACTCTGTCCTCTGGCACAGTGGGCTGAGTATCCAGGGAACAGCTGATCTTACTTTTGAAGACTGAGGCATAATAACCTTGGCTTCACCCTCTTCTTTTGTCACTATGATTCCTCCTGCATCCAGTAAAGATCTTCCTTTTATTATGTATATGAATAGCTTTCTTTTTATTTTTAGCTGGTCCAGCAGTAAACAGTAAGTTTTGTGTATCCATGATTCAATGATACTGCCTCATGCCTCACATTCCCCCAGAAGGGGGAAAAAAAGTACACATTCAGGTATAGCACAGTGTCTTGCAAATTAGAAACCATAGCCTTAAAATTGTTGTTGATGACACATTTTAAAAGCAAGAGGATATCTCAGGTGGAGTGCAAGAGATTTGCTGTTGCTCTGGTGTGGTTAACATCCAATACGAATTTGCATGGTAGCACAGAGAACAGCTTTTCTGGGTACCCAGACTGGATGAGGTAGGAGTGATACAAGACAGGTTCAGAGTTCAAAGTGATCTTGCTAAATAGATAGGTCAGGAAGGGGAGAAATTATGAAGATGGTGCCAAGGGTGAACTTAGTAGGGAAGAATAAAAGATACAAACACCAAGGGCAGAATAGCTGGCTTAGCACTAGTATCATGGGAAATATTTCAGGAGTTGTGGTGAACCATAAGAATAATAGAAGTCCAGAGAGCCATCCTATTTTCTAGTGAAGTAAATGTTATTTTTAAATTTAGAAAAAAGAATGTTGCATGTGAGAAATAAAAGCTGGATACTGCTCTCTCCCAGCTGGTTATGCTGCTGTGTAATGTTTTGGGAATTCCACTACAACAGAGAAGGTTTAAAATTTCTATTTAAGCTGAGGGAGTAGACGAGGATCAAGTGGATAAGGTACATAGAGGACATGATGGTGGCAACCCTGTGTCTCACCACTTTTTCCTTGTCCTCTGGAGACAGTGGGTACTGTTCACAGCCATAGCGAGAGCCTTCGGTATGTTCATGGCACAAGGACAAGACATCTGTGGCTAGAATAACACTGTGGTCACTAACCACCACATACAGATAGGACATATTTAAGTTTCAAGAGTCCAGGGGAGATGAATATTTTTTTTAATATTAAAAATCATGACCTGTGAGAGAGAGAATTTCAGGAATTGAGATTTTTATTCTAAGTCTATTATGGAGCAAAGACTAATTCCTTGTACCCACCAAGAGCAAGGCAAGAATTAAGATTGTTTTGCAGGAAGGCAGAGAGGTCATTCTGCCCCTGTACACTGCACTGGTTAGGCCCCACCAGGAGTACTGTGTCCAGTTCTGGGCCCCTCAGTTTAGGAAGGATGTTGACTTGCTGGAACGTGTCCAGAGAAGGGCAACAAAGTTGGTGAGGGGTTTGGAACACAAGCCCTATGAGGAAGGGCTGAGGGAGCTGGGGTTGCTTAGCCTGGAGAAGAGGAGACTGAGGGGTGACCTTATTGCTCTCTCCAACTACCTGAAGGGAGGTTGTAGCCAGGCAGAGGTTGGTCTCTTCTCCCAGGCAGCCAGCACCAGAACAAGAGGACACAGTCTCAGGCTATGCCAGGGCAGGTTTAGGCTGGAGGTTAGGAAGAAGTTCTATACAGAGAGAGTGATTGCCCGTTGGAATGGGCTGCCCAGGGAGGTGGTGGAGTCACCACCATTGGAGGTGTTCAGGAGGAGACTTGATGGGGTGCTTGGTGCCATGGTTTAGTTGTTTGGGTGGGTTGGATTGGTTGATGGGTTAGACACGATGATCTTGAAGGTCTCTTCCAACCTATTGTATTGTATAGATTTAAAGTGTTACTAGGAAAAATGTTTCTGTAAGGTTAGAACAATCTGAGGAGGTGGTGAGGATTCTTACCTCTAGAAGTCTTAAAGAGGAGGTTAGAAAATATTGGCAGCTGTACTCTGCATTGCTGCATCCACCTTAAATGATCTCTTCTGTCCTCTTGAGATTTACATTGATGGAACTTTCATGATTTCTCTAGAAAATTTGGAGTGGCTTCTTCACACTGCTTTTGAACACTGAAAAGATAATTTTCTATTACGGAGCAACTTTCAATAATATATTATTGCTATTCAATTATATATATGGACTCTGTAAGACATTTAGTATATTCTATTTAAAAATCAGATCAAAACCCTTCTAAGTGATTTAGATAAACATTGTAAAATCAGATTGGAGGACTACAACTATAATATGGCACTCAATAAGTTACCTTTAGCTGGACATTTAGGAACTGCAAGAACTTGACCTGTATTAGGCTTTACTTAATGTTTTTACTGCACTTCTGAACAAATTTGTCAATGTCTTGGTGATGAAGAGTAGTAATATAATAGCAAATTGGAAAGTTGTTTCAATAGTTATCTGTCTTCTTTTTATTGAGCTATAATAAAGCCAGCAGTAATATAGAAGCATAGCCTGCATGTTTATCTGCCTGAAAATACTGATTTGGGCTCTTATTTTGGACATAAATTAAAAAGCACAAGTGTTTGCTACCAAGTGCTGTCTATTTGTTAATTGTTTTCTGCTTAAAACTATTAAGGCCAGACTTGCATCACTCTTACCTTCAAACTGCTGGGATCTCAGAAGGTGTTTCAGCTAAGCCTGAGAAACAACACTTACATGCTAAGTCATAGAGAAGATTGTTTGGAATCTGAGTTTGTTCAATTTCAGAGATCCACTTGGTCTTGGGCCCTCTTTTTCATCATGATCACAAGGAGGATTTGGAAGGATTCTCTCAAATAAGCATTTTTAATCCTACTGATCTTCAGCAAAGTGTCCAAGAATAAAAGACAAACAGGAGTCCATGATGTTGTCCACTGAAAAATGGAAGCTTCTTACTTTGTATTTCATACCTGATAAACCATGGTAATTGTGTAATAAGCTCAGAATTTACTACATATTAAAATCCTGCTTCATGAAATTAAATGTTCCTTTCGTTGCCTAAAACAACATTAGAGGGAAGTCAAGTGTGCAAGCTGATTGAGTGTACAGATGAGGCCCCTGAATTTGCTGTTCTGTGTATGATGTGGATCAAAGTAAGCTACAGCAGAGCTTATCTGGGTGTTTTGGTCATCTAGCTAAACACTCACACAGAATCACCAAGGTTGGAAGAGACCTCAAAGATCAAGTCCAGCCTGTCACCACAGACCTCATGACTGAACCATGGCACCAAATGCCACGTCCAATCCCTTCTTGAGTACCTTCAGGGTTGGTGACTCCTCCCTGGGCAGCACATTCCAATGCCTAACAACTCGCTCAATGAAGAACTTTCTCCTCCTCTCAAGCCTAAACTTCCCCTGGTGCAGCTTGATGCTGTGTCCTCTTGTTCTGGTGCTGCTTGCCTGAGAGAAGAGACCAACCCCCTCCTGGCTACGACCTCCCTTCAGGGAGTTGTAGACAGCAAGAAGGTCTCCCCTGAGCCTCCTCTTCTCCAGGCTAAACAATCCCAGCTCCCTCAGCCTCTCCTCGTAGGGCTTCCACAGGGAATGTGCCATACTCTATCCACATTCAGGATTTATGCATCCATGTGTCCTTATGAGAAGTCTTATTACCAGGGAATGTGTAATTTCAGCTTTGTCCAGAGTAGGAGCCTCTTCTCCAGCTCCCTCAGCCTCTCCTCGTAGGGCTTGTGCTCAGCACATGCAGGGCAAATGCAACCTAATAGGCAAATGCCACAGAAATACATAAATCAAAAATCATTAAACAAGCTGCTCCTAATTATATTCCTGATCTAAGAATTAGCTTTCCTTTATTCTGGGCTAGAGGATGCTGTGGAGAAGACAAGAGATTCATGGTAATGCCAAATAATTGCTTTTCAGGTTACCCTGCCAGTAAATCAGCTTTGCCCTTTTTCATGATTTGTTTGTAACAGTGTTGCAGAATCCTTAGGGCTAAATTACTTTCTCCGTAGCATTTATCTTAGGTTTGCACAAGTGTAACTCAAGAGCATGCCTCTCGCTTCTATCTGCTTTTTATAGTGCAGCATCCTAATGTAAATAACATTGATACTCCCATCAGCTTGTTCTAATGTCAGAGCAATTGCATTTAGCAGAGCCTGCCATAAACAGTTAATTTGCTGTTACCTGCATATGTGACACATTCCTTTAAATGGATACTTGCCTTTTTTAGCTGTCTGTGACACACATTCTCTAGTTACTTGAGAACAGGCCAGTGCAATCTGTAATTTGTTTCTATTTATTTTAGAGCTTTTCCCCACAAGGAAGTTACACTGCAGTTAAGTAAGGAGATGGCTTCATACTATGGAAGTTTTTCTGGAGAAAACAAACAACCAAACACACACACACACAAAAAACGCCCAACCAATCAAAGAAAACACACAAACTGAAAAAAAACCCCAAACCAATCAAACAAAAAACCACCACCTAACAACAACCAAATAAAAACCCCTCTTGTATGGGCATTTTTGTCTGCATAGCGAAGACCAGTTGCTCTTACAAGTTAGAAGCGGCATGTGTGAGCACATTTCTGAGTAGGTGCTACACATGAATATGTGAGTACATATTGCTCTGAGTAGTGATTTTAGTTGCTTGCCCCATGCAGATAAGCCTGAATCACAGAATTTTAGCAGTAGGAAGTGACCTCATAAAATCATCTTGTCCAACCTCCCCTCCCAGAGCTGGATCAGCTAGAGCAGGTTACACAGGATCATGTCCGCATGGGAAGGAAGGTCTGCATAATATGCCTGTTAGGAACTGTGTGCTGTAAAAAATGTTTTTGTGATTCTTTGGTCCCAAATAAGAGCAGGTGATTAATATACATACTAATCCATCATTTCCATGGATTTAAATGAATTGCTCTCTGGGAACAAAGTTTTAAGCAGAAATTTGTGTTGTGCTTTGCTGATATTTAGCTTTCATAGAATTAGTAATGTTGGAAAAGACCTCAAAGATCATCAAGTCCAACCTGTCACCCTACACCTCATGACTACTAAACCGTGGTGCCAAGTGCCACATCCAAGCCCTTTTTGAGCACCTCCAGGGACGGTGACTTCACCACCTCCCTGGGCAGCCCATTCCAATGGCGAACAACTCTCTCTGTGAAGAACTTTCTCCTCACGTCAAGCCTAAACTTCCCCTGGTGCAATTTGAGACTGTGTGCTCTTGTTCTGGTGCTGGTTGCTTGGGAGAAGAGACCAACCCCCTCCTGGCTACAACCTTTAGGATAGCTTCTGCCCTTCCCTGCATATATCTGTAGCAGTGGTATCAGGATTGAAAAAACCTGCAGAACCCCCACTGTCTTCAGTGAAGAACTGTGGCAGCCATACATCAGCACAACCAAAAGCATCTTTTTTAAGCTGGAGGCTGTTCTATGTTACCACTACACATTGGTCAGTAATAACACTGCAGGCAGTTGATAGATAAAACATCCAGCAGTGTGGACCTCCAAAGAAAGCCTTGCAGACTCAGACGAGGAAGCCAGCCACACATCCAAATGCTTATGCTTTAGAAATTTCTTTCAGTATGGACATCTGAGTCCTGCAGCTGCTGTACATAGCCTTTTATATGGCCACAGGTGTTGGCTTCGGTGCCGGAGCACGGAGTGGTAGCAAACAAAGGGGAGTATAGACGATGCTGCCAGAGACCAGACATAGTGCCAACTTAATATTGAATGTAAAACAAATGCTTGTGCCAATTTGTCTCTAAATGCATTTTTAGTTAGGAAAAACTAGCTTGTCTTTTGAGAGCGTTCTTTATGCGTGGATGAGTGTTTTAAGTTTTAATACAGCTTAAAGCAGGCATTTGAAAGCAAAATAAACAAACACAATATAGATGTACAGATATCAAAATCTACTCTTCCATTGTTTATGCTTTTGTTGTCTGAAAAAAAAAAAAAGAATCAAATTGTCTTACACTAATTTAATCCTTCGTGATCATTCCTTGGCATATTGTGAGACATTTATCCCTTACACAGGACAAATGACTTCTCTGTAGCTGCAGCAGGAAGTAAAGGTAATTCAGTATTAGAGAATGCTATGAAGTAAATCTATGTTTGTATTCAAGGGCATTTCTGGAGCTGCACACTCTTAATTCGGCTGATTGAACTTCTAGTGTATCATCTATGCAATCTGTAATTTTAGGACCACGTTTTCTGCTGCTGTGAAAAATGCACATTGCAATGTATTCGGTTTTTCACTAGTTTGAGATGCATTTTGCCCATAAATGGATTAGATTTTAGGCATTTCCCTCATTAATTACAGCTGAATACTATTTGCATACATATTTATACAAATAATTTGTCTTTGATTGATTCCAAAAGGAGAGGTGGAAGTGTAGAGATCCTTTTAAAATGATTGACTACTTATCACAGTACTACAGATGCTATTTCTGCCTCTGTACAGGGAATTTCCTGCACTAGTATTTACAGATAATAGCATTAACAGCTGCTTCTGCTGCAAAGTCACAGTGAATGTTTGAGGTATTTAACATTTTGCAATTGGAAAGAGTTACCAAAGGGTCCTTCAATCCTAAGGACCCCAAATCCCTCTTTTCAATTACTACCTTGGTGGGTTTTAATATTAATGCACACCTGGATGCTGCAGGAAGTTTTCTTATAGGCAAGGGACTTATGTTTTGTTCCAGTCTGACTTGGATGTCAAAAGGCAAACAGAACATTTAGTGTAGATTTAAAGATCCTGGGCATAAGAAGTGGTGAAAGTGTCCAATGAGAGGAGTTGTGAATACAAAAAAACCCTGTGGTTGCTAGTCTAGATCCCTAAAACAGGTTTGTTTGATTGATTGATTTTGTTTGGGTTTTGAGTGTTTGTTTGTTTTTAATTTCTGCATTTATACCTTTTTCTGGAAAAAGAGAAATTGTCCTGTGACTAGGGGCTTATATCCTTCATGTCCTCCCTCCTCATGGAGAGCCCAATCAGCATGGGACAGTTTACTCTGAAAGGTCCTTTGTACACACTTCTATTTGATAAAAGCTATTGGAGCCAATTTTCCTCCGTAGAGATTTCAGAGTAAGAAAACAACATAACAAATGGCTAGTGTAGGTACACGCTCCAAAAATGGACAGTGATAAAAAAGTCTTGAACATCTAAAGTGAGCTCTTAAAAAATGTTCCTCTTATGAGTGAAATGTGTTTGTGGAGTTGGTAGGTTAGTATGGATGAAACTCAGTGGTAAAGAAACAGTATAGAATCAAGAAGGTTGGAAAAGACCTCAGAGATCATCAAGTCCAACCTGTCACCCAACACCTCACGACTACTAATCCGTGGTACCAAGTGGCACGGCCAATGCCCTTTTTGAACACCTCTAGGGATGGTGACTCCCCCACGTCCCTGGGCAGCACATTCCAATGGCTAACAATTCTCTCAGTGAAGAGCTTTCTCCTCACCTCCAGCCTAAACTTCCCCTGGTGCAGCTTGAGACAGTGTCCCCTTGTTCTGGTGCTGGTTGCCTGGGAGAAGAGACCAACCCCCTCCTGGCTACAACCTCCCTTTACTTTGTCAGTAAACTTAGTAAAAACAAGGCATGAAGGTAGCTATGTATTAAAGTAAATCCTTCCTGTAAAATACAAAACACTGTGCTTTGCTTAATAGGATAAAGGTAGTTTCAAATAGGTAAACACTATACAAAACACTCTTAAGAAACTATTTGTAATGAAGTAAGGCTGCTTTGCCAGACTTACATTCTAAATAGTTTACATTTAGTAGTACAAAGCAGGCCATGAACCTGGCCCTTTAAAAACTAGTGACTAGTCCAAGCACAGGACCTATCAATTACTATTATCATAGTATCAGTCAGGGTTGGAAGGGGCCACAAGGATCATCTAATTCCAGCCCCCTGCCATGGGCAGGGACACCCCACACTAGATCAGGCTGGCCAGAGCCTCATCCAGCCTGGCCTCAAACACCTCCAGGGATGGGGCCCCAACCATCTCTCTAGACAGCCCATTCCATGGCTTCACCACTCTCATCGTGAAGAACTTCCTCCTCACATCTAGCCTGAATCTCCCCACCTCCAGCTTCATTCCATTCCCCCTAGTCCTATCACTACCTGATATCCTGAGAAGTCCCTCCCCAGCCTTCTTGTAGGCCCCCTTCAGTATTGGGTGGGATCTTCTTTTGTGTTGATGATGTGGATACTTTTTTATCATTTTGTGTGTGTGTATACATGTATGTGTGTGTATACATATGCCTAATAATTGTATGCCCTAACTTTGTCTGTATGCAGAACAGTTGGAATCATTTAGCTGTTAAAAATGCTCTTGTCTCAGAAGTTCATATCACACCACTAAAAAAATCTAGCAGCAATTTTAGATTATATTTCAGGTTGCCTGTTTAATCTTTCTATTTTTCTTATTAAGTATTATTTTAAATTGAACTTTTTTTTTTCCCAGTGGTCAGAGTATGTCTCAATGGCTTCAAGTTTTTTTTCTTTCAAAACCTATTCAAACCAGGAAATTCATATAAACCATCCTTTTCCCATGGAAAGAGATTTTGACATTCATGTTTTCAAGGAAATAGAGCTTTGGGGAAAAAAAATCCATGATACTTCTATCAAATAATTGTGAGGGGGTTTTAAGGAAAAAATATCCTCCTTCTGAAATGTTTCTTTTAAAAAAAAGTAAAATTAAAAGATAAGTATGTCATTGTATGTATCTTCTAAGTTGTGCCTTGTGCTAGACTGATTTCACATCCAGTTTCTCATTAAATAAGCAAAGCATTCTGCCAGCTATTTCCTAAAACAACTATGTGCTCTTCATCTTGAGGCAGAATGAAAATCTCTGTCTGGGTTCTGTAGGAAGCCAAGATTGATGTTCACAGTGTGCCTTTCTGCACAGGCCTTCTATTCTGTGAAATATCCCCCAAAAAGTCTCACTTGATGCACTCTTCTCGTTTTAAAACTCTTTCCCTTGTGAGAGGAGGAAATTTGTATCAGAATATCCATATGGTTCCTAATCCCATGTATGCATCATGATTGGTGTATAGAACTGCAGGAACTTTATCTGCTGTTCCTTCAGAAAGTCTGTTTGATAGGGCTTCCCAAAAACTTATCTTCTTTTCCTTGCTCACAATTCCACTGCTGCAGGGAAGCTAAATTATCTTCAACTGGTATTATCACATGAATCACCACAAGATCACTTCTTTGTCCCTGTTTTCACATATTTGCACAGATTGATTTGATTTATTCTGCATTTCTTTTCCTCTTTGATCACTTAGTTTAGTTTTTTTTCTCTACATCGTCTTCTACTCCTTTTCACACACTTTTCTGTTCTATCAGGTTGGGGTCAGAGTGGCTGGAGAGTGGCCAGGCAGAAAGGGACCTAGGGGTACTGGTTGATAGTAGGCTGAACATGAGCCTGCAGTGTGCTCAGGTGGCCAAGAAGGCCAATGGTCTCCTGGCCTGTCTCAGGAACAGTGTGGCCAGCAGGAGCAGGGAGGTCATTGTGTCCCTGTACTCAGCACTGGTTAGGCCACACCTTGAGTCCTCTGTCCAGTTCTGGGCTGCTCAGTTTAGGAAAGATGTTGACTTTCTGGAACGTGTCCAGAGAAGGGCAACAAAGCTGGTGAGGGGTTTGGAACACAAGCCCTATGAGGAGAGGCTGAGGGAGCTGGGGTTGCTTGGCCTGGAGAAGAGGAGGCTCAGGGAGACCTTCTTGCTGTCTACAATTACCTGAAGGAGGTTGTAGCCAGGCAGAGGTTGGTCTCTTCTCCCAGGCAGCCAGCACCAGAACAAGAGGACACAGTCTCAAGCTGCACCAGGGGAGGTTTAGGCTGGATGTTAGGAAGAAGTTCTTCATAGAAAGAGTGATTGGCCATTGGAATGTGCTGCCCAGGGAGGTGGTGGAGTCACTGTCCCTGGAGGTGTTTAGGAAGAGACTGGATGGGGTACCATGGTTTAGTTGATAGAATAGAATAGAATAGAATAGAATAGAATAGAATAGAATAGAATAGAATAGAATAGAATAGAATAGAATAACCAAGGTTGGAAGAGACCTTGAAGATCATCGAGTCCAACCTGTAACCACAACCTCACAACTAGACCATGGCACCAAGCGCCACATCCAGTCCCCTCTTGAACGCCTCCAGGGACGGAGACTCAACCACCTCCCCGGGCAGCCCATTCCAATGGTGAATCACTCTCTCTGTGAAGAACTTTCTCCTCACCTCGAGCCTAAACTTCCCCTGGTGCAGCTTGAGACTGTGTCCCCTTGTTCTGGTGCTGGCTGCCTGGGAGAAGAGGCCAACCCCTTCCTGGCTACAACCTCCCTACAGGTAGTTGTAGAGAGCAATGAGGTTGCCCCTGAGCCTCCTCTTCTCCAGGCTAAACAACCCCAGCTCCCTCAGCCTCTCCTCATAGGGCTTGTGCTCAAGGCCTCTCTCCAGCCTTGTTGCCCTTCTCCGGACATGTTCAAGTGTCTCAATGTCCTTCTTAAACTGAGGGGCCCAGAACTGGACACCGTACTCAAGGTGCAGGCTAACCAAAGCAGAGTACAGGGGCACAATGACCTCCCTGCTCCTGCTGGCCATACTATTCCTAATGCAGGCCAGGATGCGGTTGGCCCTCTTGGCCACCTGGACACACTGCGGGCTCATGTTCAGCTTCCCATCAACCAGCACCCCCAGGTCCCTCTCTGCCTGGCCGCTCTCCAGCCACTCTGACCCCAGCCTGTAGCGCTGCCTGGGGTTACTGTGGCCAATGTGCAGAACCCGGCACTTGGATGTGTTCAATGTCATGCCATTGGACTCTGCCCATCTGTCCAGCCTGTCGAGGTCCCTCTGTAGAGCCTCTCTACCCTCCAGCAGATCAACTCCTGCCCCCAGCTTGGTGTCATCTGCAAATTTACTGATGATGGACTCAATGCCCTCATCCAGATCATCAATAAAGATGTTGAAAAGTATGGGGCCCAGCACTGATCCTTGGTAGTGTTGGATGACAGGTGTCTTGGTAATGCCAATAAATTCATAAACTATAACAATAGGTTGGACTTGATTATCTCAAAGGTCTCTTCCAACCTGGTTAATTCTATTCTATTCAGTACATTCCAGTAAGCCAAACTAATTTTCAGCCCTTGCACATTATTTGAGAACCTGGAAGCATCTTATGGCCTTATATTTTTATCTCTGCCACTCACAGCTGTCACACATTAAGGTTTTTAGTTTGAAAAAATCAAAAGCATGTACTATGACTTAAAATGAGTCTATATCCATGGCTGTCATGGAGTAAAAAAGGCGGTCTTTTTCAAGGGTGAACAAGTCATTGTCAATCCATTTTAATGCATCAGCACTCCAGTTTAAATGCAACAGAAGATATTAAAACAAAACCAGCTGTCAATTTATTCGTATTCTAAGTCAGTTTAGAAAGTGACAGAATTCCAGGATTCACTTAATTTATTGCTGCTAAAAATGTGTACGGTCTTCATGTGCCTGTATCACCAAAGAGCATAAAGAAAGGCTCAACAAGTCCATTATCTTCTATCCTCAAATGCACTTCCAGGCTACCAGACAAGAGTGATAGTAGGAACTGCATAGAGGTGCAGTATTTCGTCTGCACCCAGAGCTGAATTCACAAGTAGCCAAAACGCCAAATTACATAATATCTCCTCCCGCAAGTCAGGCACTTTGTGGTGGCCACCTCACAGCTGCTGGCCTGGGCAGCATCCAGGCAGACACAGTCACAATTGTCCCTTTTCAGCTAGGTCATTCTGAATTCCCTCAACAGGAAATGGAACACAAGCAGAAAAGTTTTAAAAACATCCCAGACATGAATCAACAAAACCCCTGAACATCTGCTCATCAAAGCTCATCAGAAAACAGTGCATTTTATTTACACTACTCTTCTGGATGTACTGAGAATGCCTAATGAGTTTAGAGATATTGATGGCATGAAGTGTCCATTTTGCTTTCCAGATTAATGGCCCCATCTACCCAAAATATGGGAAATATATGTATCAAATCCACGGCCTCTGCAGTTTTGTTAATTTAGTGTAAAGTGACGTAGTTTTAGAGAGTCCACAGTTCACATCCAATCCAAGCTGGCTGAAAAAAGGTGCAATATTTTCATATTTTATTTTGAAGATAAGGTAGTGCTAGCAAATGTAAAAAAAAAAGGGTAAAAGAAAGTGCAGCTAATATAGATGGATTCAGCAGAGAAGTGAGGAATGTTTTTGTGTATAAGGAAATGCTGGCATAAAGCAGCTCAGTGTAACCTGCTGATTGCCTTCTGCAGTGCCAGGGAATCAGACCACTGTATTTAAATGTCTAACACTGTACAGTTTTTCTGATCACAGTATCACCAAGGTTGGAAGAGACCTCAAAGATCGAGTCCAACCTGTCACCATAGACCCCATGACTAGACCATGGCACCAAGTGCCATGTCCAAGCGCCTCTTGAACACCTCCAGGGACAGTGACTCCACCACCTCCCTGGGCAGCCCATTCCAATTTCGAATGACTCTCTCAGTGAGGAACTTTCTCCTCACCTCCAGCCTAAACTTCCCCTGGCACAGCTTGAGACTGTGTCCTCTTGTTCTGGTGCTGGTTGCTAGAGAGAAGAGACCAACTCCTTCCTGGCTACAACCACCTATCAGGTAGTTGTAGAGAGCAATGAGGTCTCCCCTGAGCCTCCTCTTCTCCAGGCTAAACAATCCCAGCTCCCTCAGCCTCTCCTTGTAGGGCTTCCACAGGGAATGTGCTATACTCTATCCACATTCAGGATTTATGCATCCATGTGTCCTTATGAGAAGTCTTATTACCAGGGAATTTGTAATTTCAGCTTTGTCCAGAGTAGGAGCTCAGATATTTACCTTTTTCTCAGTGGTTGGTATTTTTGTACAGCTTTTGTTCAAGCTATTGCACAAGGGAAGTATTTAGCTCAAAGGAGGGTACTGAGTTACCTGAGCAATTATTTCAGGGAGAGGTTTCCCCCAGGTACAGTGAGGCAATATTGGCTTACAGTGGCTGTGACCTTGTCCATGCTTCTCTTTACATATAGGAAGGGAAGCAACATTTTCTTTTCCAGAAGTAAAACCTGTTGGGGGGCAAAGGGAGTATTCAGATTTTGCTTGCCCACTGATTGTTGTCTTTTTCAGGCTTTGTATACAATGCCTGTCACCTTAGCATCAAAACACCACATAGTATTTCCTCTGATGCTTCTCTGCTTGGGTTCTTAGGAAAGCATCTTTCCTCAGCAATGAGTGCTTTAAAGAAGCCAGTATAGCACCGTGGTCACTTAGAGTCAACTTGGAGATTATGCAATTTTCTCAGTAAATTCCAGAAGCAGCAATAGTTTCATAATGTTGGTTTGGAGAAAGAGGACAACAGCACTGATGAATGACTGGAGCAGCTGTAAGTCACATAGGGGGTAATTATTTTTTGTGAGTGTGGAAAAGAATTTTATTCCCCATGTCTGCTGTGTAGCTACAAAATGCTGCTGTCAATGCCAAAAAGGATAAACACCTGCTAAAAGAACTGTGGAGAGGATTATCTGTCTTTCCTACACTTACACTTATGAAATACATACTACACATTGGACCTCCTCCAGGTTTTTTTCCTCATTCTCTCAGCATTTTTCTAGCCATTGAATCAATTGTTTGCTCTCTCTGCCTGACCTGTGAAAAAGACATCTGCTGTGTAGAGAGGCCAAATATCAACACATGACATGCTTCAGTTACCTTGTGCCAACCTGCTAGGACAGAACACTTGTTTGGGAAGTTTTTTAATCAATCTGCTTCTGAGCTCTTCTGCATGTTTTTGTCATTTGCATGTGGGGCTGGTAATCTCTCCTGCTCCTCATTCCTCCTCTCCAGCCTGGAAGGAGCTACTTGCTGATGCCTATCCACCTGTGCAGCTGTGGCAATGCTCTGGCAGCAACACTAATGCTCCCTTGCCGGTTTTTAAACATTCTGCCAAGGAGAGAGAATTAATAACAAGATCTGAATCATCTCTAAAGTAACCCCAATGCCCCTGTGTCCTATTCCTCCAGTATTATGTCATTTTTCAGCTCCTGTCCAGGATAACAAAAAGGATCTCTCATATCCCCACAGTGTATCAGGGCAGGCTGCACGGTTTATTCAGACTACCCTTTTTGCCTTTGTGACTCTAAACATTTAAAAACCTTTTGGCCAGATTTTACAGTCCATGTCATACTGCTCAGCTGGTGCAAAGTGGATGGACTCCAGCCAAAGCTGGCGAATGGCCACAGCCTTCCCCTCATGCTCATGAACACAACCGAGAAAGGGCAGTGCAGTTTGTGTCCTCCTGGCACCTCTGTGGTGTTGCATGAGAGGCAGCCCAGCCCCAGGCCCCAGCCACCCTTGGAGGAGAGCTCTGGGCTGGGCTAAGCCCTCTGTCTGCATGTGCCAGGCATCCTGTGAGGACATAGTGGACATTCCCTTCTCTGAAGACAACCAGGTTTAGAGTGGAGCTTTTGATGTTTAGACTGGAAAGCAGAAGAGTTAAAACAATTGAAGGGTCTGAGTGGAGGTTAAACCAACAGGGAGAAACTGCTAAACCCAAAGCACAGCTCATAATATCTGCAATATACACCTACTGTAACTCCAGCAGCAGCTTCCCACTGTGATGTGGGCTTAACTTATTTGGTTCTTTCTTTCATTTTTGTCTCATCCTTTTATTCTCTATTTGCAAGCAGAATCAAAGATGGTAAAGCATCAAAATAAACTGTCATAAGTGAATAGTGGAAGATGCTTTGGGATGGCTGTGCTCAGTACTGTACCTTTACAATACAATACAATACAATACAATACACCAGGTTGGAAGAGACCTTCAAGATCATCGCGTCCAACCCATCAAACAATCCAACCCACCCAACAACTAGACCATACAGCCAAGCACCCCATCAAGTCTCCTCCTGAACACCTCCAATGAAGGTCACTCCACCACCTCCACGGGTAGCCGATTCCAATGGCCAATCACTCTCTCCGTGTAGAACTTCTTCCTAACATCCAGCCTAAACCTGCCCTGGCGCAGCCTGAGACTGTGTCCTCGTGTTCTGGTGCTGGCTGCCTGGGAGAAGAGGCCAACCTCTGCCTGGCTACAACCTCCTTTCAGGTAGTTGTAGAGAGCAATAAGGTCACCCCTCAGCCTCTCCTCTTCTGCAGGCTAAGCAACCCCAGCTCCCTCAGCCTTTCCTCATAGGGCTTGTGTTCCAAACCCCTCACCAGCTTTGTTGCCCTTCTCTGGACACGTTCCAGCAAGTCAACATCCTTCCTAAACTGAGGGGCCCAGAACTGGACACAGTTCTCAAGGTGTGGCCTAACCAGTGCAGTGTACAGGGGGAGAATGACCTCCCTGCTCCTGCTGGCCACACTGTTCCTGATGCAAGCCAGGATGCCATTGGCCTTCTTGGCTGCCTGGGCACACTGCAGGCTCATGTTCAGCCTACAATCAACCAGTACCCCCAGGTCCCTCTCTGCCTGGCCACTCTCCAGCCACTCTGACCCCAGCCTGTAGCACTGCCTGGGGTTGTTGTGGCCAATGTGCAGAACCCGGCACTTGGATGTGTTAAATCTCATGCCATTGGACTCTGCCCATCTGTCCAGCCTGTCGAGGTCCCTCTGCAAAGCCTCTCTGCCCTCCAGCAAATCAACTGCTGCCCCCAGCTTGGTGTCATCTGCAAATTTACTGATGATGGACTCAATGCCCTCATCCAGATCATCAATAAAGATGTTGAAGAGCATGGGGCCCAGTACTGATCCCTGGGGCACACCACTAGTGACAGGCCGCCAGCTGGATGTGGTGCCATTCACCATTACTCTCTGGGCTCGGCCCTCCAGCCAGTTCCTAACCCAACGCAGTGTGCTCTTGTCCAAGCCATGGGCTGCCAGCTTGAGAAGTGCTGACAAGCATTCCTTTCAGGTTTAAAAAAAACCCAAACACTTTTTTTCCAATAGGAAAATTTGGCCTTTTGTCTCCAGACACCAAGCTGCATAATGGAGTGTGAAGCAGAGATAAAGGAGTATATCTTGCACCTGTCAACCTTGGTGCCCACTTCTGCTCTTAGCACTTTCCATTCCTGTTGGAGCTACTGGTGGCTTGCTTCAACTGGTTGTCATAATTCCCTTCCCTGGTGCTGTTGAAAATATTTGCACAGCCAGAAGTATAACATGGTATACCTTGAGCTTCTCTCCTCTGTTCTCTCCTGTCTACCTTCTACTACATGTCAGTCATAAATTTCATATTCAGATGATATCATGTGATGGGTTACGCCCATCCTGAAAGCAAGGGGGAGGACTTGCGAGTGCTTTGCCCTCACTGCAGGGTGTTTTTCTCCTGGGAAACTGAGTCTGTTCCACTCCCCCTCCCTGCCTGTGGGTTCAAGCCTGCAGTGGGCAGCAATGTCCTCCCTTTTATACCCTAGCTGGGCAGGGAGGGGGAGTGGAACAGAGTCAGTTTCCCAGGGGAAAAACACCCTGCAGGGAGGGGAAAGCACTCGAAAGCCCTCCCCCTGTTTTCAGGATGGGCATAACCCATTACATATCATTAGTTATCTACTTTGGTTTCCACCTGGGCATGAAGCCTTTGTGGTTGCAGTTCTGTAGCTCTTTTGGTTGTTTTTTTCCCCCTTCTAATTCTGTAGCAAACATCCTGTACCATTTGCAAAAGACAACAACACTAACTGCCTGCAAAGGCATCCCTAGATGCCTGTGTGGAGATTCTGAGACAGCTTGTACTGTTAATGTGGTGAAATGCAAATCTCTTTATAGAAATGTAAACATGCTGCAGTACTTTGCCTTGCACTTGTCAGTGGCCGTGCGTTGGCCTCGTCCTACCCTGAGCATGTGAGATGCATATATATATACCACATCATGTTCCCCTTCATCACATAATGTACTCACTGCTTTTACTAATAAGGGGCTACTCCACAGAGGCTGTGATTATAAGAGGGTGGTTTGATGGTAATGAATTGACCTCAATGGGAGATGTGAGAGAAAGAAGGCATCTTTTTAAATGAGGTATCACATGTCTTCATCGTCCAGTCTAAAAAGGGTGACCTGGCTTGATGCACCCTTCAAAGGAATCTTCTTTCTTTTTTTTTTTCCAGGGCCATCTTCCATCTGTTAATACCTTAATATGACAAATTAATATATCTGAAAGAGCTGTCAGGTGCAAGAGGCAGTTTCTGCAGACCTTAAAGTTATCTGGCTTGTAAAGAAAAATCCAATCTCTGGCAGAGACTGCAGTTATAAAATTTGACCTACTTAGCAAAAAAATCCTATTAGATGGATTTACACATGGCTCCCAGAGATCAGATTGTCCAATATGAAGAATAGGACCTGAAGCCTTTTAGTGGGACCTGAAGCCTTAAAGCTGTTTAATGCTGTCAGGTATTATTTTCATGTTACTTTTTCTTGCTTTGTTTTGTTTGTTGTTGTTGTTTTTTTTTCTGTTAAAAACATTGCCAAATATGGTCAAATCCAACTAATACAACATACAGTTTGGAATATCATCATGCCCCACCAATAAATCTGTTGAATTGCAATTTGATAAACAACATTGCTGTAAAGAAGAAAAATATCCCTTTAATCTCTTTTTGCCACAACTAGCTACATGACATGATGAGACGGACCTCCTTGGAGGCTCTTCTGAGCTCTGAAATAGTCATTTTAGCTTGCTGTAGTAAACCCTATTTTTTCTTGACTTCAGATGTATTCATCTACCCCATGCTGCAAAGCCATGTGATGTATTGCAAATTTACCAGTTTTTAGTGGGATTTTTTTTCATAGGTCTATTGCATAAAGAGTCAGGTAGGTTCATAAAGCTCTCAGCACTCCCTTCTGACCAAAGAGAAAACACAAAGAAGGAAATTTCCATCCCCTTGGGTGTGGAAAAGAGTTTGTGACTCCCAAACGCTGTCATAGTGCAGAAGCCAGGGGATAAAACAAAAATCCAGGTATATATTGTTATCTTTAAATCCCTTTTTTTGTGTTAATCTTGAATTTGTTGTTGTTGTTGTTTGGGTTTCTGTTGTTTTGTTTGTTTGTTTTATTTACTTTGTTTTCTTTAAAGAAACTGATTTGAAGGTTTGTTTGTTTAGCCAAATTTGGTTAAGGTCCTACCATGAAAAAAGCCAAACCAGTCCTAAAACAACGAAAATCTGCAGAAGATCAACATTCCCTTATTCTTTTCAACTTTTCAAATAAAATCTTTTAGATATTAATGTTCCAGTAAATGAGAGAGATGCTTGTCAGAAGCCTGGTACCTCCTTTGCATAGCTGTCACAATTTCCATAACCTGGGCAGAAGAAGTAAATGTCCATGACAGCCTGGCATAGCTAGTGAGTTTACTTGCTGCATTTCCAGCAAGTGGTAATCAGAGAGTCAACCTTGGCAAATCTCAGAAAGGTGTTGCCAGTAACTCTGTCAAGTGTTGGGGATGGGATTTACAGGCCCTGAGCAAACACCTGTTTTCTCCAGCATCCTAAAATGTAAGCACAAGGAGGGGACATTTCTGGCTTAGGTATATTCACAGAATCATAGAATCAGTAAGGTCGGAAAAGACCTCAAAGATCATCAAGTCCAAACTCTCACCCAGGACCTCATGACTACTAAACCGTGGCTTCAAGTGCCACGTCCAATACCATTCTGAACACCTCCAGGGATGGTGACTCCACCACCTCCCTGGGCAGCACATTCTACTGGTCAGTAACTCTCTCTGTGAAGAACTTTCTCCTCACCTTAAACCTAAACTTCCTCTGGCGCAGCTTGAGACTGTGTCCTCTTGTTCTGGTGCTGGTTGCCTGGGAGAAGAGACCAACCCCCACCTGTCTACAACCTCCCTTCAGGTAGTTGTAGTGAGCTCTTATTGGTTGTGAGGGATGTTGATACACTGTGTATTGCAAAGCAGAGTAGCTCACTCTCTAGGTAATAAAGATTTCAGTTCAGCATTGTCGTTTCCTGTGCTCTTCACTTGAGAGCTTATGGGGAGCCTTTGACAGAGAAGATACATATATATATATTAAAAATCTGTAGTAATAAATGTGTGTGCTGGTCACAGCAATAAACTTTCTCCGTCCTTTAGCTTATAAAAATGGTTGTGACAGAAGAAGCATTTATGCCGTTATCCTCACAAGGCTCCATTCTGACATGACTGCTGTGCCAGGAGCTTGCAGCTTTTGCTTACCTCAAGCTAAGGAATCCCCATTGAGGGAAGGCTGGTTTCATGGACTTAGGTCAGAGCCAGAGGACTCTCTAGCTCTTCATTCAAAAAGTATGAGTGTACTTGTGTGTGCACAAGCAGGTGTGCACTTGCTTTAGGCTTTATTTTGGCCAGGATCTGCAAACAGAAATACTGCTTAGAATTGCATCTCAGCTTAGTTTCATAGAATCATAGAATGCTAGAGTTTGGAAGTGACCTCCAGAGATTGAGTCCAAACCCCTGCAAAGCACGTTGGGCAGGTCACCAAGGAATGCATCCAGTGTGACTTGGCTAACTCAAGCTGAGAACATACCCCTTTTCCATATGATACTTCTTGTATGTTTCAGTCTCTACATAGACTTAGAATCATAGCATCACAGCATCTTAGAATCGTTCAGGTTGGAAAAGACCTCCGAGATCATCAAGTCCAATCTCCTACCCAGCACCTTCATGACCACTAGATGATATCCCAAAGTGCTGCATCTACTCATTTTATGGACACCTCCAGGGATACTGAGTCCACCACTTTCCAGGGCATCCTGTTCCAATGCCTCACCACTCTTTGAGTTAAGAAATTCTTCCTAATATCTAATCTAAACTTCCCCATGTGCAGCTTGAGGCAGTTACCTCTTGCCCTGTTGTTAGTTACTCAGGAGAAGAAGCTAACAGCAGCCTCCTTACAACCTCATTTCAGGTAGCTGTAGAAAGCAATAAGGTCCTCAGCCTCCTTTTCTTCAGGCTAAACAATCCCAGCATCCTAAGCATCAAGACTAGAGCAGTAATCATGTCTATTGCAGCAAGTGCAAATGGAAGATGAAGTATTGTTGGTCTGTATTAAACCACTTTACACCAATTTTGCATTTAGTTTTCATAAATGATCATGAAAATACAAGGCCTTATGTGTTGATTTCTTGTTCTTCAGCCCTTTGAGGTTTATCATGCATTGGGGTTTACCCATATTTGACAAATGGATACTGATCTTTGTATGGTGTGGGTCAGTGTTGTCTCTTAAAACACTAAAATCTTGCACTTCTCCTTATTACCTCTCCTTTTTCCACATAGATTATATTATAAATGAGAATGCATTCATTTAGCTTGGCTTGACTTTGAATCATACATATACTTGCATTTTCAAATAGGGTATTTGAAATGAAAATAATGTCTTAAAGAGCTCTGGTGAGAGCTAATGGATTTATAAAACTAGAAAACTGCAAGTACAAACACATAAATATTTATGGTGAATTTTCTTATCCCTATTTATATTTTACATAGTATAATCTTTCTGTCATAGGATTAGGTTTGGTCTGCCTCTGGTTTGTGTGACAGGAAACTTAAAGCAGCTCGTATCAATCAACATAAAACACAAATGTTAATCTCAGCACTACAAACGTGGAAGTTTTTTAATGCATGACTGATGTACATGCATGTCTTCTCCTTCTGAATTAAAAGGGGCCATTTGGGGCTGAAACTTAAATCCTAGCTGAATTGTTTCTCAATTCATAAAATAAGGGGCACAAAGCTTTTAAAACACGTTGTGATTCATAGATGCATTTCATAGAGCGCACACAGCGGTGGCTGTACTTCAGCCTGATTCTGCTTTCACTGAGGGTGACAAAAATCAGGAGTAATCAGGAGCACCTCTCCTATGAGGACAGACTGAAAGAGTTGGGGCTGTTCAGTCTGGAGAAGAGAAGGCTCTGAGGTGACCTAATTGTGGCCTTCCAGTATCTGAAGGGGGCCTAATGGAAGGCTGGGGAGGGACTTCTCAGGATATCAGGTAGTGATAGGACTCGGGGGAATGGAACGAAGCTGGAGGTGGGGACATTCAGGCTAGATGCGAGGAGGAGGTTCTTCACCATGAAAGTGGTGAAGCCTTGGAATGGGTTGTCCACGGGGGTGGTTGGGGCCCCATCCCTGGAGGTGTTTAAGCCCAGGCTGGATGAGGCTCTGGCCAGCCTGATGTAGTGTGGGGTGTCCCTGCCCATGGCAGGGGGTTAGAACTAGATGATCCTTGTGGTCCCTTCCAACCCGGATTGATACTATGATACTAAATCCAGGCAACGTCAGTGAAGCTATCTGGTGTAAGATGAGAACAAAATGACAAATTTATTGTCATAGCTGTGAAGTAAATATGTAGCACTGATGGATTATTTCCTTATGGACTATGGCATAGCTTGAATGAACAAAAAAAATCTAAGTGGCCCACAAGCAATTGATTTTATATTTTGTCCCAGCGCCGAATGCAGGCAGAGCCATTGTTTGCCCCTGCCAGAGACTTCCTGAGATACTCTTTGTTTACAGCTAGTAATCTTCGAGTAGATTCAGACCCATTCAGATTAAGATACTTTGTTGTATGTCAGTTTGAACTATTTTGTCTTTCAGTGACTTGTACCATTTTTCAGTTTTCATTTACTAAATGATGCATGACTTTGGGTTAAACAGATCAATCTAGGCGTTAATTTCTGACTAGTAGCATTTTTTTTTCAAGCTGTTGTTAACTCCCCTCCATTTTATATACATTCAGGTTAGTACAATGGTTATATTTGATTAATAATCACAGAATCACCAAGGTTGGAAGAGACCTTCAAGATCATCGAGTCCAACCTGTCACCACAGACCCCATGACTATTGAACCATGGCACTAAGTGCCACAACCAATCCCCTCCTGAACACCTCCAGGGATGATGACTCCACCACCTCCCTGGGCAGCACATTCCAATGGCCAACGACTCTCTCAGTGAAGAATTTTCTCCTCACCTCGAGCCTAAACTTCTCCTGGCACAGCTTGAGACTGTGTCCTCTTGTTCTGGTAGTGGTTGCATGGGAGAAGAGACCAACCTCCACCTGGCTACAACCTCCCTTCAGGTAGTTGTAGACAGTAATAAGGTCTCCCTGGGCGTCCTCTTCTCCACATGGCAATTTACTGTCTGGTGCTAGTAACGTTTAATAATCCATTTAATTTTTTTTTCCCTCCCTTGCTGTTCCTTGTCCTCTGCAAATTATGCAACCCTTGGGTTCTGATCATAAAGAAAAAGGAAAATCCACTATATTTCTCTTCTAAAGGATCAGTAAAAAATTACAAACTGACCCTTAATTCTGTCTGCTTAAAATGCAGTCAGTCAAGGATAGAATTTTAATAGCCAACAGGACTTCAATAAATGTAGTGAAAGGGAAGGAAAAGAAGGATGGTAAACTTTTTTCTTTCTTTTGGTAAGAAGATTAAAAAAGAGCTACTAATAAGATGAAGAATTTAAGAATCAAAAACTAAAGAAAATTACACAGAACACTCTTTTAAAGTATCCAAAGAAAACATTTAAGGAGCAGAGTCCCAGGCTCAGAAATTGCCCAGTGGGATGAATCGAGACCTTGGCAAATGTAAAACATTTTAACTATGGGACAATCAAAGTTTCAGCAGAGAGAAAATAAGCTACCAAGTGCATCCCCAGGGACAGACAGCTTTAGATTTCATTCTGTGCCTTTGAAATAATTCAGAGGAAATACAGAAGGTATCTAAGAAAGAGAATAAAGCTATTGTCCCAAGAGGAGGTGTTGTCTTTCTCCACATGAGTGTGTGTGAACATGTAGTAGATCTATAGATATTACGGACTGAAATGGCCATAGGAAAGTGGCTATTTCAAAACTTGAGGTGTATAGACAGTTGAGAAATTATGTCATGAAAATGATGCTTGCAGGTTACTGCTGAAGGTAAAACTACAGCATACCACAATTACCAATTGGAGATTGCTACAAGTAATCAACGTTTTTGAGTTACACTGTTAAAACCAAAGACAGAGTATTGAAAGGAAGACAACAACTCGTGTCAGACATTAGCAAGAAGGATCAATCTGATGGAGTATAAAACTAGCAGCTGGTTTTTGGCCTTTTTGTGAAGCAGAAGATCATAGAATCATAGAATCAATAAGGCTGGAAAAGACCTCAAAGATCATCAAGTCCAACCTCTCACCCAACACCTCATGACTACTGTACCATGGCACCAAGTGCCACATCCAGTCCCCTCTTGAGCACCTCCAATGATGGCATCTCTACCACCTCCCCGGGCAGCCCATACCAATGGCCAGTCACTCTCTCTATGAAGAATTTCTTCCTAACATCCAGTCTAAACCACCCCTGGTGCAGCTTGAGACTGTGTCTCTTGTTCTGGTGCTGGTTGCCTGGGAGAAGAGACCAACCCCCACCTTCCTTCAGGTACTTGTAGACAGCAATAAGGTCTCCCCTGAGCTTCCTCTTCTCCAGGCTAAACAACCCCAGCTCTCTCAGCCTCTCCTCATAGGGCTTGTGCTCAAGGCCTCTCACCAGCCTCATTGCCCTTCTCTGGACATGTTCAAGATTCTCCATGTCCTTCTTAAATTGAGGGGCCCAGAACTGGACACAGTACTCAAGGTGTGGCCTAACCAGTGCTGAGTACAGGGGCAGAATGACTTCCCTGCTCCTGCTGGCCACACTATTTCTGATGCAGTCCAGATGTTGCATATGGTAGGAGGTGTGATCACCATTGATTGGACTTTGCTTTTTCAATGTCAAATAGATGGTGTAAAGTAAAAAGAATGGAAATTACTGTTAAATGAAATTATACACATTCTCTGGCCAAAATGTTTCTTAGATTATTTGTCCAATTGAATTCAGTGTGGTAGGACTGTGGTAATTTATCCCAGGTGACAGTAGGTCTTAGAGCTTTAAGATAAGCTATAAAATGTGATCTCAGGGGAAAAAAAGCACAGTCTTTAACTCAGTCTTTAACTCCTGAACAAAAAAACCACCATAAAGCTAATAAATTTGCTTTGAAATTAAAGGCAACTTAAAGTGAAAATCTAGTTTTTAGGGTGAACCAACCTGTCATTCTGATTCTCAGGCTGAATCACATAGAGTTTCCTCCCAGAGAGCAGGTCCTGTATTTCCTGCTGTTAGCTTGTAAAACTCACCTTCACATGATGTCATTGAGCTAGTACAGCTGGCTAATGTTTGTGTAGAATAGTCTAAATGCTTCAAGCTAAATATTAAGCTACTTTCCAAACAGCTATAATTATTGGATTTTGGAGAAATAAAATAGTAAATGCAGATGATGGAATGGTAGAAAGAAAAATGTAGGCAGCATTATGTTTTCATGTTGCTTAAGCAGTAATGGTTAAAAGAGTTGTGTGTATCTGGTGCTGTGACAGCCTAAGCTACTGAAAACATGGAAAACTTACTCAGATGTGTAAGGGAAAACAAATAAATTAATACCCATGTTGCATAAAATATTATTGGGGTTTCTTCCATGATCAGTCTTGGGTTGGCCACCACCCATCAAAACCATGAAGAAATGAAATCGTGTTTTCTGAACCACAGCAACAAAAGTTCAGTGAATACTGTAGCAAATAGTGAAAATATATAATGAAATAAACAAAACAGGCAAACAAATTCTTCTGCCTTCTGGCAGCTCAGAAATGCTGTAATTCAAATGTAACAAGACAGATACATATAAAGTGGGAAATGAACCTAAAAATCTAAAATCACTTTGAGTGAAGTTTTAAAACAAGGTTTTTCACAGACCTCTGACACCTTTATTAGCTCTTATGTGTCTGCATTGCTTAGCAGCTTATTTGTGCATCTTAGCACTTACCTAAAAAGCTAATATTTGTGATAAACTGGCAATTAGCTGTTACCAATCTCCTTTGAGACTCATCATCTTGTTTGGAAGAAACCTACTTAGAGGCACTTGAATCAAAACATTTTAAGGAGTTCCAGAACTATAGCCATGTAGACTGAACATTTCCTCATCATCTACCACCATGTGAACTTAGTAATTTTCTCTTCAGAAATCTTCACAATATGTATTAAACCTTTATCTGCTGTTTTCACTCATACTTTCAGTGCACATCTAATTAAATGTAAAGTCATCAGCTACAGGTTTGAAAATTAACTCATGTTTTGTTATACTTCCATTTTTAATGCAAGTTTGACTGCATATTTGGGCTCATGAGAAGTATGCGATGTTCAACAAGGCCAGGTGCAAAGTCCTGAACCTGGATCGGGACAAACCTCAGTATCAATACAGGCTGGAAGATGACAGGATTGAGATCAGCCCTAAAAAGAAGGTTCTGCTGGATGAGAAGCTGGACGTGAGCCAGCAATGTGTGCTTTCCACCCAGAAGGCAAATTGCACCCTGGACTGTATCAAAAGAAGTGTGGCCAGAGAGGGACATGATTCTGCTGCTCTGCTTTGCTCTGGTGAGACCTCACCCTGGACTATTGCATCCAGCTCTGGAGCTCTCAGCACAAGAGGGACGTTATTGGAATGGGTCCAGAATAGGGTCACAGAAGTTATCAGTGAGCTGGAGTATTCTCCCAGAAGGACAGACTGGAAGAGTTGGGGAGTTATTCTCTGAACAACCCCAGAGAGAGACCAGTACCCACCTCTTTACAGCCTCCTTCCAGGTCGTTGAAGAGAGTGATAAGGTTTCCTCTTACCATCCTGTCATCCTTTTCTTCAGACTAAACAATCTCAATACTCTCAGCTGCTCCTCATAAGACTTGTGCTCTAGACTCTTCAACAGCTTGGGGCCTTTCTCTGGACAACCTCTGGCAACTCAATCCCCTTCTTGTACTGAGGGGCCCAAAACTGAACTCAGTAAACGAGATGCAGCCTCATCAGTGAACAGTAGAGGGGCATAATCACTTCCCTACTGCTGGCCACACTATTCCTGATACAGGCCAGGATGCTGCTGGTCGTCTTGGCCACCTGAGCACGTTGATGGCTCATGTTCAGCCAGTTGTCCATCAACACCCTCAGGTCCTTTTCTAGTAGGTGTTTTTCCAGCCACATTTCTCCAAGCCTGTAGCATTGCATGGGATTCTTGTCATGCAGTTGCAGGACTTGATACTTAGCCTTGTTAAACCTCCTAAAATTGGCCTCAACCTATTGATCTAGCCTGTCCAGATGCTTCTACAGAGGCTTCCTACCCTCAAGCGGATCGATGTTCCTGAGGGTGCTCTCACTCCCCTCTTCCAGTTAAAGCTATTAAGTAGAACAGGCTCCAGGTAATCCCTGTGGAACACCACTGGTGAATGGCCAACATCCTTGTAGCCCTCCTGAGTTGCCTGGCCCTTCTTACAAAGTTCATAAACTCTCTTTTTTAATCCTGAGTTCCAGCCACAGTTCTCTCTTTAGCCAGGCCAGTTGTCTTCTCCACTGTCTTTGCCTTGTGGCACATGGAGACAGCTGGCTCCTGCACCATTAAGATAGTCTTCTTGAAGAACATCCAGACATCCTGGATGCCTTTGCCCTTCAGGACTGCCTCCCAAGGTGCTCTGTTGGACAGGCCAAAGCCTACCTTCCAGAAGTTTTTTTTCACATAATATATGTGTTTTTGCAGACTTTCAATATCCCAACAAAGTGCTTTCCAGCAACTGTGAGGAGAGACTGAAGGAGCTGGGGTTGCTTAGCCTGGAGAAGACGAGACTGAGGGGTGACCTTCTTGCTCTCTACAACTACCTTAGGGGAGGTTGTAGACAGGCAGAGGTTGGTCTCTTCTCCCAGGCAACCAGCACCAGAACAAGAGGACACAGTCTCAGGGCAGGTTTAGGCTGGATGTTAGGAAGAAGTTCTACACAGGGAGAGTGATTGCCCATTGGAATGGGCTGCCTGAGGAGGTGGTGGAGTCACCATCACTGGAGGTGTTCAGGAGAAGACTTGATAGGGTGCTTGGTTGCATGGTTTAGTTGATTAGGTGGTGTTGGATGATAAATAGGACACGATGATCTTGAAGGTCTCTTCCAACCTGGTCTGGTCTGGTCTATTCTATTCTATTCTATTCTATTCTATTCTATTCTATTCTATTCTATTCTATTCTATTCCATTCCATTCCATTCCATTCCATTCCATTCCATTCCATTCCATTCCATTCCATTCCATTCCATTCCATTGTATTCTATTCTATTCTAAATAATCAGAACAGCCAAAGCAGTAGCTCATATCAAGAACTCACCAAAAAAATTGCTATTTATTGTTAATGAGTGCAACAATATTAACTAGAAAGCTGATGCTGGGATATGTCCCTACTCACATTTTATCTCCTTTGCTGGAAACAGACATTTGTTTGAGAACATGCTCATGTACAAATTACATTTTGAAAGTTAATCAAAGAGCTTGTATCTAGGTTAAAGGAATTATAATTCCTCTTTTGGCTGATTCTTAGCTTTAGATAGGTCTGCCCCAGTTGTAGTTTTAAAATGCAAAACTAAGATACCCCTTTAAAGGATCTGCTAAACTAGAAAAGCCTAAGGAGTCCACAAAAAGCCTTGTTAGAGATAAATTTCTTCTAAGCCTTCAGTTAGTATAGAAGTGAAATTTCTATCCTTGAGAAAATACCTTAGTTCTGTAGTTTTGATCATCACCCCTACAGAGTCCTGAATTATCTGTTCATCTTGGATTACATTTACATATTCTGCTCTTATTTATGTGAGTTTCTTCACTTAGTTAGACCTGATGCAGTTTTAAAAACAGGACCACAGATGAAAGGAGAGGGAAAAACCATGTGTCAGACATGGGCAGAATGTCTGACATGACATTATTTCTCTTTATAGTTCCCTCTTCCTTTTTATTTTCTTTTTTAATTAGCATTGTAAAGCAGCATGTTTCTGACTGTTAGCACATAAATGGTGATGAAATGCAATACTATTGTATTGTATTGTATTGTATAAACTTCCTACAGTTCCTGTCAGTCTGACCTAATAATAACCAAGAGGTTTTAAGGCCAGATGAGTAGTCTGTGTTCATGTACCTGGGCACCCTGCAATACATGAAGCATAGATTTTCTGATTTTTGCATGTAGCTGAGGGTACTTCTAGTTAGGCATCTCTTGTTGGTTGTGCATACTGTTTCAGGGATAGTGTGGCCAGCAGGAGCAGAGAAGTCATTCCGTCCCTGTACTCAGCACTGGTTAGGACACACCTTGCTCCTCAGTTTAGGAAAGATGTTGACTTGCTGGAACATGTCCAGAGAAGGGCAACAAAGCTGGTGAGGGGTTTGGAGCACAAGCCCTATGAAGAGAGGCTGAGGGAGCTGGGGTTGCTTAGCCTGGAGGAGACTCAGAGGAGACCTTATTGCTGTCTACAACTACCTGAAGGGGGGTTGTAGCCAGGTGGGGATTAGTCTCTTCTCCCAGGCAACCAGCACCATAAGAAGAGGACACAGTCTCAAGCTTCACCAGAGGAGGTTTAGGCTGGATGTAAGGAAGAATTCCTCATAGAAAGAGTCACTGGCCATTGGAATGGGCTGCCCAGGGAGGTGGTGGAGTCACCATCACTAGAAGTGTTTAAAAGGAGACTGGATGAGGCACTTGGTGCCATGGTTTAGTTGAAGTGTTGGGTGATAGGTTGGACTTGATGATCTCAAAGGCATTTTCCAACCTGGTTAATTCTGTTCTATTCTACTGAACAAATACATGGCTTACCAGGCAGAGAACACAAATTTATGTCAAAGGAATAAAGTGCAGCAGAAATTTCCTCCCAACAGATTTATGCTTGATAGAAAACTTCTGCTAAAAGCAGGGTTTTGTCTGAATATAAAGAATATCATCTCCACAATGATAATTAAATGTCTGTCCATGCTTTAATGGCTTTTGTGAAGATAGCTTACCCAAACCCCATGGGGAGGTTTTGGCTTGGAGTTACACAGACCTATCTGGAAAGATCCGAAGAATCGGTTTCAACCTAGGACAACTCAAGATTGAAACACACATCAGAATCAATAGCAAAGCAGACCAATAGTTCTGTAAAATAAAATAATCACAGAATAACTTGTGCGGGAAGGGCCATCCTGGTATCGTCTGATCAAACACCCACTTGAATACATGGATTAACTTCAGCCTTAGAGGTGGCTGCTCAAATGTTTGTCTAATCAGACTTTTAGCATCTCCAAGGATTGGGTTCCCAGATCTTCACTGGGAGGTCTCTTCTGACCACCTTCATTGTGAGAACTGGAAATTACGCTGTTAGTAACTTTTGACTGCTCAGTCTCACAGTATCACAGTATCAGAAAAGTTACAGTATCACAGTATTACCAAGGTTGGAAGAGACCTCGAAGATCATCGAGTCCAACCTGTCACAACAGACCCCATGACCAGACCATGGCACCAAGTGCCATGTCCAGTCCCCTCTTGAACATCTCCAGGGACGGTGACTCCACCACCTCCCTGGGCAGCACATTCCAATGGCAAACGACTCTCTCAGTGAAGAACTTTCTCCTCACCTCAAGCCTAAACTTCCCCTGGCACAGCTTGAGACTGTGTCCTCTTGTTCTGGTGCTGGCTGCTAGGGAGAAGAGGCCAACCCCTTCCTGGCTACAACCACCTTTCAGGTAATTGTAGAGAGCAATAAGGTCACCCATGAGTCTCCTCCTCTCCAGGCTAAGCAACCCCAGCTCCCTCAGCCTCTCCTTGTAGAGCTTGTGCTTGAGGTCTCTCACCAGCCTTGTTGCCCTTTTCTGGACACGTTCAAGTGTCTCTCTTCCCTTTTCTGTGTACCACCAGAAGAGTCTGGCTGTCTCTCTTTATACTCTCCCATTATGTAGTTGAAGAGATCAATAGCATCTCCCTCAGACTTCCTTTCTGTGGCTGCCTTCTGTTTTGTATGAGTGCTCTAAAGGATGTAGTTCTCTTCGTTTAAATTGAACTTTGTGACCTGGGAAAAGCTTTAGCCCAATATATATTTAGCCTCAGGTGGATGAAACAATTATTCCTCAAAGAATTAATATTTTTCTGGTTCTGCAGTTTGAATAGCAGTCTGAAAATAAGTAAGGAACCTTATTTGGAGTAATTTACACCAGTTACAGCCTTCTCAATCTTAGTTATGGTATCACTAGTATAATATTATATTAAAAATACTTATTTTCTCTGCCTTAAGGTAAAACTAACTGCAGAGACAGAAGACTCTGCTGGTTATATGCAGGGTGAAAAGCAAGCTGAGACATCTCTGTTATGTATTCTGTAGATGATCATCTTCCCTCCACCTCAGCCCATTCTTTTCTGGGACACTCGATGCAGAAACAGTTCTTGAAAACCAGCGACCATCAGGATTTAAACTGTTCCTGACTGCAGTGAGTAGCACATGAGGACTTGGTCACACGAAGAGTAGGGATAATCTAATTGCTTGGAAATATCCCTTTCTTCTTAGATATGCAAACACACTATGCCAAGAGCTGAATTTTTCGCTTCAGTGACTCTGAAGAGGGGGCACAACGTAAGGTTGATTGTGTTGTCAGTCTGCTAGCCACAGGAAAAAAGAAGCAGCCGCCTTTCAAACCCTATTTCTGCAGTGTGTTGCTGCACCAATATGAGCTAATGGAGGAAGGCTAAAGGAAGCAGAAATAAGAGGCCACCGTGGCTCTGACCTCCAACACTCCTCTTTTACAGCAGCTGGGCTGTTATGAGGGCATGTAAGTACACCTGGTGCATGCCTTGCTCCGGCTGCTCCCAGTGCAAGGAGGAAACAGGGGACTGAAATGTGACTTTCTGGGTCACAGTGCATACCCAAATCTGCCCCTGAGCTATGCAATTACATATTTTCCTTATTCAGGGCTCATGCTGACTGTATGATCTAAATAAATTTCAGATCTTCTATTCATGTAACTGTGATTAGATAAGGTGGCACAGTGGCTGCTTTTATACAGCTGTGGCACACTGTCTCTTTGTGTCTCTAGTGAAATGCTGGAAAGACAATTCTGAAATAATATTTTATTCAGCTAAAATTGGGTTTTCAACTTATAAATGAGAGGTGGTTTTGAAAGGGTTTTAACTGGATGTTTTTCTCTCTTGGGGGATGCGTGCCAAGCTCTCTGCACCACAGATAAGGCAATGACAAAGCTAAATTTGATACATTAAATGTCATACTTCTGAGTTTTCAGGTGGGCATAGATTGCAATAGTGTTTACAACATGAATCAGCGTAATTGTTCCTGATAGGCTGCTTGTATCTTCTTATCTTTCCTCCAACAGAGACAGCTCTTTATGTCTTTTCTTTGAAAAGGTGAGCATCTCTTATACAGAATAAGGCTTCATAACTGAACTTGTTGGCTTTATAAGCTCCAACAGAAATGCCTTTTATTATCTGTGTTCTTGATTGGAAATATTATGCATGGTGAACATTTTTGATCTTATTATACCTCCTCTGAAATATATATATACACACATATATATATATATATAATGCCAAACACCCAACATCAGATGACTATAAATGTACAGATGGCAGAAAATTTGAAATTATTGTTTTCACAGATTGTAATTTGTTTTTGCTGCATATGTGCAGCACTTGGCATTTCTCAGTAATGCTTTACTGTACTTAATTTTTATTCCATAGCCACTTTACATGTGATTTATGATAGCTGCAGGAGCTGTTAATTCAGAATTTCCAGGGTTTATATAGTCACACTGTAAATTTTATCCAGTGTGTTGTATATGGGAAGATGTTGTGCATCCTTACTTTGAGGGGAAGGGAGAATCAGCACAAAGTAAAAGAGGGGAGATAATCAGCCAGATGACAACATACATTCCTGAAAGATACTACATAATTATGTCAGAAGTCTATCCCTTAATTGATGCTGCTTTCAGACCTTGTGCTGTAGCTGAGTCAGCATATGATTTGGGTACATGTGTATTGTGACTTCACAAAAATGCACATTAAGAGAAGATACTATAATGGGAAACAGAAGCACTTGTAGCCACTGAAGTCTCTCCTTGCCACTGCTTTTGTGTAGCTGCTGTATATAAAGACTGACAATTCTGTGAACTCAAGATGAAAGCACTGGAGAGAAAAGGAAAAAACACACCATTTATTCAATTATGTATTGTCAACAACAACCAAGCCACAAAATTGAAGTTGATACATTGTTCTAGAGCTGAAATAGAATAGAATAGAATAGAATAGAATAGAATTGAATTGAATTGAATTGAATTGAATTGAATTGAATTGAATTGAATTAACTAGGTTGGAAAAGACCTTCAAGATCATCAAGTCCAACCAAGCACCCAACACCATCTAATCAACTAAACTATGGCACCAAGTGCCCCATCCAGTCTCCTCTTAAACACTTCTAGTGGTGGTGACTCCACCACTTCCCTGGGCAGAACATTCCAATGGCCAATCACTCTTTCTGTGAAGAACTTCTTCCTAACATCCAGCCTAAACCTCCCCTGGCACAGCTTGAGACTGTGTCCTCTTGTTCTGGTGCAGGTTGCCTGGGAGAAGAGACCAACCCCCACCTGCCTACAACCTCCCTTCAGGTTGTTGTAGACAGCAATAAGTTCACCTCTGAACCTCCTCTTCTCCAGGCTAAGCAACCCCAGCTCCCTCAGCCTCTCCTCATAGGGCTTGTGTTCCAAACCCCTCACCAGCTTTGTTGCCCTCCTCTGGACACGTTCCAGCAAGTCAACGTCTTTCCTAAACTGAGGGGCCCAGAACTGGACACAGTACTCAAGGTGTGGCCTAACCAGTGCTGAGTACAAGGGCAGAACTGAAAGTGAGGAAGGCTGAGAGGTAATAGTATCATCCTGACTCCTTTTTGGAAATAGGCTAACTAAAATGCTTACTGAAGTATGTCTGTTTGATCTATCACAATGACTCCCATGTACAATGGAAATGCACACAATAGTGCTGCAGAATCGGAATGGGATTAAAACCCAATAAATTATTAAAGATATCAGATTTTTTGAAGAATTGAATGCAGAAAATGGAAAAAATGTCAGAAAAAAGAAGCAACAGTGTGACCAGAAAAAACTACTTATATTGCTAGTGTTTGTACAGAACTTCAGGGTTTTATTAGCAGTGGTCAGATTACTGCTATGCTGTGAAGGGGGATATATTTGTGATCAGTCCTTGGAAGCCTTCATAGTGCTCACAGAAGCAGAGTAACAGCACAGTTTATTTTCATTTTGTACCCATTAATTCTGTTTATTAATAACTTTCTGCTGTTCTGAAAAACAGAGCAGTGCTGCATTCTACCTTTTCTCAGATAAACATGTGAAACATAATATCTAGATGTCTATCATGGCCAAGGCCTTGGTGTCTAGCTGCATATTCAGAAGCTTTTTATTACATGAGGTGAATAAGGGCTGCCCAAGTTCATTACCTGTAAAGTGGGGATAATATCTGGTTTCCATGGCAGAAAAGAACAATAAAGTACATTTTTGAGATGCTGAGATACGGTAATATTGGACAGTACTTGAATGCTGTGAAAAAGGAATATAGTTATAAAAGAAGTGATAATTAGTAGAAAATATACTTTTTTCCCTAATTTACACACACACCACCCCCCTTTTTTTTTTTTTCTCCTTTTTTTTTCCCCTTTCTGGGTGAATTCCTGAAATTCCATGACCAAGAGTTTTTTGTTTATGGAGAGAATAAAATCAGAATGTCATCAAGTCACATCTGTGGAGCAAACAGCAGCCAGTTTACCTCATAAACTAACACCTCTTTTTTTGCTTTTTGAACTATTCCTTATACTGTAAGTGTTCATATTTTTATTAAAAAAAAATAATAAATAAAGTGATGGCAGCTGCATATAAAAGGTCAAAAACACCAACTGCTGATAGCTCCACTTCAGTATCTGTCAAGTATAATTTTCCAAAACATGGAAAAAGGAACTTGATCAATAACTCTTTACCTCTTCTTTGGAAATATGTTTCATAAAGGACATGCAATTATAGAGAGGAAAACACAGGAGCAACCTACTTTGGCTTTCCTTGTAGTCTGTATTTAGCTATCTGTCTTCTCTTGTACATACAGAAAGTGCAACTACTGATAATACTAAAATGTCATTGGTACCTGGTAAACCCTGTCAGTATTGCTGTGCATTTGCAAACGAACAGCAGTGAATTTATTTCTGATTCTCTTTCTTCTTCCAACCTTCCCTTCCAGTTCTCACTGTAGAGTTTTAGCTTCATGTGACTACAGAGATAGCCAAAGGAGTCCTGGCAAAGTTTTGAGAAGAAAGTGTCAACAGCAAGGCTGAGATCCAAAATGTCTGAGGAATATTGCACAGTGCTCTGGTTTTATTACTCTGTAGAAAAGCATTTAGCATTCCCCAAAATGGAATTCATTTGCAAATGGCAGAATTGATGAAAGAATTAACGTGGGACTGTGACATAGTCATGACTATTTTTGCCTCTGGTAGGATGTGAAAGCTACTAACAAAATATCCAGGTGATTGTTTCAGCTAGTATTACTCAAAACCTTTGGTTTTAAGCTTCCAAATTTTCAGATGTAGAGCTCTTGATTCACATAGGTAGCTGACAAGTGATTCATTAAATGGAATTAGAGATGAGTCAAGACAATGTGGGCTATGCGTACACTTCATGTTATGCTCTGATCAGGAGTCTTGATTTTTGCATTTCTTGAACAACTGTTCCCAGGACCAAATTACTGTTTTGTCCTATTGCATGCAAGTTTCCTGACTGCTTGAGAAATGCTCCAAAAATGAGCCTTAATGGCTTAATGGTGTGACAATTTTAGAACCAAATTAGCAGCAGCACCACGCAAGAGCAAACTGTACCACCAAAATGCAAGCAGTAGGTTAATTTGACTATTATCTGTTGGTGTCATTGCAGCACATAGGAAATATTACTTACATGTTATTTTGCATTGCATACAAAAGAAAGAGATAATAATTGCTTAATTGATTGAGCAGAACAGCAAAAAGAGAGAAAAAGATGTGTGAATTCGTATAGGAGACATTAAAAGCATGCTTAACATTGTGGCAGGTATTACAGGAAAGCACAGTTTCAGGGAGGATAATGAGGTGACTAAGCAAGTGCTAACAGAGAGCCTTTGCCCAGCCTGCAGAACCACAAAGGAGAAAGCAAAGTTGAATGCTGGCAAATCTAGTAAGTGGGCATGAGGGTAACGTCATCTGTCATCAACATCTTTAAAATAAATGATAATATATTGGAGTTAGGTCAGAAGGAGCCTTTAAAGTGAGTAGAAACATTTAAATTTGATGCAAGGAGGAAAGAAGAGCAGGGTAGAGGAATACAAAGAAAGAGACATGATCACCAGAACAGTGGGTAAGAGACATTCATCGACTAACACTATGGCTGGATACGAGTGAGGAAACGTTATGCCTGCTAGAAATGAAAAAAAATCATGTTGAAAGAGCTGAGAAAAGGGATGGAACCTGTTATGAGTTTACAGTGCAGGATGGGTACAGCACACTAAATACTGAGGAGTTTAAGCTGCAAAGATAAGATTGTACATTAGCATGTTAAGTGAATAAGTTATTAGAGAGTTCTGATATGTTCATGATGAAACAGTGGAAGGGCAGAGGACAAGTTTCAGTCTGTCAAAGAGACAGACTAGAAGAGCAAATACATAGGTTGTACTTCTTGATAAAGATGACAAAATATCTAGGAAAGTAGAGACAGAATAGAGTTTAAAAGTTGGAATATAAACTTTAAGCTTGTAGAGACAGAATAGAGTTTAAAAGTTGGAATATAAACTTTAAGCTTGTAGAGACAGAATAGAGTTTAAAAGTTGGAGTATAAACGTTAAGTTATACAGACAAGTGGGTGGGAAAGCAGACAAGATAGTCTGAGAGGGGCCTGGCGGAGAAGTAAGCTTAGGGGGTTTATGAGCAATGCATTCGGAGAGCTCAGAGACAAATAAAGTTGGGTAGTAATTTTAAAGGCAGATGAAGAGGAAGATCAGGGCAGGCCTTACTGCTGTCTACAACTACCTGAAGGTCTCTTCTCCCAGGCAACCTGCACCAGAACAAAAGGACACAGTCTCAAGCTGCGCCAGGGCAGGTTTACGCTGGATGTTAGGAAGAAATTCTTCACAGTAAGAGTGATTTGCCATTGGCATGGGCTGCCCAGGGAGGTGGTGGAGTCACCATCACTGGAGGTGTTTAGGAAGAGACTGGATGAGGTGCTTGTTGCCATGGTTTAGTTGATTAGATAGTGTTGGGTGATGGGTTTGACTCAATGATCTCAAAGGTCTATTTATTTATTCTATTCTGTTAACTGGGATTGGTACAAATTCAAACTGACTGGGAGGGAAGGATGTTAACTAATGTATGTGTTACAGTATGTGCCTGTATGTACATGTTTATAAGCTTAGAAAGAAAGTCTATATTCCAAAGGCAAGCACTATTACTTTTTCCCCCCAATTGTAGTTGCATTGCCGCTTTATTTTTAGGAAATACATGGGTTGTTTGCAGAATTCAGCAGTTCCTTGTGAGTGAAAAAAGGGGCATAACACTGGATTAATCTATGAAGGGTCTCTATTAAGTTGTTCTGTTAAGAGCTTTGTTCCACTAATTATATAGGTAAGTGCTAATATAACAGGTTTATATAACATTTAGAATGTAATATGCAGGAGGATGAATGTTGCTTTTCTAAACCACCTTTGTTGCTGAAAAAGATAATGAGAGCTGTGTAAAGTCCTGAAATCATTGCCAATTTATCAGACCCACTAGGTGAGCTGCTGCAAGACTAGAAACATACTGCATCGACTGCTGATTATGTTATGCCACTTTTAATGTTTAGAAATGAAAAGAAAGAAATTGAAGGACAAATAAAAAGATAGAATGGAATCTAAATAACGTAATTTTTGACCTTTTGAATCTTACCCTATTCTTGGTCTTTTTATATTGGATAGGATAGGATAGGATAGGATAGGATAGGATAGGATAGGATAGGATAGGATAGGATAGAATTGAATTGAATTGAATTGAATTGAATTGAATTGAATTGAATTGAATTGAATTGAATTGAATTGAATTGAATTGAATTGATCAGGTTGGAAAAGACCTTTGAGGTCATCAAGACCAACCTATCATCCAACATCATCTAATCAACTAAACCATGGCACCAAGCACCCCATCAAGTCTCCTCCTAAACACCTCCAGTGATGGTGACTCCACCACCTCCCTGGGCAGCCCATTCCAATGGCCAGTCACTCTCTCTATGAAGAATTTCATCCTAACCTCCAGTCTAAACCTCCCCTGGTGCAGCCTGAGACTGCGTCCTCTTGTTCTGGTGCTGGCTGCCTGGGCGAAGAGACCAACCCCTACCTGTCTACAACCTCCCTTCAGGTAGTTGCAGACAGCAATATGAAAACCCAATCAAGACAGAGAATTACTCAGATTTTCTGCTTTACCCCCTATATAGGGATTACAGAGAATACTCCATGAATTGATATACAATAATACATTTTTGTAATGATCTGAAGCAAACAATGCGTAGGAGCTAACACAAATACTGTTTCCTTAGCTATCATGTTTCATAATCCCATTGCTAATTGTAGTTTATGCTAGAATAGTTCATATTTTGTTAGCATTTCTTTCCTAATGCTATTATTAGAAGTCTGAAATTTGCTTGTGAAGCCTTGCTTTAGTCTAAGAATCAACTTCTAAAATGTAAGCTAAATCATCTCAGCTTTTTTCCGTACATAAAGGAAAGAGAAGAAAGATAATAAGGAGCAATGGTTGTCATTTCAGGCCCATTTCTGTTCTGGTAATGTAAAACTTAATTTGATTCATAATCTGACCTGTTGCATTTAGGCCTAAAAAAATCAAAACTGTCTGGAGATCTGGTTTTTTTTTTTAACATGCAGTCAGAGAACTTGATCCAGTGGGGAATGGGAGGCCATGAGGAAATGCTTAGGAAATAGAGGGGTGGGAGAGGCTTTCATCATCTTACCTCATGCAAACGTTGTGACAAGTCCTGTCCCAAGTGTCCACGTTTGAATGCAGGCAGCATGGGGAGCAAACAAGTGGGATTAGATGCACCCATACGGCCACTGAGCAGAAACTTTGGGATTACAGGAAAGAGTGGGATGACTCAAGATGGGAGTGCTGCAAGGCATGTAGGCTTTTCAGGAAGGACAAGCTGGGAAGGTGAGCAGCAGGAGCTGCACTCTGTGCAAGGGAGCAGTATGTAAGAATTTGTGTGTGGGACAAGCTGGCACAGAGCTTTGGAGTCAGGAGCAGAGGACAGACAAGCAAGGGTGGTGTGCTGGTACTTCTGCTATAGATTGGCTGGTAAAAGCACAGGAAACCTTTAGATGGTTGCAGGACGCTTCAAAACTGCAGGCTCTGGTAGTCATACAAGATTTCAGTTACACTGGTATCTAGCTAAAATGCAATAGGGCACAGTGCAAGGAGTGCAGATTTCTGGAGAGCATCTGTGAATCCAACCAGATGAGTTCTTGGAGCAGGCAGTAGTAGAGAAAAGTAGGACTGACCTGTTGGACCTGCAGTTACAAGCAAGGAAGAGCAGGGCTGGAGATGTGCAGAGTGATGGCAGCAGCAACTGTGTGATTTCTAAGTTAAAGGCAAGGAAATAAGTATGACAAATAGCAGCATCACATCCCTGGTCTTAAAGAGAGCATTTTGTTTAAGCATCTTCTTGGCGTGATCCAATAGAAGTAGCCTGAAGAGGAAGGGGTCCAGGAAGTCCGTGATCTTCCAGAACAGTTTCCTCAAAGCACCAAGATGGTCTGTTTCAATGTGCAGCAAGTCAAGCAAGCATGGCACAAAGTCAGCAGGGGTGAAAGGAAAACTTGTGTCTGAGCTCAGATGCAAAAAAGAGGTCCACTGAAGATGGGAGCAGGGACAGGCTACCTGGAGGATTACAGTAACATGCTGTGCTCAGTAAAGGGTCTTGTCTAGGCAATAACTCCAGCCCTCTGACCATTTTCATGGCCTTCCTCTGGACCCACTCTTAACAGGTCCACCTACTTGTACTGGGGATCCCAGAGCTGAACACAGTACTCCAGGTAAGGTCTCAGGAGACCAGAGATTATTGGTGCAGAATCACTTCCCTCAACCTGCTGGCCAGACTTCTTTTGATGCAGCCCAGGACACAGTTAGCTTTCTGGGCTGCAAACATTCATTGACAGCTCATGCTCAACTTCTCATCCACCATAACCCTTAAGTCTTTCTCTACAGGGCTGAAAGCATTCATTTCCCAGTCTGTAGTGATACTGATATTGCCCCAATGCAGACACAGGACCTTGCACTTGCCCTTTAGCTTCATGAGGTTTACATGTGTTTGATTCTCAAGCCTGTTGAGGCTTGGTGTCCTAGCAAATCTGCACCACTCAGCTTGGTGTCATCTGCAGACTTGGAGAGGATGCAGTCAATCCTACTGCCTACATCATTAGCGAAGATGTTAAATAGTATTGGTCCCTGTACAAATCCCTGAGAGACATCATTCATTGCAGATTTCCATTTGAACAGCCACACGACTATTCAACCAGCAGTGTGCCCAGGTGGCCAAGAAGGCCAATGGCCTTGCTGGAGCATGTCCAGAGAAGAGCAACAAAGCTGGTGAGGGGTTTGGAGCACGAGCCCTATGAGGAGAGGCTGAGGGAGCTGGGGTTGCTTAGCCTGGAGAAGAGGAGGCTCAGGGGAGACCTTATTGCTGTCTACAACTACCTGAAGGGAGGTTGTAGCCAGGTGGGGCTTGGTCTCTTCTCCCAGGCAACCAGCACCAGAGCAAGAGGACACAGTCTCAAGCTGCACCAGGGGAGGTTTAGGTTGGATGTTGGGAAGAAGTTCTTCATAGAAAGAGTGATTGGCCAGTGGAATGTGCTGCCCAGGGAGGTGATGGAGTCACCATCCCTGGAGGTGTCTAGGAAGAGACTGGATGAGGCACTTAGTACCATGGCTTAGCTGATTAGATAGTGTTGGATGATAGGTTGGACTCGATGATCTCAAAGGACTTTTCCAACCTGGTTAATTCTAATTTATCCATCAAATGTGTATTTCCAGTTTAGAGACAGGATGTTACAGGGGACTGTATCAAAAGCTTTATAGAAGCCCATGTAATTTTTACCTTTTTGAGTATTTAGAATCTGGGAGACAGAAAGGGACACATTAAGAACTGGTAATGAGATTGTGTATTATAAGCTTTACTGTTTTCATTCCTTTTCTTCCCCAAAGAATTGTATTAGAAAGACTGGAGTATTAAGCCCATTAAAATATTTTCCTGTGTTTTAATTAACCTTTTACTTTACAAATGTCCATGTTTTTCTTTTTTAAGTCTCTTTTAAATAATTCAGTTTACCTTTTACTCTCCTTCCCATGCCTTTTGTTGGTTTGCTGTTTTGTTGGGTTTCCCCCCCCTCAAAACTTGTATGAAGGGATAAACTATTTGTCAATGGCAGGTTTATTTTGAGCCTGTAGGAAATAATCTTACAAGTTCCAGTCCCCAAATAAGATGGAGTTATGTGGTGTGATCATGGGGCAGAAGTATTCGATGATCTCAAAGGTCTTTTCCAACCTGGTTAATTCTGTTCTATTCTCTATTCTCTATTCTATTCTATTCTATTCTATTCTATTCTATTCTATTCTCTATTCTATTCTATTTCTCTGTTCTATTATCTTCTGTTCTATTCTATTATATTCTCCATTCCATTCCATTCCATTCCATTCCATTCCATTCCATTCCATATGCATTAATAAGAGAGGGGAAAATGGGATTTCTTCATCTCTTATGCTTCCAGTAGGTATCATAATGGTTTCTTGGAAAGCAATATTGCAAACCTGACAAGCACATGGAAGTTTTTTATCCACTCCTCATTATTGCAAACATTTTAAACAGTGGAAAATTGCTGTGTGTGACTTAAGGTGTTCATTGATTCATTGGAAACTACTGTGTTCTGCACATTTCCTCTTGCTGCTTCTTAAGTGTCGGTATTTTTACATATTAGAGATTTTTTCAAGCAGTAGAGAGACAAGTCTCTTTGTAAAGCAGTCCTCATGAGATAATCATACCTCTGGAGAACTGCTTTTACTTGACTACCACTCTTTTGATTCAAGTTGCTATAGAATACAATTACCTCGTGAGATCTCATGCCGAGTTGCAGTAAACAGCCTGTGTATTTCCTAACAGTTTTCAACGGGTTTGAATTTGTTCCCAAGCTTAAAACAAGTGAATAGTTTGTGCTTTTAAAAGGGAATTGTTGATGTTCATGTAAATAGCACTAATCATTACAAATAAAGCTTTTCTGATTTGGAGCATGGGGGAGAAACTTGAAGATGCATAGGGGTGCACAAGACTTCTAACCAGAGCAGTTCTTGTGACTTCCCTTCAAGAACGAGGGATTCTGATATCTGCTAGGGTGGTCATCACTATGTACACCCTATTTCATGAGATGAGAGTAAAAAGACTCTTCTGTACACAAAAAAAGTGATAGTTTTTCATAAATGCATTAGAGGAATAAAGTAAATATTTTAGAAGAGTGAAAATAAGAAGTAGAAATTTCTAAGCTAAAGCACAGTGTTGACTCAACCAGAAAGCAGTGCAGTAATGTGAAAAAGTACAGGTAATGATTTTAGATTGGAAATCAGAAGATTATTAAGCAAGAAATGCAAGAAGGTTGTGGAGCAGCCACAGAGTAGGATTTATGTAGAAAGGAAGTGTATGAGGATGAAGTCCTTTTGATAGTAAGATTGATCATGTTTGTCTTATAGCAAGACTTTGTGCAGGTGTTTTGTCAGGATACCCCACACTAGATCAGGCTGGCCAGAGCCTCAGCCAGCCTGGGCTTAAAACCTCCAGGGATGGGGCCTCAACCACCTCCCTGGACAACCCATTCCAGGGCTTCACCACTCTCACGGTGAAGAACCTCCTCCTCATGTCCAGCCTGAATCTCCCCACCTCCAGCTTCATTCCATTCCCCCTAGTCCTATCACTACCTGATAGCCTGAGAAGTCCCTCCCCAGCCTTCCTGTAGGCCCCCTTCAGATACTGGAAGGCCACAATGAGGTCACCTCGGAGCCTTCTCTTCTCCAGACTGAACAGCCCCAACTCCTTCAGTCTGTCCTCACAGGAGAGGTGCTCCAGCCCTCTGATCATCCTCGTGGCCCTTCTCTGGACACCTTCCAGCACGTCCATATCCCTCTTGTAATAGGGACTCCAGAACTGGATGCGGTACTCCAGGTGGGGTCTCACCAGAGCTGAGCAGAGGGCGAGAATCCCCTCCCTTGACCTGCTGGCCACACTTTTCTTGATGCAGCCCAGGATCTGATTGGCTTTCCGGGCTGCAAGTGTACATTGAGAGCTCATGTTGAGCTTCTCGTCCACCAGCACCCCCAAGTCTCTCTCCTCAGGGCTGCTCTCCAGCCAGTCACTGCCCAGCCTGTATTTGTGCCTGGGATTGCCTCGACCCAGATGCAAGACCCTGCACTTGGTCGTGTTGAACCTCATGAGTTTGGCTTGTACCCACCTCTCCAGCCTGTCAACGTCCCTCTTGTTCTGATACTGTGCTTCCTAGTATAGTGTTTCTGTATCAACTCTTCTAAATGCCATGGGTACCCTTTTGAGGAAGATAACATATCCAGCACTATGTAGATAAGGGACAGAGATGTTTAGTAATTTGTAAATTAATACTGGTCATTTGGTGGGGGGAGGATATAAAACCCACATTTTAGCTTCAAACCTATAGTAACAATAAATACTATAGAATGCTTTGAGAAGACTATAAAGTATAATCATTTTCAATAACTAATTCATAAACTTTATTATACTGAGAGTATAAAATGGGAACTTTTTGTTTTACCATTACCAAACCTGTTTTTCCCTAGTCCTAGGCTTTGTATTGTCTTTTGCAAATGTCAGTGCCATTAAGGAAAAATAACATTATCTGAATAGTCCAAGATAAATACAAAGTGACCCTGTTCAAATTCTAGGATTCAATTCTGTAAACTGAGGGTCAGTAATATTGTCTGTCTAGAAAGACCACTAAGGTAAAAGAAAGATCTGGCCGCTGAGAAGATGAAAAACAAGAACTGTCAGGATTTTATGTACTTGTCACAAAAAACTTTCTGAAAATGAGGTGTGTGATCCTTTTGTACAGTTTTCCTGTTTCTTATTATATCTCACTCTCTAGAGGAGAGTTCTTCTGCCTGCTGGGGTCAAATAACTCCACTCCTTTATTAGATCCACCAGTCTTTGACAGGGCTTTTAGGAAATGAATTTGTTTCCCTTTGGATTTTGTCCCATCCCCAATATCTAACCTTTATTTTTGGGTTGTTCCTCTAGGATGTTACATTTTACTTGTTGGATTTAAAACCTGAGGTTTTGACCAGCTAACTGTGACAGACTCTTGAATGAAAAAAAATAGACTGTTAATTGACAAAAGCCCCTTTGAAAAGCCTTTTCTACCTCACTGACTGTGTGTTTTACCTGGATTGCCTTCTAACTGACTGAATTCCCTTAGCAGATTACGTGCAAGTACTTTGTGTTTCATTGGGACTGTATGCAAAAGAAATAATCCTGCTATTCGGTTCACATTTTTTCATCCATAGCAAGCACAAAATCCACATATCCTAGTGGGATGGTGAGTGGGGTACAATGGCCTGCTTGTGGGAAAGTTTTGGAGAGGATGCAGCAGGCATCCAGGAAGGATTGTGTCACAGGATCAGTCCCAGCTGCTCACAGATGCCAGAAACAAGACCTCTCTGTTTATCAGTTAGCAAGCAAAAGCACCAGATGAAATTCTCCATTGAATTGTTAGAGATGAGGTGGGACTAAATAGCACAAAAAGGTTTAATTCCCCTTTCATAAGTCTGTATATCTGAGTATGGGAAAGAATAACAAGAATGGCTCTCTAGAGAGCTGGAAGAGATTTTAACTCAAGGTAATATACCTGTTCCACATAATGAGGAACAGTCACAGTTTTTACATGTTTATCATCAGTATCTTTGGAATTGATTAGTGCAGTCTTTAGCTGGTTCTTAATCTCAGAGTTTGAGTAGCTGGAGACTTGAAGTAGCTTGACACTCTCTTTTCTGAAAAACTGAAGAAATTGCTGAAAGTAGTTTTGGATATCTTTAACTCTACTGTACAGAAACAATGTGCAGTGTGTGCATTTTATTGTGACTATATTACATTTGTGGCTTAAGTCTATGTTTTTGTTGAAATCAAGCATTTCAATTAAAAAAAAGAAATAGCACCATCATCCAGATAATTACATGTAAAGATAAAGCTATGGATCTGGATTCCTGTAATGTCACTGACATATCTGTACATGAAATGAGGTTCTCTAATGCTGCATGTACTTGGTATACAAGAAGAGTCCAACATGAAAACAGCTTGCAAATCCTGAGAAGACAAAAGGAGTTATAACAGGAGAAGAAAATCCCATGATGCTTGCTTGCCTGCCCTTTGAAATGCATTGTTTCCTGCTAAATTATCTTTTCCAGACATTTTGCAAACCCACAGAATAACAATCTGGCATAAAAGTGAATTTTTCAGTGTATTTGGGTATCCCATGTCTGACAGTACCTTGTAAGTTCATTCACTATAAGGCATACTTTAAAAGCTTATCCCATACATTGGCTGGATGTTAGGAAGAAGTTCTTCATAGAAAGAGTGATTGCCCATTGGAATGGGCTGCCCAGGGAGGTGGTGGGGTCACCATCACTGGAGGTGTTTAGGAAGAGACTGGATGGGGTGCTTGGTGCCATGGTTTAGTTGATTAGGTAGTGTTGGATGATAGGTTGGACTTGATGATCTCGAAGGTCGTTTCCAACCTGGTCTCTATTCATTCCATTCCATTCCATTCCATTCCATTCCATTCCATTCCATTCCATTCCATTCCATTCCATTCCATTCCATTCCATTCCATTCCATTCCATTCCATTCCATTCCACATCATTTATACTACAAGTTATATTGTGGAATTCGGCCTGTGACATGCAAACCAGCATTTGTACATGTCTGCTATTAGGGTTACTCTACAAAAGTGAATTTTAGGAACCTTTTCAGGGTGCAGATAAAGATGATACAGGCATTGGCACAGATGCTCTTAACATGGGAATGTTAGGTATTTTAACACTTTTTAATTATACCTCTTAAATGCATCAGGGACAGGATATCTGTAGCTGACCATGTGAAGCTTTAGTTGTAATAAATGTGCAGGACAGAAAAGCTTTGGAGTGCCAAAGACATAGTGTAACAGAGAAGTATGTCTTTTATATGAGAGTGTGCAGGAAGATACGAAGAGTTATTTAAACAGCAGTGTAGCTTTCACAGGATCACAGGATGTTAGGGTTGGAAGGGACCTTCGGAGATCATAGAATCCAACACCCCTGCCAGAGCAGGACCATGGAATCTAGCACAGGTCACACAGGAATGCATCCAGATGGGTCTTGAACATCTTCAGAGAAGGATTTTAGTATTGCTGTCTTACAGCATACAGACCTTTTCTGGTATCAGTTTTGAGTGGCATGAGACCACCAATTCAATTCCTTGTGGGTTGCAGTAGACATGCAAGCCTGGGGCGTGCCTGGAGCAAGCTACTGTACCAACAAAGAAAGGTGCCATTCAAACTGGATATTGAAATGTCATTTTGCTGCAAGTTATCCTTAATAAATTCTAACATTTCCATGGTAAATGTTCTGTAGCGTTTGTCAGCATGGTAGGGGTTTTGTAACGTTTCTTTCCTACCCAGATATTAACTAACTTGGATATTAAGTGACTCAGATTATTCCAGGGTGGAAAAGGGCTTTTGCTATTGCAGTCTGTGGAATATCTTCACCTGCATAGTTCTCCTCTGCCAGGAAGCAGCTAATATTGACATACCGGAAAGCTGACAATGAACTGTCAGAAATATCATGAATTCTAAAGAGAAAAACCCATGGGAGACATGTTTGGTCTTGTTTTAAGTGTTTGGTTTGCAAATAAGGCATGGCATTTAAAAATCAAAATCTGTCACTTCATATCTTTTGGAAATGATCACAAAACATGTGCAGTAGCTTTTGGAGCCATACTTCTGATGTGCCAAAACTGTGCCAGACGTAATTGTGACCATCCTGAAGCTGTGAAACTGAGTGTATGTGGAAGATGTGCAAAGGAAGATTGTGCAGAAGATTGTACATTTAGTCTAGAAAATGAAAAACAAACGAACAACCCAACCAACCCAACTATTTCTGGACAAAAGTACAAGACAAGATTTAGAATAAGCACAAAACATCAATTCCAGTCCAGAATAAGAATCACAGAATCAATAAGGTTGGAAGAGATCTCAAAGATCATCAAGTCCAATTTGTCACCCCACACCTCATGACTTCTAAACCATGGCACCAAGTGCCACATCCAATCCCCTCTTGAACACCTCCAGGGACAGTGACTCCACCACCTCCTTGGGCAGCACATTCCAATGGCTAACAACTCTCTGTGAAGAACTTTCACCTCACTTCGAGCCTAAACTTACCCTGGTGCAGTTTGAGACTGTGTCCTTTTGTTCTGGTGCTGGTTGCCTGGGAGAAGAGACCAGCCCCCTCCTGGCTACAACCACCCTTCAGGTAGTTGTAGAGAGCAATAAGCTCTCTTCTGAGCCTCCTCTTCTCCAGGCTAAACAACCCCAGCTCCCTCAGCCTCTCCTCATAGGGCTTGTGCTCGTGGCCTCTCCCCAGCCTCATTGCCCTTCTCTGGACATGTTCAAGAGTCTCAATGTCCTTCTTAAATTTCTTAACTCAAGTTTTCTTAAGTTTTTAACTCAAATTCACCCATAACATTTAATATACTTTGTGATGAGACTGCAGTTAAAGTGTGTAGTACTAGTCCTACAAAGAACAGGTGCCTTCCTGCCTGCCTTTCAGTTGTTAAGTTTTTGCTTGTGTACTGTAGTCTCATTTTCCCCTCCGATTCTTTGCTAGCTTTTACTTCTTTCATCAATTATATTTCCACATGGCACAGGATGAGTTCTTGTACACTTAAAATCCAGTGACTGTATTAAATGAGCTTTGGAATTAAATGATCTCAAATTTCAATTATATCAAATATCAAATCTTGGACCAATTTCTTCCCCTGCAAATAGTTCCAAGTAAAGTCGATACAAACATTTTATGAGTTACGCAACAGGATTTGTCCTATCTTTTCAGAGTAGTAGCAATAATAGTAAAAGAAGTGGTATTTATAGTATTTTTCTGGTTCTTACTCTGTGAAAATGCAGCTTAGAATGTGGACAGTGTGGTGACTCACCTCTAATGTTGCAAAAGAATGACAAAACACCAAGTCAAGTAGCTAAATACTTCACTCCTTAGTATCATTTAAAATAAATAAATAACACTGCAAGGAAAAATCTATTCAGATAGGTCTAATTTTGTGTTATTTTATGCATTTTCCATCATATTTTTAAATTAGTTACTGAATATCCACGAGCAGGTAAGTTGTTTCATTTTCAGAGTGATAAGTACAAAAAATGCTTTTGACCTGAGAAAAATAAAAATAGGAATCAAAACTTGCCCTACCCCCAAGTGGTTTGGGTTGTTTCTTTTTTTAGTTTCCAAAGTAATCTTTTCTGAGGCTTTTTCAGCATATGTTCTTGGTACAGTACCTAGGACAATGAGGCCTTTGAGCAAAACAAAACGTGTCCAGTTCTGGGCCCCTCAGTATAGGAAGGACATCGAGACACTTGAATGTGTCCAGAGAAGGGCAACAAGACTGGTGAGAGACCTCAAGCACAAGCCCTATGAGGAGAGGCTGAGGGAGCTGGGGCTGTTTAGCCTGGAGAAGAGGAGGCTCAGGGGAGACCTCATTGCTCTCTACAACTACCTGCAAGGTGGTTGTAGCCAGGAAGGGGTTGGTCTCTTCTCTCTAGCAACCAGCACCAGAAGAGGACACAGTCTCAAGCTGCACCAGGGGAAGTTTAGGCTCAAGGTGAGGAGAAGGTTCTTCACTGAGAGCGTCATTCGTCATTGGAATGGGCTGCCCGGGGAGGTGGTGAAGTCACCGTCCCTGGAGGTGTTTAGGAAGAGGGGAATTGGACGTGGCACTTGGTGCCATGGTCTAGTCATGAGGTCTGTGGTGACAGGTTGGACTAGATGATCTTCCAGCCTTGGTGATTCTGTGATACTGTGATTATTTATGTAAATACAATTATTCCTAGCAGGATGCATAAAGTTTTATCCACATTCTCTGTCCCAGGGTAGATTGTACAGGCCTATCTCATATTTAATGATAAGTGTCTCAGGATCAGAACAACCTTGGTAATAATGAATACAAATTGTCACCAGATTCTTCTGCTGAAAAAAGGATTTGTTCACTTAAACTGCCATGGAGATGAAAGCTAAATAGCAAATACTACTCTTTTCAGACAGAGAGAAAACCTAAAGAACTAGCTATCAAGTAATTACAATACTTTTTATTTTGTACAAATACATTCCTAAATTAAGCCACAGAGTTCTTTTAAAGTGCTCTTTCAGTGATACACAAGTCAAGGTGCCAGGGGAGGTTTAGGCTCAAGGTGAGAAGAAAGTTCTTTGCAGAGAGAGCTGTTAGCCATTGGAATGTGCTGCCCAGGGAGGTGGTGGAGTCACTGTCCCTGAAGGTGTTCAAGAGGGGATTGGACATGGCACTTGGTGCCATGTTCTAGTGGTCATGAGGTCTTGGGTGACAGGTTGGACTTGATCTCTGAGGTTGAAAAGGCTGGACATCACTGCGTTAAGCATACTGGAAAATGAAAATCTGTATTTTATCTCTTGAGGAAAACAAATCACTTGAGGTAATATATAGTGTTTAAGATACCCTATTATTAAATGACGTCTTGTCAGTCACATTGAAAAGGCTAGAGGAAGCAAAAGCCAAAACCTATATAAATGTATTGGTGGGCAGCATTTTTTTTCACAGCATCTCTCAAGCAATAATCATGGAGTTATGCCCGGCCACACTGTGAGAAAATTCAAGATAAAGCACATAATATTGTATACTTAGGTGGATTATCATCTCCTGTAGCTTTTTCAGAAATAGATTATAATTTCCAAGTACAGCAGTGGGAACCTTAAAAGATAAGGTGAAAGTGGGATTTTTTCTGGTTTTATGTTAGTGCAACTGAAATCAGACCCTATTTACTATTCTGTTTTCAACTTCAAGTTACAGTCTAAAATGCTAAGCATATGTTCTAGGACTTCTGTAGTATCTTCTATCTATTGAGTAGTCATTGGGTTCTCTCATTTCTCATTCTTCTCAGATATAGAAGGACCCTCTGTTATAAATTTATTTTTCACTTCTTTAAGTCTTTGCAGCCAATTCCCACATACTCTGCAGGCTTTTGGAAATTCCTTTCCTAGCTACTTGCCCATGGCAGGGGGTTGGAATTAGATGATCCCTGAGGTCCCTTCCAACCCTAACAATTCTATGATTGCAATAAAAGTTTCCTGCCTCTCTAGTAAAAGTTCTTTGTACCATGCTGCAGAGTAATTTTCTCTGCCTTGGTAAATATTTTAGCATTGTTTTTATGTGGAGCTTCTCCAGATGGAGAGATGAAGACTAGATCACTCAGGACACTCAGCCCTGCTAATCATGGCATACTGGACTCAGGGGCATCCAGTGACACATGCAGAGTCTCGCACTTTCTGTGTGGGAAAGGATATCTTGTAACCACTCTTTTCCTGGATAACAATAATGCAGATGCCAAATTGTGCCTTTGGTTTCTATTCATGGAGGTGCCCTGAATGGAAATACTTAAGAAATGTCCATTTCTATTGGATGCTGTTTCCACTTCTTTGAAACCTTTATCATTTTCCTTCTGGCCAGTTCTATTCAGAAAAACCCAGTCATGTTCATTAAGACCTGGGATGTCACCAGAGGGCACTTTTCTGTGAATAAACAGCTGTTCAGGGGAAGAAAAATACCCATCTCTAAAATGAACAAAGTTCTTAAGACCGTTTGCTTCCAAAATAGGCAACGCTAGTACCATTGTATAATGAAACGTCACAGGTACTTAACTTTTATGGAGCAGTTATTGACTGGTCACTGTGTTCATTTTAAGACATTAATGCCAAGGTCAGTTAAAACTAACCAAGGTCCAGATCAACAAACATTTTATCAGAGAAACTTGCCGGGATTTTATCACTGTTTTCTGCCCTGGCCTGTTTTCAGACAAAACAATCACAGCTTCTAACGCCTGTATTCATCGACCTGTTATCTTTTCATTATACCTTGTCCATTTCCATGTTTCCCACTAAATTCCTAAGTTCCTACAGCTGAAATTTAATTTGAATTGTTAAATATATTTGGTCTGCTAGAGCACTGAACATGAGCTTATGATTGCTTCTTGGAATATAGCTTGCCTCTGTGGGATGTAATAAATTAGTCTAATCATATGGTGAGAACTTACTTCATCCTGTGTTTGTTCCTGCTAGGAACTGAAATTGCCTCTGTAATTGTATGCAAATCCCTTCACCAGAATAATCAAAGGAAACCTGTGTGTAGCTGCCCATCCTCCACAAAGCATAAAAGTGACCTAACTTTTAATCCTACTTCAATGAAAAGTTGTATCTTCATATGTAGAATGTAGATGCAAAATAAAAGAACTTAAATTAAAAGGCATGTAAGTAGCAAATATAACTTCAGGCTGCTTTTATTTCTGCTTCTTTTCACACATGCACAATATTGTCTTAATAGTGTTCATGGCATGGAACCTGGGAAATAATAACATTGGCATTATTAATTTTAAATGTGGGGGGATTTCTTCTCCCTTGAAAATATATGAAGTAGATGGTATAAGTATGTATAATATCTTTATTAATGCATTGGACAAGAGGACTGAGTGCTCCTTCACTGAGTTTGCACATGACACTAAGTTGGGAGGGAATGTTAATCTGCTTGGGGATAGGAAGGCTCTACAGAGGAACCTGGACAGGTTGGATCGGTACACTGAGGCCACATGTATGAGCTTCAACAAGGCCAAATGCTGGGTCATGCACTTGGGTCACAACAACACTATGCAATGCTGCAGGCCTGGGGCAGAGTGGCTCAAAGTGGCCCATCACAAAAAGTCCTGGGGGGGTTGGTCAGCAGTCAGCTGAACATGAGCCAGCAGTGTGCTCAGGTGGCCAGAAAGGCCAACAGCATCCAGGCCTGTATCAGGAATAGTGTGACGAGCAGGAACAGGGAAGTGATTGTGCCCCTGTACTCAGCAGTGGTGAGGCTGCACCAGTGTTCAGTTTTGCACCCCTCATGACGATAAGGACATTGAGTTGCTGGAGGTTGTCCAGAGAAGGACAATAAAACTGGTGAAGAATCTTGAGAGTGTATTATGAGGAGTGGCTGAGAGAAGTGGGGTTATTTAGCCTGGAGAAAAGGAGGGTCAGAGGAAACCTTCTCACTGTCTACAACTACCTGAAAGCAGATTGTAGCGATGTGGTGTTGGTCTCATCCCTAGTAACAAGTAATAGGATGAGAGGGAATGGCCTCAGGTTGCACCGGGGTGGGGGGAGTTAGATTGGATATTAGAAGACACTTCTTGACTGAAATAGTTATAAAGCACTGGAGTAGGCTGCCCATGAAGACGTTGGAATCCCCATCCCTGGAGGTGTTTAAAAGGTGCATAGATGGGGTGCTAAGAAGCATGGTTTAGTACCAGACTTGGTAGAGTTAGTTAATGGTCGGACTCAGTGATCTTAGAAGTCTTTTCCAACTGAAACAATTCTGTGATTCTATGTTTTATGTATTGGTCTCAAATAATTCTGACTCTGTCAAATGTTACTTTTCTAATGTGGACACCAAAAACAGATTCAGTGTTTTACAAGTAGTCCAGTCTCCTGTATGAAGATCGTATTCTAGCCTTCCTGTTCTAGGTTTCTCTGTCCAGGTGTCACAGCATTGCTGGAAAAGAACAGCTCTGTGTACCTATGGTTCTGGTAACAGTATTTGTGAAGACACTCAAGTGAGGCAGGTTCATTGTCTTTTGCCCCATCTGTTCTTTTCAGAGGAGGGGTGAGAAGAGGAAGAAGAGGGTAGAAAGAGCTAAAATAGTGTTCCTTTGTTCATTTGCCTCCTTTAATTGCCTCCTGTTGCTTCATTGCATGCTCTTTTGAAGTTTCATAAGAAGTATTTATATGTGTGCATACATACATATTTGTTCTATTATACACATATATGTGTATGCTTTAAATGTCTTGAAGCGCTTAAGGAGACTTCTTCAATTATTTATTCTTTTCACTTTTTTTCTTTCCTGGTAGGATTTTACTCTGTAAAAGAAACTCTGCTTGTAAGTAATTTTCAGGATTTAGTTGAGAGTGATACTTGCAAGCCCTCAGATGAAGTGCCTGGGACACGCAAGATTATTCACAGGATCATAGAATCACAGAATCACTTAAGTTGGAAAAGACCTTTGAGATTATTGAGTCTGACTGTTAATCCAACACTGCTAGATCACCACTCAACCATGTCCTCAGCACTACATCTACATGTCTTTTAAATACCTCTGGGGCTGGTGACTCAACTACTTCCCCAGGCAGCCTGTTCCAGTGCTTAACAAACCTTTCAGCAAAGGGTGAAATTTAAAATCAGAAATAATGTTCCTGGAATCTAGAAGTAGAACTTACGGAAGGAGCAAGGTCTTATAAATTATCTGCTGTCTAACCACCTATAAATGTGGACATGGCCACATGCACAGAGATAGAATTAAGGCTGTGACTCTCTTGAAATGAATGCTTGTTCCTGTGGGGTCAGAGTGGCTGGACAGCGGCCAGGCAGAGAGGGACCTGGGGGTACTGGTTGATGGTAGGCTGAACATGAGCCAGCAGTGTGCCCAGGCAGCCAAGAGGGCCAATGGCATCCTGGCCTGTATCAGGAATGCTGTGGCCAGCAGGAGCAGGGAAGACATTCTGCACTAGTTAGGCCACACCTAGAGTCCTGTGTCCAGTTCTGGGGCCCTCAGTTTAGGAAAGATGTTGACTTGCTGGAACATGTCCAGAGAAGGGCAACAAAGCTGGTGAGGGGTCTGGAGCACAAGCCCTATGAGGAGAGGCTGAGGGAGCTGGGGTTGCTTAGCCTGGAGAAGAGGAGGCTCAGGGGAGACCTTATTGTGGTCTATAACTACCTGAAGGGAGGTTGTAAGCAGGTGGGGGTTGGTCTCTTCTCCCAGGCAACCAGCACCAGAAGAAGAGGACACAGTCTCAAGCTGTGCCAGGGGAGGTTTAGGCTGGAGATTCGGAAGAAGTTCTTCATTGAAAGAGTGATTGGAGGTGGTGGAGTCACCATCACTGGAGATGTTTAGGAAGAGACTGGATGGAGTGCTTGGTGCCATGGTTTAGTTGATTAGATGGTGTTGGGTGATAGGTTGAACTCGATGATCTCAAAGGTCTTTTCCAACCTGGTTAATACTAATTCTCATGTGGATATCAGATAACTGAATATTCAGAGAGACTACATAGCCTCTGTAGTTACTTTAAAATACTTTTCTGACAGCAAGTACACCTAGCACCTGGCTGTTGGTTGCTGCCTGGATTGGTTTGCTTTTTTGGTTGGTTCGGTTTGTTTCATTTTTTTCCTCTTCCATCCAGTGGCTTGGATTTTTTTTTTTTTTTAAGGTAGTAGTTTGTTCTGATAACATTGTCATTACATGCAGTTTCTGATACAGCATTCAAAATTCTGTGATAAGAATTGGACAAAAATTGCTAAGAATACAGCTTCAGTGCTGCTTGTAGACTTCAGAGAAGACTAAGACTTCTGAGCTGAGCCATTTCTAGCTGAACCCTTTGCCATAGCTAAATAATAGAGAAATAAAAGCAAAGAAATACATAAAATGCTAACAAGGTACATAAATGGGGTTTTTTGGCCCACATCTGTAAGTATGCTTGGGTATATTCAGCTCTAGGCATGGTTGTCATAAGAAAGGTTACTGGACTTTGATGTTAGTTTGAAGGCATTTAGTGGAGTGGGAAATGGTAATGGTATCTGAGAACTGTGAAAGTATGAGCAAAACTATGAGACTGCCTTCAAAAACAGGGCTTTTCTTCAGTCCCTCTCAAGTTCCCACTCGTCTTTAGCATTTGGCATTTTGATGAGACACCTTTACAGTGGTTTTCATAGGAAGATTTCAGACTCTGAAATGTAAAGAAGTGAAAAAGTGTTGCTTCAGAGTGGGTGTAGCATAAATCGGACCTGACATAGCCTGAACCTTTGATCATGAATTCCTGCTGCACAGTAAGTCAAATCCCCTCCCTTATGGGCCCTGAAAGCACATAACCTACACACTGTTGTTCCACTTAAGACTTTATTTTTTACAAGTCCATGGTTGCAATATATTGACAGCATTTTGTTGTAGCTTTATGTCCTCAGGAAAGGAAGATTATTAAATACTGCAGGTGAAGTTACACAGGTAGCAGTCTCTACAGGATTAAGGAAGAGGACAGAAAGTCTGATCATAAACTACTGCTAGAGCTTATTTGGAGGTGTCTCATAACAGTGAAAATATTTTCAAGGTCATATATCTCAGGGAGGCAGAAAGCATAAACTCAGATCTTAAGGATAATTTCCTTTATCATCGAAATTCAGAAATCTTTGTAGCAAAATAGTGATAGAGGAAATGGCTAAAGTGGGTAAATTGGTTCCTGAGTTTTGTTTCAAACCCATCCATGAGAAAATTTGAGATAGGCTTTTAGATAACACCTACAGTGAGAGGGCAAGGGGTAATGGTTTTAGACTAAAAACAAAGAGTAGATTTAGACTACTAGGTAAGGAAGACATTTTTACAATGAAGATGGTGAAACAATGAAACTAGTTGCCCAAAGAGGTGGTAGAGGTGTCCAGGTCTGGGCCCCTCAGTTTAGGAAACATGTTGAGTTGCTGGAATGTGTCCAGAGAAGAGCAACAAAGCTGGGGAGGGGTTTGGAGCACAAGTCTTATGAGGAGAGACTGAGGGAGCTGGGGTTGCTTAGCCTGGAGAGAAGGAGGTTCAGAGGAGACCTTATTGCTCTCTACAACTACCTGAAGGGAGGTTGTAGCCAGGTGGGGGTTGGTCTCGTCTCCCAGGCAACCTGTGACAGAAAGAGGACACAGTCTCAAGCTGCACCAGGGGAAGTTTAGGCTGGATGTTAGGAAGAAGTTCTTTACAGAAAGAGTGATTTGCCATTGGAATGTGCTGCCCAGGGAGGTGGTGGAGTCACCATCACTGGAGATGTTTAGGAAGAGACTTGATGGGGTGTTTTGTGCCATGGTTTAGTTGATTAAATAGTGTTGGATGATAGGTTGGACTCGATGATCTCAAAGGTCTCTTCCAACCTGGTCTATTCTATTCTATTCTATTCTATTCTATTCTATTCTATTCTATTCTATTCTATTCTATTCTATTCTATTCTATTCTATTCTATAGATGCCCCAGACTTGGAAACATTCAAGCTCTGGTTAGACAGGGCTCTAAGCAAGTTAAAGGTGTCCCTGCTCACAGCGGGTGTGTTGGACTAGATAACTGCCGATCCAAAAAATCTAGGATTCTGTGAAAATTATCTGGGTCAGTGAAAGTTATAGGTGACTTAATTCATAGCCTACAAGCTAACAGATGAACTGATGACATTGCACAGAATTTGGAAAGCTAAATAAAAAAAAGCATGGATTTTTCAGGAACAAGTTATGTGAGAAAAAGCCAATTTCTTTCTCTTACAAAGTCATGGGTTCTGTAGACATTGAGGAAAAAGTTGGTGTCTCGTTCTAGTAGGATTTTTTACACAATCTGTGTGAAGTTTTGATGAGTAAGCTAAAGGAAATTTTGTCTTGATGAACTTTCTAGAAGATCCAGCACTTGAGCCCAGAAGTGTATGATATTCACTGTCAAATAAGGAGTTATCAAGCAGTGCTCTGTTACGGCGGCAGTATTTCCTAGTGTCTTTCTTAGTGACTTGGATGAAGAAATACACAATACATTTGTAACATCTGCAGATGATACAGAAAGGAAAGGACTGTGTGTACTCTGGAATACATTTAAAAAATACATCACATTTTCACCAATTCACTTCAGGAAAGACTCGAATCAGTTGCAGCATATCCAGAGGTAAGCAAGGAATATTGTCAGAATCGAGACTAAAACATGTTCTGCAAGGAAAATCTGAAAGAATCATGTTTCAGCAAGAGAAGTGGATGAAACAACAGTCTTCAGATAGGTAAAGGCATGCTTTAAAGAAGAAAGGAACAAACTGTTCACCAGGTCTGTTAAAGGTAGGACAAGAACGAGTGACTTCAAATTGTGCTAGGGGAGACTTAGGTTAGACTTTGTGAAACATCTCTTAATGATAAGGCTAATTAAGCAGTTAATATGTTTCCTAGGAAGTTACAGAATCCTCTTTGGAGATTTTTAATGACAAAGAAAGATGTCTGAGTAGAATAATTTAAATATCATTTTTCTGTCTTGGGGGATGGAAGGATAGAGAGGAGTAGATAAGAGTATTTATATGTATGTATATATATATATATATATATATAGGAAAAGAAAGAGAGGAGAGGGGAGGGAGGGAAGGGAAGGGAAGGGGGAAGGGAAGGGAAGGGAAGGGAAGGGAAGGGAAGGGAAGGGAAGGGAAGGGAAGGGAAGGGAAGGGAAGGGAAGGGAAGGGAAGGGAAGGGAAGGGAAGGGAAGGGAAGGGAAGGGAAGGGAAGGGAAGGGAAGGGAAGGGAAGGGAAGGGAAGGGAAGGGGAAATGAAAGGAAAAAGGAAAAAGTCAAGTCAACCATGTGCATTTCAGCAAAAAAATAAGTAGAAAATTCTCCTCTATCTCTTTAGTTTATTCTGAACACATTGAAGAGATTTAGATAGCAGATTTTTCTTTCAATTTAAATGGAAATAAATTAAGTCCCTGATTGGTGAGACTAAATTGGATAGAGGAAAGCCTTGCAGGTAACAGAGGAAGACAAACACAGTCCTCAGTGGCCAGTGAACTTTTAAAATCAAAAAGTTTGCTCATTATTTCAGCTACTTGGGTGCAGAGTGGTTGTATATAGACTCTAGGCAAAGCAATGTTGCAGTAACCAGGAGGGATCTTAAACTCCCAAACTCTTGCACTTACAATGTGTTCTTAAATATCAAAGTTATTCAAGAGGTTAACACATGGCAACCTCCAGAAGATACCCAGGTCTCCCTGAAGAAGTAATAATCTCTCTAAGCCAGTGCACATCTAGCATTGTTTCTCCCCCAACATGATGACCATGTGGTATCTTTTTGGAGAAATACAGCAGTATTATCTGAGCAATGACCTGCAAAAGCACTTTGCAGGTTTCTTAGGTCATTTGAGGAAAGTTCACTAGAATGATAGTCCAAAAAAGAGTGAAAAAAAAAGCTCTTCTGGCACATAGTGTCCTGGCATTTGGGGAGGACTTCATCTGTATAACCAGGCAGCTGTATTGTTGTTTCATCTTGTTGATAGGTTTGTCAATTAAACACAAAACCAAACAAACTAAAACCAAAACAGCAAACTCCAGGAAGGCTCAGGAGCCTTGAATATTATCTCCAGTTGCGGGCCCTTCAAGAAGTCCTGGAGAATGTTGAGAGTAGGGCAGTGAGGCTGGTGAAGGGTCTGGAGCACATGACCTACGAGGAGCATCTGAGGGAGCTGGGGTTGTTCAGTTTGGAGGAGAGGAGGCTGAGGGAAGACCTTATCACTCCCTACAACTACATGAAAGGAGGTTGGAGACAGGACAGAACAGCCTCTTCTCCTTGATAACAAGCAACAGGACTAGAGGAAATAGATGCAGCTTGCACCAGGAGAGATTTAGGCTGGATATTAGGAAATACTTCTTCACTGAAAGGGTTATCAAACATTGGGATGGTATGCCCAGGGCAGTGATGGTGTCACCATCCCTGGAGATGTTTAAGCAGCATGTGGACCTAGGGTTCAGCGACATGGTTTAGTGGTGACCTTGCAGTGCTGGGTTGAAGGTTGGACTGGATGATCTTGAAGGTGTCTCTTCCAACCAAATATAGTGTTTCTGTGAGCTTGTTGCTACATCCTTCCAGACTTCAACCAGTTATGTTTGTGGACAATTATTTGTATTTTCTGTTAGTTACCTAGATTTCAAGGTTGTATATGTTGGTGAGGAAGACTTACTGTAAACATTGGTGAAAACTTACATTTCTTTATTGGCGTAGCCCTAAAAATTCTTCTAAATCACGCTACTTTGAAAAACAAGGATTATGTAGCTCAGCTGATGTGAATTAGCCTGGTTTTTTTTGTTTGCTTTTATGCACCAAAATAGTGTTCTGCATGCATGGGACAGAATGTATTCCAGGAAATGAATCATTCATCTACCTGTAGCATAACTGGGGATAAACAGCAGATAATCAGAAAATAAATACCTTTTAGATGACAGCTGTAAGATTCATGTGTTCTGTCGCAGCTTGGGAGAACATCTTCCTATACTTTTAAGAATTTTATCTAACCAGAGGTGCTCCACTCAGAATTACCCTGGGTTAGCTTCAGGTTTTTTGCCATATACAACATTTGCAACACTACCTACAACTAATTTTTTCCCCCCCTGTCAGCTGTAGCTAATTATTTTGGACAAATAAACATTCTGGCTGGTGAGAGGCCTTGAGCACAAGCCCTACGAGGAGAGGCTGAGGGAGCTGGGGCTGTTTAGCCTGGAGAAGAGGAGGCTCAGGGAGACCTCATTGCTCTCTACAACTACCTGCAAGGTGGTTGTAGCCAGGAAGGGGTTGGCCTCTTCTCTCTAGCAACCAGCACCAGAAGAGGACACGGTCTCAAGCTGCACCAGGGGAAGTTTAGGCTCAAGGTGAGGAGAAGGTTCTTCACTGAGAGAGTCATTCGTCATTGGAATGGGCTGCCCGGGGAGGTGGTGAAGTCACCGTCCCTGGAGGTGTTCAAGAGGGGACTGGACGTGGCACTTGGTGCCATGGTCTAGTCATGAGGTCTGTGGTGACAGGTTGGACTCGATGATCTTTGAGGTCTCTTCCAACCTTGGTGATTCTGTGTGTGAAATAAACGTTCTCCTCTGCATATCTCATGTTTATGCCAACCAAGCCTGTGAATGTGAATGCCTTATTTCATTCTGCATATACTCCACCCTTATCACTCTGTTATGTTAAAAATTGTTCCTCCTGACTAAGTGGATGGCTATGCCAGTGATCACTTGCACAAGGATTCTGAACTCTTCTGGCAGAGACATTGCACTATATCCAGTTACTAACATTTATCTGTATTATGCTATATGTGAAAGACATGCCAACATGAATACTCAGATCTGAGTGCCAGCTACTGACAAAAAGCTACAGAAGCTTCAAATGCATAAATGAAGGCAGTTGCTAATGAAATATGGCAAGTCAAACCTTGATCCAAGGTAGAAGAAAAGCTTTGTTATGTGTTTGTCTGATATTTGTCACGCTTTATGCTGGAGTAAGTTCCCAGTTCAATCAAAGCACATCTTAGTAATGTTGTCCAAGAGAAATAAGAAAGGAATGAGGGAATGTCAATTGCTATTTCAAACACCATTCATTCTGAATCAAAGAAAATGTTAATTTGTGTCAGGAAGCTGAATTAAGTAAATGTTGACTGCCTTTGTAGCAAAGATCAAGTCAAAGTAGAGTGTAAATGAAACAGGAACCCCTGTAACCCTGGAGTAGTTTTAATGTATGTCTATATATGGAAATGAATAGGAAATGAAGCAAGAAATGCAATGTTTGGGAAAGAATCTTGTCATGATTTGCTGAGATAATTACAGGCAAGAAGGAGATTGAATATAGCAACAGGAAAAGCAGAATAATTATGCAGCAATTAACAGGAAAGCTGTATGGTTCTTTGAAAAAAAAATAACAGTCATTGGGTTAAAAATATATGCTGAGTACAGAAATGTTTTAATACTCAATACATCAAGTATTTGAATTCATTTCCTAAGACAAAATACTGTTTCATAAAATAAATGTCTCATTTGAACCATGAAGTATGTTATGCATTTTATGTATTCATTGTCATTGTTTGTATTTTTATCATAAATATGTAATCTGAAGTGGAGGGGAAAAAAACTAATACATGTTCATTTTGGAGTGCAGGTGCATAGTGTCATAATGATGAGAAGAGGCAGATTTGAAGATTGTGTTTCAAGGCTTGCAAATATCATAGGAAGCAGCAGGAAAATAGCTGCTCTTAGATGTACAAGAGAATTAGTTTCTCGTGTGTCCTAAGGTCTTCATATTCCGATAAAACAATTGTCTACTTTCATTTTACTGGAGGCAGACAAGGGGTTTGGTGGTGTTTGGATAATTAGTTAGGTAACAGCAGCACACACACTTTCTGAAATGTAGTTTACAAAGATTCCTCTTTCCCTCTGTCAGAGTGTCTGATAGTGCTTTTCACAGGGAAACCGTCATGCAGTGGCATCTTCAAGTGCATTAAAATGACAGCTGGAGATCACTGCACTTAGATATGAGATTTTCTTGTTGAAAAGAGAAAGAAGCCACCACTGTGTAGCCATATCACTAAGGATCATTTTCTGAGATGAGCTCTTTCATTGAAAGCCAGTCCAGAAAAAACAGCCAGAAAGCGAGCAAAAAGCCACAATATTTTGTGTTGTGGTTCTAGGCAGAGAGACCTCTGAAGTGTATCATTTGTATCAGGATGTTATTGACAAACATATCTGTCCTTTTTGTCTTTCCTAAACACTGTCTGTGGATCTGAGGTGTACAGTCTTCATTGATTTAAACAAATTCACCATTCACACCAAAAAATGGAATAATACATGCTTCCTACTTCAGGAACTGATTGGTCAAGTCAAGAATAGGCTTGCAAGATGTTCTAAGATATGTCACAAGCCCCTCTTCTGCCTCTGTACTGCACATCCCTAAGGAGAAAAAGATAAGGAGAGCAAAGAAGGCAAAGGGCTGATGTGCCAGGGCACACTGAGACCATGGGCAGGGAGCCTGCCCTGCAAGTTCAGGTGGAGACTTTGGAGAGAATGGTGCCTATTCCTTCTGTGAATGGGCTCAAAGATCACAGAATCACCGAATCACCAAGGTTGGAAGAGACCTCAAAGATCATCAAGTCCAACCTGTCACCACAGACCTCATGACTGAACCATGGCACCAAGTGCCATGTCCAATCATAGTACCTGATCTCACTGACACTCAGATCATAGTAGTATCATAGTATCAGTTAGGGTTGGAAGGGACCACAAGGATCATCTAGTTCCAACCCCCCTGCCATGGGCAGGGACACCCCACACTAGATCAGGCTGGCCAGAGCCTCATTCAGCCTGGGCTTAAACACCTCCAGGGACGGGGCCTCAACCACCTCTCTGGATAACCCATTCCAGGGCTTCACCACTCTCATGGTGAAGAACTTCTTCCTCACATCTAGCCTGAATCTCCCCACCTCCAGCTTCATTCCATTCCCCCTAGTCCTATCACTACCTGATATCCTGAGAAGTCCCTCCCCAGCCTTCATGTAGGCCCCCTTCAGATACTGGAAGGCCACAATGAGGTCACATCTGAGCCTTCTCTTCTCCTGACTGGAGCCTCCTCTTCTCCAGGCTGAACAACCCCTGCTCTCAGCCTGTCATTGTAGCAGAGATGTTCCAACTCCATCAGGTCTATGTCCTGTACAAAACCAATCTTAGAAGCTGAATGCTTGACTGGAATAGTTTGTGTTTATAAGTCATAAGAAGATGATTCATAATGCTGAGAATTGTTGCAAGCATTTTGATCACAGCAACTGCAATTTTTGTTAATTGCTTACTGTGCACTGATCATGGCTATCAACATAGGTAGGGATCCAAACAGTGTCTTATTCCCTTCCTTGCAGGAGCAAATATTAAGAGGCATACTATTGATTAAGCACAAATCCTATTCCACAAATTCAATGATTGCATTGCTAGTATATTTTATCCTTTTTTTCCCCCTTTTTTTTTAGGTTATTCAATACTTCAAGCTATTATGGAAAAAGCAGGACAAAATAGCTGGCAAGTCAGTGCCATCTGTGTGGAGAATTTTAATGATGCCAGCTACAGGCGACTTTTAGAAGACCTGGACCGAAGGCAAGAAAAGAAATTTGTAATAGACTGTGAAATAGAGAGACTTCAGAATCTCTTAGAACAGGTAATGCCTGCTTTTAATGTCATTGTTGTGCATTATGGAAAGGCCAGATGAGACACCATTGTGCATTTTATTTTGTTTATTTTCTGAGATTGCTTGCTCTTTTAATTTTCCTCATGGGCATGTATATCTATGTCCACTTGCCTGCTCCATTTTCTTTTCCTGTGTAATACTTAATACCCAGCACATCAGTGAGCCCCCATCCCTTCCCACTTAGCAGATCTGTTAGGGCAGCTGCACACGTAGCCCTGTGTAGTAGTTTTAGGCTATGCCTTTAAAATTTAGTGACAGATTTTGAGCAGAAAAGTAGAAGAATATAAGTAAATCACTATTGGGTGTTAATGCTGGGGGGAAACTTCAACCCACCACACTCTGGATCCCAGTATCTCCATGCCTGATACATCTTGCATCAGGGTCTTAGGGCTGGCAGAGCATGATGTTGCTGAATTGCCAAGATGTCCTTGGTCCATACTTTTATAGGGGTAGAGCTCAGTTTTATTTGGGAGGAAAAAAAAAGCTTATTTGAATCCAGTATTACTTTTTATTCACTAAATAGCATAGACCACATATTTCTAGCCATAAAATCCTTTACAATTATTATTACACACATTGAAACTGCTAGCTTTATTGCCTTAGCAGACTATTTATGATCATGAAGAACAGCAGAATAAAGGTGCTATTGAACTGGGAAGGAAGGTCATGTTCTTCGTCAGTTATTCATGGAAAGCTGCCATCAGATAAAGACAGTGCTTGGCCAGATGGACTGGCTTGCACTGGCTAGTACCTGTACCAGCATTTAAAGTGAATATAAAGTCTTGCTACTCCGATGTGACAAATCCATCTCGTGTAGTGCTTGTGTATAAGCTCTTTCTTAGGTAATGGGAAAAATAAAATAATGCTTGGAAAAGAGCATTTTATCAAATGACAGGAAAATAGCTTACGGTTAACTAGCTGCTTCCCGCGTGATCCCACATACTAATGCTGATGTGGAGCAAGTGCATGGTTCAGTACCTGCTGCTGCAGGAACTGCAGGGTATGAATGCCATCTGCTGGTGGTAGGTCCCCCCGCTGCCATGCTGCTTCTCTGCTAGCACATTAGAGAATTAAGATTTTGTTGCCAAAGTGTATATGATGCTGCCCAAGTCACAGAAAGAGGAAATGTCATTTGTGATGCAGAAACAGACAGAATGCTGCTCATGGAAATACACGTCAGTTTTGCTTTCCCTTGCAGAAGGTAAAGAGGGAAACTCAGAATTAATAGTATGGCTGATTTAACAAGGACTTTTGCTATGACTGTTGCCAAGAAAACAATAGATGATTAGATATTGTTATAGATATTCACTTGGCCTTTTTTCCCCTCCTTCTTCTTTTTTTCTTCTTTTGTTCTGAATGCCATTATATTTTAATACATGCTTCCTACAACTTCTAGTGAAATCCTCCCCCAGTTCAGCCTATGTTGTAGTGAAACAGAACATTCAACTTGAGGGGCTTTTAAAGCACATTCAGAAAAAGAATGGAGTAGAATAGAATAGAAATAGAAATAGAATAGAATAGAATAGAATAGAATAGAATAGAATAGAATAGAATAGAATAGAATAGAATAGAATAGACCAGACCAGGTTGGGAGAGCCCTTTGAGATCATCAAGTCTAAGCTATCATCTAACACCACCTAATCGACTGAACCATGCAACCAAGCACCCTATCAAGACTCCTCCTAAACACCTCCAATGATGGTGACTCCACCACCTCCCCCGGCAGCCCATTCCACTGGCCAATCACTCTTTCTGTGAAGAACTTCTTCCTAACATCCAGCCTAAACCTCCCCTGCTGCAGCTTGATACTGTGTCCTCTTCTTCTGGTGCTGGTTGCCTGGGAGAAGAGACCAGCCTCCCCCCTGGCTACAACCTCCCTTCAGGTAGTTGTAGGGAGCAAGAAGGTCTCCCTGAGCCTCCTGTTTTCCAGGGTAAGCAACCCCAGCTCCCTCAGTCTCTCCTCACACGGCTTGTGTTCCAAACCCCTCATCAACTTTGTTGCCCTTCTCTGGACATGTTCCTGCAACCCAGCATTCTTCCTAAACTGAGGGGCCCAGAATTGGACACAGTACTCAAGGTGTGGCCTAACCAATGTCTCTCTCAGCTGTGTGTGCATGTGTGTATGTAGCAGATTTCTTTTACGTGGCATGCAAATGTGACTTAGAAAAAGTATGCTGCAGTACTGTGAGTCTTGAAGTACACCCACCATTCTGTGTAGGTGTATTGACAGAGTATCCACTCAGTTTCAAAGTGAGGTTAAGAATCCAGTACATGTTTGTATCCCACTGATCTCACATGTGCATTTGGTTTGCTGCTCATTTTCCTTCCAAATTGGCACCTGGATAGTGAGTTCCTTTTTAGGAACATAACCTCCGGTTTTAGTTCAGATAGGATAGGATGGGATGGGATGGGATGGGATGGGATGGGATAGGATAGGATAGGATAGGATAGGATAGGATAGGATAGGATAGGATAGGATAGGATAGGATAGGATAGGATAGGATAGGATAGGATAGGATAGGATAGGATAGGATTGAATTGAATTGACCAGGTTGGAAGAGACCTTCAAGATCATCTATTCCAGCCTATCATCCAACACCACCTAATCAACTAAACCATGGCACCAAGCACCCCATCAAGTCTCTTCCTAAACACCTCCAGTGATGGTGACTCCACCACCTCCCTGGGCAGCCCATTCCCAGAGAAGAGACCAACCTCCTTCCTGGCTACAACCACCCTTCAGGAAGTTGTAGACAGCAAGAAGGTTTCCCCTGAGCTTCCTCTTCTCCAGGCTAAGCAACCCCAGCTCCCTCAGCCTCTCCTCATAGTTCTTGTGCTCCAAACCCCTCACCAGCTTTGCTGCCTTTAATCATGCAGAACTAAATTGGATATTGATTTTAATGTGATTAGATTTTGACCTCTTCTGACCTCATGCAGGTCTGAGTTTTGCATGTGTAAAATAGGTATTAATGCAAGCATTAATGCAAGTCCGACGAATGAAGTGCCTTGCTTCAACAGACTGAATTAGACATGATGAATTTGGCTAGCACATCTACAGGGCAGGCATGAAAGTTAATTAATCGCTCAGAGAGAGTAGAATGTAGAAGTAGACACCTAGCTTGCAACATACCTGTCAGTCATACAAGTAGTTTTAGGAAGTGATTCGTCTGGCTATCATCTAATTTTGAGCAGGATGAATTTTACTCAGGAAATAAGCTGTTCTGTATTTGTGCTGGTGTTTATTCACACCAAAGTGGAAAGCCTGTGCCCTTAAACCTATGGTAATGAGGTGAGAGAAGTTGGGTTTTTAGGCTTGTAGATTTCCTCTTTTCTTAGTAGTGACTGAAGGGTGACCTCATTGCTCTCTACAACTACCTGAAGGGAGGTTGGAGCATGGAGAGGGCAGCCTCTTCTGCTTGGTGTCAAGTGGCAGGACTCGGGGAAATGGTTTCAAGCTGCACCAGGGCAAGTTCAGGCTGGATATTAGGAAACATATTTTCACAGAGAGTGTTATCAAACATTGAAATGGTCTGCCCAGGGCAGGGGTGGAGTCATCATCCCTGGAGGTGTTTAAACAGCATGTGGACCTGGTGCTTATGGACATGGTTTAGTGTTGACCCTTCAGTACTGGCTCAGAGGTTGGACTGGATGATCTTGAGATCTCTTCCAACTGGATGTATCCTTTGATTCTGTTACTACTCATATGTATCTATATGTACATGTGTGTATGAGTATATATATGTTTATGCTTGCCCTAATTAAATTGAAATTCATATATTTCAGAAAATATTTTGGTGATTTTTCCCAATCATGTGAATTCTCTTTTCCCCCAACATTCCTGGGGATCCTCTCCATCCTTTCACGGGGAGGCCACTGTACAAACAGGAATGCCCTTACAGCCGGGCTAGACAAGGTATACAGAAGAGATGCAGTGTTGCTCTCAATTGTGAAAGTCCCCATCTTCCTAGACAGGCTGATCTGCAAGTAAGCCTGAGGTGCAAGGCTGGGTCTCCAAAACAAGCCCTCAGAGACCAAGTGCTGCTTAAAGATGGGCAGTCAGAAATGATCTAGAACACAAAAATACTTAGTCTGCCAAAAATGGGATTGCAGCAAAGGGAGTCTAGCTCAATGTAGAAAATGCAAAATAACAGCTATTTAGAAATATCAGCAGTTGTCTTTTTCCCATTACATGAGGGCTGTGATGACCTGTGGCAGACAGGTAAAGTAGGTTCACAAATGGACTAAAAGTTGGCATGCTCTTCCCTGCATACACAGAGGAATTGATTAAGCTTCAGTAACTCTAATTAACTCAACTTCTTTCCTGCCTAGTTCTCCTGTAATTGAGAACCTAAGTTGTGCCTATCCTGTAATACTTTGGAATGTGCAAGTAAATGTTCTGCAGAACATTTAGGAAAAGTAATTAAATCTCAGTAATGAGACCGTAACTCAAAGTGCTTTGGCCTTAAATCTATGCTAATGAAGGGAGAGCAACTGGCTTGTGGGCTTGTGTGTTTCTTCTCAAGTGACTGCCCATCCATATATATATATAAATACACACACACATGTTCACACTTCTTGTGACTGTGGACCTCAAACAGTGCAAACTGGTGACTTTTTTGCTGTCTGTGTTCAAAAAGTGAGCTCCTGCCCATACCTGGTGCCCACGTATCTGACCTGGTGTCTTCTGCTCACTGACCTCTCTCAGTTGCCCAGCTGAGTAAATCAGCACCTTGCTGTTTCCTCACTTCTTGTGCAACTTTAATCTTACAATTTTCTATTCCTTTTTGTTCTCTCTATTTTCCTTAGTTCATTAGTTTTTCTCGTTTATGTTTTCTTCTCCATGTACCTTGGTGAGTGTAGAAGCAACCTCCACGCTCCATACCTGAGACTTGTTTTCAGGGAAAATGTCTTTCCTGGAACCTTACAGCATATCTGAAATCCAGAACCCCTCTGTGCATAACCCAGGATGTGCATTTTGACAGGATGCAGTAGTTCACGGGATGTTAGGGGTTGGAAGGGACCTCTGGAGATCATCCAGTCCAACTCCCCTGCCAGAGCAGGACCATAGGATGTAGCACAGGTCACACAGGAATGCTTCCAGATGGGTTTTGAAAGTCTCCAGAGAAGGAGACTCCACAACCTCTCTGGGGAGCCTGTTCCAGTGCTCTGTGACCCTTAACAGTGAAGAAGTTCTTCCTCATGTTGAAGTGGAACCTTTTGTGCTGTAGTTTCCATCCATTGCCTCTTGTCCTATAACAGGGCACAAGTGAGCAGAGGCTGTCCCTTCCCTCCTGACCCCCAGCCCTCAGATATCGATAGGCATTGATCAGATCCCCTCTCAGTCTTCTCCTCTCCAAACTAACCAGCCCCAGGTCTCTCAGCCTTTCCTCATTTTCCATTGTAAGATCTTTCTTCCAGGTTTTTATGTTGATGTTTTGGGCAAGGGCAAATCCTCTACACTTTTTTAAGGGCAAACTACAGAGAGTTAGTTTTGTTTTCAGATTTCCATTCTAGGAAGAGAGAGTAGGGTCAGCCTTAAATGCAGGAGATGCATTCAGCCTGCACACAAGTGTTTATGTCCAATTTGCTTGGATTGCCTCTATCTTAATCTCAGAAAAGGTTTCACATCCTACCTGTCAAGGCTATGCCAAAACTTACAAGACTCTGATAGTTTTCTTAGTAAGGCTAAACATCTCTTTGGTCATGCTCACTCATACAACCCCACACAGCCACCAGCAGCAACTGGAGGATATTTGGGGGTGATTGGAAGCATTTTGCTTGGTTTGTGTATTAGTGCCAGTCGGCATGGGTCAGCAAAAAGTCCTATTTAAGGGCTACAGGTCCACGGGGTCACAGAGTTGTTACTTAGGTTAATCAGTTAAGACAAACAGCATATTCAGTCTGTTTGAGTTGGTTCCACTTAATCTTGAGAATCTGCTGTAATTTAAGCATACCAAGAAAATTTTAGCTCTTTTTTATACTTAAAACAGCAATAACCACCGTCCCAGTTTGAGGCTGGACAGATCCTCTTGTGCCCCTTTCAGGGCAAACAGGAAAACATTTCATTAAATGTGAGTGAAACTTCTTCATATTCTGCTGGCAGACCCGATCATCCTGAGATCCTAGACTCTGAAAGACAGACTGCAAACATCAAGACTTTAACCATGTTTTCTTTACTTATACACTTTAAGTGGTGAACATGATTTACCCTTTTTAATTTACCTGTGTGGAGCTGATATATGGCTGGGATGGTGTGGCACTGGGTGTCGACTACTCCCTCTCCTTGGCCTCTCAGGACAGACGTGGCAGCACTGGTGCTTTGGGCGGCTCCACAGTCCTTGACTCAATGAGATGCAATGTTTAACATGACCGGTGGTGCTCACCCCCAGAACTGACTCCAAAAGGTGTGTTTCCTTGCTGTGCAGGAGCAGCAAAAGCAGTAAAATGAAGATGGAAGGTATCCCCACCCACAGCGGGCGTGGTTGGGAGTAGATGATCTTTAAGGTCCCTTCCAACATAAGCCATTCTATGATTCTGTGATTTTATGAAGATCTCTTTCGTGTCAGTTTTTCCCAGAACATGCAGAAAGTTTGTTTCCATCTTGGAGAAGGTACATCTACTCTTTAACAGTTATGGAAGACTCTTTATGCATTACAGAGTGTTTTCGAGAACCTCCTAAGTTCTCACTGAATGTGATGAAGTGTCTCCTGGCTCTTTGTTTCATCTGTTCGTACTACAAATAATAAAATAATATGCCATGATTTTAATTTCAGCAATAAACTCACATAGTTATTTGTGTTAGATAAATCCCCATTTTCCTACGTGCATGAAATTAGAGATTGCTTTTACCATTGCGTTGCCAGCTTACTGGAACAAGATAGAAAGAAAAGGAGCTCAAACAAAACCACAGAGAGGTAAAATGACATCTCCACAGTTTTATATAATTGATACAGCTTATGTAGCAGAATGCATTTCTGGTGATTCATATTCTTCTGTCAAGTACTGTTAGGTCTTTGTTTATCAACATCACTTTTTCCATGACACTTTCAGCAGGTGGTCTTTCAGGAACGCTGAAATATTCTGTTTGAATCAAAGGATGAAAGTCAATGAGAGAGACAGAAAATTCTCTGCATGTGTACCTCTTCTTTCCAAACTGTGTTTCTAAAGTGGTCCCCTGAATTTAATACAAAGAACATTCTGCTTAAGATGAAATGAATATTTGAAACACATCGTAACATTGTGATTTACATTTCCTGCCAACAGATCTGCTAATATTGGCAGCAAGTGGTTACAGCATCTGAACAGTCCAGGCCAAAGTAGTTGTTTGGAATGGAATGGAATGTTTGGAATGGAATGGAATGGAATGGAATGGAATGGAATGGAATGGAATGGAATGGAATGGAATGGAATGGAATGGAATGGAATGGAATGGAATGACAGGGCATGGCAGGGCATGGAATAGAATAGAATAGAATAGAATAGAATAGAATAGAATAGAATAGAATAGAATAGAATAGAATAGAATAGAATAGAATAGAATTAACCTGGTTGGAAGAGACCTTTGAGATCATCGAGTCCAACCTATCATCCAACACTATCTAATCAACTGAACCATGGCACCAAGCACCCCATCCAGTCTCTTCCTAAACACCTCCAGTGATGGTGACTCCACCACCTCCCTGGACAGCCCATTCCAATGACGAATGACTCTCTCAGTGAAGAACTTCTTCCTAACATCCAGCCTAAACCTCCCCTGGTGCAGCCTGAGACTGTGTCCTCTTGTTCTGGTGCTGGTTGCCTGGGAGAAGAGACCAACACCCTCCTGTCTACAACCTCCCTTCAAGTAGTTGTAGAGAGCAATAAGGTCTCCCCTGAGCCTCCTCTTCTCCAGATGAAGCAACCCCAGCTCCCTCAGCCTCTCCTCATAGGGCTTGTGCTCATCATGAATCAGGCCCATGTGCTGCTCTCACTTTTCACTAGGAGTTTTTGTAATTTTTTAACTCCTGCTTTTGATGTTGTTTTTCTTTCTGCAGGCTAAAGTACTGTATTGATTTGCCTTTCTGGCTTACTTACCAAAAATTGCTTGTGAAGGCAGCCTGAGTTTAAAGGGTGTCTCTACCAAAATTAGAAAACCATTAGTTTAATCTTATATTTATGGAATTTTTATTTGCAATTCAGAACTCATGTTTCAAAATAAGCATGCCTACAAGATAAATCTGGGTTTATTTATTACTGGCAAAGCCCAAACAAAGTTAGTACCAGATAGCAATTTAAGCTGAACTTTTGAAATGCCAAGTAAGGCTTCACAGTTTAATAATTTTTTCCCCCTTGTATTCTCACATTATTTTATTCTCATTAGTATTTATTCATTGCTTAATTTGTATCCATGTCGTCTGAAGCAATCTGGAAGCTGCATATAGCAGGATGATGCAGTGTTTAGAATTACTAAGACAGTAAGAACTGAGGGCTGATACCTGGCCTGCATTAGGAATAGTGTGGCCAGCAGGAGCAGGGAGGTCATTGTGCCCCTGTACTCTGCATTGGTTTGGCCACACCTTGAATACTGTGTCCAGTTCTGGGCCCCTCAATTTGAGAAGGACATCGAGACACTTGAACGTGTCCAGAGAAGGGCAACAAGGCTGGGGAGAGGCCTTGAGCACAAGCCCTATGAGGAGAGGCTGAGGGAGCTGGGGTTGTTTAGCCTGGAGAAGAGGAGGCTCAGGGGCGACCTCATTACTCTCTACAACTACCTGAAGGGTGGTTGTAGCCAGGAAGGGGTTGGCCTCTTCTCTCTAGCAACCAGCACCAGAACAAAGGGGACACAGTCTCAAGCTGCAACAGGGGAAGTTTAGGCTCGAGGTGAGGAGAAAGTTCCTCACCGAGAGAGTCATTCATCATTGGAATGGGCTGCCCGGGGAGGTGGTGGAGTCGCTGTCCCTGGAGGTGTTCAAGAGGGGATTGGACGTGGCACTTGGTGCCATGGTCTAGTCATGAGGTTTGTGGTGACAGGTCTCTTCCAACCTTAGTGATACTGTGATACCTTCATGGTTACTGTGAGCTTTTCATTTTCCTCATACAAATCTTCTTGAAAATGTACTGCTTAAGCACAAATAGCACTTTCAATGGCTAATCAAGAAGGATGTGCAAATCAACAGTATCCGTGCAGTGACTAGTAGCTATCAGGCAGGAGATGTAGTGCCTGGGTGTTTCTTATCTATTTGATGGCAAAAACATGTAGGTCTCAGCTCTCCACCCAGCAGCCAGTATTAATAAGTACTGTGCAGAATTATGTCTTACATGTCCAAGATACCTTCAATGATGTGTTAGAGACATTGTCTTCCTTTCAAATATAGCTGAAAATGCTGAATGGGTTGAAATGTATTTTACTGGAAAATTGATAAATAGACCCACGGACAGATCAGTAGCACATAGTTTCCTTAGTAAAGAGAACTGGAGAGCTGGGCAAAGGGGGAACCTCCTGAGATTCAACAAGACTAAGTGTTGAGTCCTGCACCTGGGGAGGTGAAACACCATGCACCAGTACAGATTAGGAGTTGACCTGCTGGAAAACAGCTCCATAGAGAAAGAGTCCTGGTGGACAGTAAGTTATCCATGGGACAGTCATGTGCCCTTCTGGCTAAGAAGACCAATGGTATCCTGTGGCCACCACGTCAAGGGAAGTTCTCCTCCTCCTCAACTCTGCCCTAGTGAGACCATGTCTGGAATATTGTGTCTGTTCAAGGCTCCCCACTTCAAGAGGTATAGGGAGATACTACAGAGTGTCCAAGAGGACAATTAAGTGACTGGAACATCTGATTTATGAGGAAAGGCTGAGACCTGGGGCAGTTTAGTCTGGAAAAGGGAAGACTGAAAAGGGATCTTACTAATGTTTATAAGTATCTGAAGGGAGGGTGTCAAGAAAGTGCCAGATTCTTCAATGGTGTCCTGCGGTAGGGCAAGGGGCAATGAATAAAAACTAGAACACAGGAAATTCCACCTCAACATGAGGAAAAACTTCTTTAAGGGTGATGGAGCACTGGAACAGGCTGCCCAGAGAGGGTGTGGAGTCTCCTTCTCTACCAACTTTCAAGACCCATCTGGTTGCATTTTGTGTGACCTGCTCTAGGTGATCCTGCTTTGGCAGGCGGGGTTTGACTTGGTGATCTTCAGAAGTCACTTCCAACCTCTACCATTCTATGATTCTATATATAGCAAAGCAGTTACATCAAAAGGAATGTCATAGCATTGTCTTCTAAATTTTAGTTGCATTCAGTTAGTTGAAGTAGTTTGCCTTCTGTAAATATATGCTATAGAATTCTTTTCTTATTTCTGTGTTTACAAGCTTGCAAGCAACAGTGAAGTGTGAGAAAGTAATGAAATTGTGGTCAGATTTGAAGAATAACACAGAAAATAATCGTGAAGATCTCAGTGAAAACATAGGTTATTTGTACAACCATCATACTTGGTCTTTTTACTTCTTCAGACACTAATAACACTCATTACCAGAGAAGCAGACTGTCATTTACTCAGCCATAACTGATCTCACAGCTATTACTTATAAGCTTGTTTGGTGCTGAGAAATTAGTTCCAATATACAATGAAGTCAGTGCCCCACAGAGATTTCACAATTAAGCTGAACAATGTAGTATACAAATCTTTAGATTGTGATTAATAGTTTTGCTAATAGTAAATACTTTAGCCCTTTTCTTTTGGTCTTTTTTTTCTTCTTTATTTTTGATGTTAATCTGCGTCAAAAGGACATTTAACATTATGTAAGAAACCTTGAAAAGCATGAAATGCAAAAGTTGGAAGTTAACAGTTGTGGGTCCCCATTTCTTTATCTGTCAGAATTCTCCCTGGCAGCACATAGTGTCATAGTATCATAGTATCAGTCAGGGTTGGAAGGGACCACAAGGATCATCTAGTTCCAACCCCTGCCATGGGCAGGGACACCCCACACTAGGTCAGGCTGGCCAGAGCCTCAGCCAGCCTGGTCTTAAACACCTCCAGGGATGGAGCCTCAACCACCTCCCTGGACAACCCATTCCAGGGCTTCACCACTCTCATGGTGAAGAACTTCTTCCTCACATCTAGCCTGAATCTCCCCACCTCCAGCTTCATTCCATTCCCCCTAGTCCTATCACTACCTGATATCCTGAGAAGTCCCTCCCCAGCCTTCTTGTAGGCCCCCTTCAGATACTGGAAGGCCACAATTAGGTCACCTTGGAGCCTTCTCTTCTCCAGACTGAACAGCCCCAACTCTTTCAGTCTGTCATATTAACTACTGCAGAGAAAATAAGATACCAGAAAGACTGGAGTCTTTGAGATGTGGAATTTGTTTTTAGGAAGATTTTTGAACCTGGTTTTGCAATGATACTGTGAAGTACTGACATGAACAGCTATGTTCTACAAACAGAATAGCAGAGTACTTGTTGTTGGAAGTGCCCTCTGAAGGTCACCTGGACATTCCCACTGTTAAAAAGTCTTAGATCAGGTTACTCATTCAGTCAAGTTCTGAACATTTCCAAAGATGGAGATCCCACAACCCCTTTATGCCCTGTTTCAGTACTTTAGTACCTCATGTAAAAAATAAACCCAAAGCAGTCTTCTCTAATTGGAATTTTTTTTTTTTATGGGAACCTGTGTCCTTTATCTTTTGTCCTATGCTATCCACCTCTAGGAAGAGTCAATGAACCTCTTCCTTACACCACCCCACTGGGTGTTTATACAGGTTACTGAGTCTTTTCTTCTCCAGCCTGAGCAGTCCCAGGTCTCTCAGCTTCTCCTCACCTCTCAGTCACCTTTGTGGCCCTCCTCTGGACCTGATCTTTTGTACTGGGCAGCCCAGCACTGGGAGCAGCACTCCAGATGTGCCTCACAAGAGCTGAGCAGAGGGAAGAGGTCACCTCCCTTGCCCTGCTGGTAATACATTCCAAGAGGATGTTGGTTGTCTTTGCCGTGAGCATGCATGACTGGCTCCTGGTAAGCTTGTCTACCAGAACCCCCAGGAGCTTTCCTGCAAAGCTTGTTTCTGTCCAGTGTGCACCCAGACTGTCCTGCTTAGGCTGAGTCAGGCCACAAAATAAGGCACAGATCTACACAGATAGCTCATTTGTCTCTCGTTAATCTGTTGGCACACATATAGGCAGCTTGTGAGAACTGTAGCATCTCGTATTGATTCTTGCAAACCCATAATGTGCTTGCATCAGAAACGGGTGGAAGGAATATCAGGGTGATCAGATCGCCTCTGTGCTACTTTAAGCGACCACATCTAAAAAATCTTTCACTAAGCTTCTCCTTCATTTGGGTTCCCCATTCTGTGCTAGGTTTTGCTAATTTTGCATAGTATTCTTGGGCAGACTTTTAGGAATTGAGGTTTAAATGTGTCTCAAAAATGACCTTCTTGGAAAGCTCAGCATTTGCCTACAACTTTTATGGTTACTTCTTTCTGGAAGACCATACTGCTATTCCTTCTTTGTGTTTTCTCAGGCTTTTTCTTATGCAGTAACATTTGCAGTATTTGTCCATATGTCTGTATACACATAAACACATGGGCATGCACGTAACTCATTTCAGAAAAGAAGTGTCTTCTTTCCACAAGAATGGCAATGGATTTGCTTTCTTTTTCCAACTGTAGCAACTCCATTCTCTCCCATCCATCTCTGAACTGCACAAAGTTCAAGCTTCAGCACTCTGTGCGTTAGACATCTTCCAAGGTGTCTGCTGTGAGAGGCATTTTCTTCAGAGTTATGTATAGTGAATCACTTTTGCTGTCAGAAGTTATTAGCTTGGCTCCTGGTCTACCAGAGTGATTCCAGTCTTTTTTTTCCTGCTCCCTGCCCACCTCTGGCTGTAAGAACTAAACAGGATGTTTCCCAGTAGACTGGCACCACTTTTCTCAGCTCTGTCAGTGGTCTGTTTCAGCAAGATAAAGCCTTGCTGCTCATCGAGGGCTTTATTTGCCTTTAAACACCGAGGTGAAAACTGCTGTGCAGCATCTGGCACATATTTAATGCTTCAATGTACACAGATGCATTAATACATAATAATGAATGTGCATTGTATTTTGTAATATTAGAGGTTAAATATGGAAGCAAAGATGTCATATAGCAAGGTATTAGTATCATTGATCTTACATTGTAAAAATTGCAAGCCAGTAAGCTCTAATTAATAATAGCTAACAATACTTGTTAACAGACATAGAATAGAATCATAGAATAGACTAGACTAGAATCAACTAGGTTGGAAAAGACCTCAAAGATCATCAAGTCCAACCTGTCACCACAGACCTCATGACTAGACCATGGCACCAAGTGCCATGTCCAGTCCCCTCTTGAACACCTCCAGGGATGGCGACTCCACCACCTCCCTGGGCAGCACATTCCAATGGCGAACGACTCTCTCTGTGAAGAACTTTCTCCTCACCCCATCTTAAACTTCCTGTGGCACAGGTAGAGACTGTGTCCTCTTGTTCTGGTGCTGGTTGCCAGGGAGAAGAGACCAACCCACACCTGGCTACAACCACCTTTCAGGTAGTTGTAGAGGGCAATAAGGTCTCCCCTGAGCCTCCTCGTCTCTAGGCTAAACAACCCCAGCTCCCTCAGCCTCTCCTCATAGGGCATGTGCTCGAGGCCTCTCCCCATCCTCGTTGCCCTTCTCTGGACATATTCCAGAGTTTCAATGTACTTCTTATATTGAGGGGCCCAGAACTGGACACACAGGACTGTGGCCTAAGCAGTGCTGAGTACAGGTGCAGAATGACTTCCCTGCTCCTGTTGGCCACACTCTTCTTGATGCAGGCCAGGATGCCATTGGCCTTCTTGGCCACCTGGGCACACTGCTGGCTCATGTTCAGCCGGCTGTCGATCAGTACCCCCAGGTCCCTTTCTGTTTGGCAGCTCTCCAGTCACTCCAACCCCAGCCTGTCATGATACGGAGGCAGCTGCCAGGTGTCTTGGATGCTGTTCATAGCTGTCTAACTCAGTTTTCACAGAATCACAAAATGGTCCAGGCCAGAAGGGACAAGAGAAAGAAGAGCAGAGTAGTTTGTTAGTACTTAGCCACAACAAAGTATGCAGTCAAGGTCAGCAAGCTAGCAGAAGCCAGAAGCTAGTATCTCTTAGAGCAAAGGAGTCAACAAGAGAAAGAGTTAGTGTACAAAACTGACTTTGTGTTAGATATCCATCCAGTGGGATTATTTTGACCTTATCATTGTTTTCCCTTTTGCATTCAGTGGTGATTTATTTACATTCTACTACTTTCTGTTCAAGATCTGTGGAAGATTTTCAAGGTACAGCCTAAAACTACCACAGCTGCAAAAAAAAAAAAAAAAAAAATTAGATCACTGGTACAATTAATTTATTAAAAAATAATGAGAATAGAATAGAATAGAATAGAATAGAATAGAATAGAATAGAATAGAATAGAATAGAATAGAATAGAATAGAATAGAATAGAATAGAATAGAATTCTCTTGAGTCCAACCTATCATCCAACACTATCTAATCAACTACACCATGGCACCAAGCACCCCATCCAGTGTCTTCCATAAAACAACCTAATGCTTACAGGAAGAGAGGCATTACCAGACACATGAATTAAGCAGCTATGAGCTCAGTGATCTGTCCAGAGTTTGTTTTGCTTTCCTGTTTATCATGAGCACAACAGTGCATTGGCACAAAGGGTCACTAGCACAGCACAGGTGAGTATTTATCCACAGATCACATTGCTTTTGCCTATAGTTCAGTTGTAATGAGGATTTCTTTATCTTTTGAGTCAGAAATGGCATGGACTTGCCTTGTCTCACATTGTCTCCAGTTTTCCTCTGTATGTTTTTGATTCACGTGAAATGCAGGCTTAGTTCTGCTCACACAGAACTGCAGAAGCAAATCAGTAGTTAAAGAATTTGGCATATGCACAGCACACAGTATTCTGGGCCAGCAGCATCACTACTGGACTTAATAGTACTTCAGGGACATAGTAGCAACTCTGTGCATTGCTTGTGAGCCTCCGCAGGGTGGGAGATTCATAAAGTGCCTTTTCCTCATCGTTCCTTTCTCTCTGTGCTTTTTTTCCCTAGAGGTCTACAGAGTTGCTTCTAAGCAGCTCTGTAATGTCAATACAAACTGATAGTTCTTCCCCTTGAGGGAGCCAGCTGTGGGCACCGTCATCGGCATCTTCCTTACTCGGCAGAGCCAGGAAGAGCTCTTTGCATAGGCTCATTTTCTGTGAAGCAGATGGGATTTTGCACACTATAATAGTCCCACACTGCACAGTAATAAAAACAGGTTTTGTCACTGCACCACACAACTGATGAGGCTTGGAACCGAGAAATAGGTTATTTCAGTTATTGGAAAAACAAATAGGTGGTGGAAGACAAAGGATGAATACAAATGGTTTGGAGGACTTGTAAAGTGACCTCCTTCTTGCATCCTTCCTCTTTTTCCTTGCCTCCTTTTCCCCTACAAGTCTGCATATTCTATTTAGCTCTGAGTGAGGCTTTCACAGAAGCTGAATGCAAACAACTTCAACAGCAAAAGCAGCAACCAGCTGTGCTCAGGGCGCTAGTTAGTAGCCTTTGAACCACCTCTCCAGGTTTTCTTCCCTAGCAGCTGCTTGCACCACACAGGGCTTTGCCCTGCCATCTGGTGGTGGACACCAGGGCTCTGTGGGAAGCATCCTTACCCTCTGTTCGGCCATGCATGGAGCAGTTGTGTGCACTGCCGTGCCAGCTCAATAGTGCTTGTCTTCACAACAGAAAAAGGGATGCCAGTTTGTGAAGATCCACTTCTGCTTTGGTTGTTGCCTTCTTTGACATCCTCTCTGGTGGCTGTAAGGCTGTTAACAGTCCACCCTTTCCCCAACAACCATGCCCTTTCAAGAGCACTAGCTGTTAAAACTAAGCTCGTTTCTCAATTGCTTTTTTATGGCTTTGTAAAAGATTTAACCTTGCGTCAGATATTGTATAAAATCCCATTTCAGTTGTGGTTTATGTCATCGCTGTTTCTGCCACAATATTTCAGGTCAGGTCTCAATCTTCTGTCTCTAACAAGTTGCCACATTTTTTATATTGTGTTGGACAGACTTCATTTTATTGCAGGTGTTCTTTTTCTTGAGGCGGTGGATTGTGACACAATGGCAGAGAGGAAAACCTTTGTTAAAATCCCATTGCTAATGCACAGCTATCACCCTTTGAAAAGATTTGACTGAAAATAAGTCCTTTTCACTCCAGCTGTACTGACCTCCATCTTCTGGAAATTATAATGAGGATCATTTCATGCTATAGAAGTTAAACATTCCTTTTTAAAAGGAGTTATATGCAATATCCATTTCATAGTAGTAGAGAACAGAGGTTGACTTGGGGCCTGATTCTCTGTTTGGATGCTGATGTAAGTCTGGAATTGCTTTTATCAAAGTGAGTGAACTTGCCACTCCTTGGAAAAAAGAAAGAAGGAAAAAAAAAGAGAGAATCAAAGTAGGCACTGGTAGCTCTTCTTTTTAATAGTGGAATAGTTTCTGGATTTCCTAGGCCAGGCTATTATTCAGATGAATGGAGAGAATAGTATTGTATGATAAAGTCAAAAAGTTCAGAGTTGTGTCTAAAGCCTGCAGTGGGTTCAGATCTCACTGGTTTTGCCTTTATCAGTCAGGGGTATCGTTCTGGTTGTTTTTAATTATCACTGAAATCAGAATTAGGTAGATCAAACTGCGCCAGGCCAAGTTTAGGCTCAAGGTGGGGAGAAAGTTCTTCACAGAGGGAGCCCATTGGAATGTGCTGCCCAGGGAAGTGGTGGAGTCACCATCCCTGGGGGTGTTCAGAAAAGGGATTGGACATGGCACTTGGTGCCATGGTTTAGTAGTCATGAGGTGTTGGGTGACAGGTTGGACTTGATGATCTTCGAGGTCTTTCCCAACCTTATTGATTCTGTGATTCTATGATTCTATGATCAGCAACTAGAAATTATCGCAAAGTAATGTTTTTTTTTTTTTATTTTCTTCAGCATAAATGCATTTAGTAATGTATATAGTCTAAGGCTGATTATATTTTTCAGAGTTCACCTGCAGACACTCACAAGCACAATGGTATTTGGGGAAAAGAAAGTTACAGTAGATTCTGAAAGAGCCTGGATTGCCTAAGAGCTTTAATGTTTCACTTTGGTTCTGTCCTGTTGCATTTAGCTGGAGGGCTGAGCCCAGAGAGTGGTGGTGAGTGGTGCCACCTCCAGCTGGAGGCCAGTCACTAGTGGCGTCCCCTAGGGATTAGTGCTGGGCCCCATCCTCTTTAATATCTTCATTGATGATCTGGATGAGGGGATTGAGACAGTCATCAGCAAATTTGCAGATGACACCAAGCTGAGAGCAGGTGTTAGTCAGTTAGAGGACAGAAGGGCTCTGCAGAGGGACTTCGACCGACTGGACAGATGGGCGGAGCCCAACATGATGGCATTCAACAAGCCCAAGTGCCGGGTGCTGCACTTTGGCCACAACAGCCCCATGCAGAGCTACAGGCTGGGGTTGGAGTGGCTGGAGAGCTCCCAAACAGAGAGGGACCTGGGGGTGCTGGTCGACTGCCACCTAAACATGAGCCAGCAGTGTGCCCAGGTGGCCAAGAAGGCCAATAGCATCCTGGCCTGTATTAGGAATAGTGTGGCCAGCAGGAGCAGGGAGGTCATTGTGCCCCTGTATTCTGCATTGGTTAGGCCACAACTTGAGTACTGTGTCCAGTTCTGGGCCCCACAGTTTAGGAAGGACATTGAGACTCTTGAATGTGTCCAGAGAAGGGCAATGAGGCTGGGGAGAGGCCTTGACCACAAGCCCTATGAGAAGAGGCTGAGGGAGCTGGGGTTGTTAAGCCTGGAGAAGAGGAGGCTCAGGGGAGACCTCATTGCTCTCTACAACTACCTGAAAGGTGGTTGTAGCCAGGTGGGGGTTGGTCACCTCTCCCAGGCAACCAGCACCAGAACAAGGGGACACAGTCTCAAGGTGCACCAGGGAAAGTTTAGGCTCGAGGTGAGGAGAAAGTTCTTCACTGAGAGAGCCATTCGTCATTGGAATGGGCTGCCTGGGGAGGTGATGGAGTCACCATCCCTGGAGGTGTTGAAGAGGGGACTGGACATGGCACTTGGTGCCATGATCTAGTCATGAGGTCTGTGGTGACAGGTTGGTCGCGCTGATCTTTGAGGTCTCTTCCAACCTTGGTGATACTGTGATACTGTGATTTACTGAAATGAAGTACTCACTCATAATGTGACTACTGGATAATATGTGAAATGGCTCTTGTTATCTTTCCTGCTAATGGTAATTGAGGAAACAGATTGTATTTTCTTAATAATTATTCTTCAGAGCCATGTTGATTATTTAATGATTTCTTCAGTTTTACAAATAATAGTATAAAAGAGCTCCAATTCTAGGTGCTAACCACCTTCATCATTGAATGAAATCATGCAAATCAATATACAAAAGTCAGTGCAGCATCCTGCTTTTGCCTGCTCTCATGCTTCCCCAAAGCAGTCAGAAATCAGTTCCCCTTTCCCAGCACTTTCTTCCCAAAATATCCCTGAACAAGCTGAAATCACTGTAGCAACAGCCAGGCACAATATCAGTGTGTAGTGTTTAAGAAGTCAGAGGAGTGGGAGTACACAGCAAAAAAAACCCTCCGTGTTTAGAAGGTGTAAGTTAAGTACTGTGTTGGTAGATGATGGAAGGGCTGTAGACATTGTTTACCTGAACTTCAGTAAAGCCTGTGATACCATTGCCCACAGCATCCTCATGAACAAACTGGGTCTGGATGGGCTCATACTCTGCCAGATCAAACACTGACTGGATGGCCAGGCCCAAAGAGTGGTAGTGAATGGAGTTAAATCCAGTTGGTGGCTGGTCACAAATAGTGACCAGGACTCAGTGCTGGGGCCACTCCTGTTTAATATTGTTATCAATGACCTTGATGAGGAGGTTGAGAGAACCCTCAGTAAACTAGCACGCGATGCCAAGTTGGGTGGGAGTGTTGATCTGCTGGAAGGTAGAAAGGCTCTTCAGAGGGCCCTGGACAGGATGGATTAATGAGCTGAGGCCAGTCATGTGAACTCCAACAAGGCCAAGTGCTGAGTCCTGCACTTGGGTCACAACAACCCCGTGTAATGCTACAAGCTTGGGACAGAGTGGCTGGAAAGCTGCCTGGCCAAAATGAACCTGGGAATGTTGATCAGCAGCCAGCTGAAGATGAGTCAGCAGTGTGCTCAGGTGGCCAAGAAGGCCAACATCTTTGCCTGTGTCAAGGAGAATGTGTCCAGCATGACTAAAGAGGTGATTGGCCCACTGTATTCAACACTGTTGAGGCTGCACCTTGATTACTGTGTTCAGGTTTAAAAGCCACCATGTAAGAAAGACATTGAGTTGCTGGAGCATAGCCAGATAAGGGCAATGAAGCTGGTGAAGGGTCTTGAGAATAAGTTTTGGGAGGAGCAGCTGCAGAGACTCAGTGAGTCTGGAGAAAAGGAGGCACAAACCTTACCACTCTCTACAGCTACCTGAGAGGAGGCTGTAGAGAGGTGGGTATTGGTCTCTTCTTGCAAGTCACAACTGATAGGACAAGAGGAAATGGAATCAAGTTACACCAAGGGAGGTTTAGGTTAGACATTAGGAAAAACTTCTATACCAAAAGGGTTATCAAAAGCTGGAACAGGCTACCCAGGAAAGTGGTTGAATTGCCATCCTTGGATGTATTTAACAGCCATCTAGGTATGGTGCTCAAGGGTATGGTGTAGTAGTGGCCCTGATAGAATTAGATAATGGTTGGACTTGATCATCTTGAAGGTCTTTTCCAACCATAGTGATTTTGTGAGGGGAAAGAATCTTACCTCACTCAGGTTGCCAGCACTAGAACAATTATGAATCAAAGCATTCAGAAGCAATGAATAAGGCAGTTACACATACAGAGAGTCCTCCTTGACCTAACATGACCCTGACCTACCAAGTCAGCAGTTTCATAGTGTATCACTGCTTATTTGACTCTTTGATGCCAAGCCCTACCTCAGGTTTTGCAACTGGTCAGAGTAAGAGCTGTGTCAGACCTGCTGTGAGTCACCATGGATGCCTGTGGCAGCGTTGCCCTTTCTTTAGGATATTCCTTTTGAAATTAAGACAGTTCTCATTGTTCAGCCTTGTATTATACATGTATTTGCACCTGCCCCATGAGTGCTGAGGGCCTAAGAGAGTGGGACTCACACACATGCATACAGAGCCCTAGTTGATGTCAGGGATGTGCTCCTTTGAAGTGAATCTCCCAATTCCTTAGATTCACATCAAGGGCAGACTCAAAATACATGAATAAAATGAATTATTTTGGATGATGCCAAAGAAGAAGATGTGTCCAGAAGCACCCCTGAAGTGTAGTGTGAGTTCAGTCTAACAGAAAGGAAATAGTTTGTATATATTAGATATTCAAAAGTATGAGATACTTACAGAACGTTGTTTTACTAAACAATCTCTTTCTTCCTTGATGACAAGCAAGTCCTGCTTTGAAAACTAAACTATGTGTGAGCAGTAACCATAAACATTTTCAAATTCATCATCAGAGTTATGTCAAATCTTGGTTGGAAACACAATCCATATGGCATCATCTCTCTGCATGATCAACATTCTTGGGGTGGAATTCATCTCAGTTAACCTTAAGGATATAAAATGTAGGTGTATACATCAGAGTTAATAATCATCATCTCTTTTTTTAGCCAGTGCAGAAAAACGTACACTTTAAGGGCACAAGCTGTCTAATTAATTTTAGACATGTGTTTTAGAATAAGATGAATCATTTCCTCAAAGTGCCTGCTCTTTCCCACTGGCTATAAAGGAAGTTAAGACAAATAGATGGTACCTTTAGTTAAGACAACTAAATTTGTGCCTTTATTTCTCCCCTAAGAGAGAATACATGGGAAATTAAACACTTATTTTTTTTTTAAAAGCATTCTGTATTGTTCACATCAAATACAGGAATTTTGCAGTGATACCTGGATGCATTTGCTAGAAACAAGGACAGAAGCAAACCTGATTAGTTCTTTGCAGTATTTACTCATTTTGACTGTGGCCTGTATCTGACATACCTCAGTGGTTGAAGGTTGACCATGATTGTCACAATACATGTCACAAAACCAAACACCAGGTAACAGATCACTAAGGGTGTTAATTGCCAAAGCTACCTCAGCTTCCAGGAGCTCAAAGGGAGCTGTAGCTGAATCTGAGGGTCTGGTACTGCTATTGTGTCGCATATGTCTTAAATCATGTTAGTCCACTTACATTTAAACTATGATACTGCAGTTATTTCAAAATGTGAAGTTTTAATCCATAGAAATTTCTCTATAATGGAAGAGTGCAGGTCATAGAATCATGGAATCAATAAGGTTGGAAAAGACCTCAGAGATCATCAAGTCCAACCTGTCACCCAACACCTCATGACCACTAAACCATGGCACCAAGTGCCACGTCCAATCCCCTCTTGAACACCTCCAGGGATGGTGACTCCACCACCTCCCTGGGCAGCACATTCCAATGGCCAATTACTCTGTGAAGAACTTTCTCCTCACCTCAAGCTTAAACTTGCCCTGGCGCAGCTTGAGACTGTGTCCTCTTGTTCTGGTGCTGGTTGCCTGGGAGAAGAGATCAACCCCCACCTGGCTACAACCTCCCTTCAGGTAGTTGTAGACAGCAATGAGGTCTCCCCTGAGCCTCCTCTTCTCCAGGCTAAACAACCCCAGCTCCCTCAGCCTCTCCTCACGGGGCTTGTGCTCAAGGCCTCTCCCCAGCCTCATTGCCCTTCTCTGGACACATTCAAGTGTCTCAATGTCCTTCTTAAATTGAGGGTCCCAGAACTGGACACAATACTGCAGGTGTGGCCTAACCAATGCTGAGTACAGGTGCAGAATGACCTCCCTGCTCCTGCTGGCCACGCTATTCCTGATGCAAAGTATTATTGATGTCAGGGGTCACATTCCTATTGAGGCTTTTTATTAAGCAGGGAAAAATGTCTTGACAGCACCCTCCACATATGTGTTGAGTTGGTGGTAGGGAAAACTGTGATTTTTCCCTCTTTGTTTTCTGCTGCCCTCTAGTAAAATGGCATCATTGGTTCACTGATTCACTGCTATTAATGGGAGTTTGAGTAAGTCCAAAATAAGCAGTTAATTCATACGAAGGGTGACAATCTGGTCATGACTTGGGGAGGGAAAGTGGGACAGTGTCTTTGGCAATTTTTTTAGTTTGTGTTCTGTGTTTTAAATAGAAGCATTTTAGCTACAGACTATAAATATAAAATAGAGGTTGGGAAACAAGAAGAACAAAATGATAGCAGACATGTTATTTACTTTATTGCTTTATAATCATGAAATTGTAATAGTTCTGAGCAGATGTTTATGCCACATCCCTTCAGTTTTCCCTTCCACTGGAAGGGAATAGAGCCACAGATCTTTCCAGATTTAGATCCTGGATGCTTGGGTATTTCTAGCCAAATTATTTAGTCCTTCAGTGCCTTACCTCTCATCTCCAAAATGTGATATTGATTATATTTTTCTGCACTAGGAAAAGGAGCTGCAAGGCTTCATGAATGTTTTTTTCTGTCTTTTGAACATGAGGTGCAATCCATAAAGGGAAGAATTTGCTGGCTTTTCAGGGCAGGACCTAAACCTAAGATTAAAAAAGCAGGAAGGGAGACAGACCTTACTGAGTAACCTGCACTGCATGGAAAACTTGTGGCTGTATCTAATTTATTCATTTGGAAGGAAGCTCAAGTGCTTTGTGGAGATGATTATGTGAGGAAAAAACCCAAACACACACACACACATATTGGGCTGCAAGTAGATAGAGTAGAGTAGAGTAGAGTAGAGTAGAGTAGAGTAGAGTAGAGTAGAGTAGAGTAGAATAGAATAGAATAGAATAGAATAGAATAGAATAGAATAGAATAGAATAGAATAGAATAGAATAGAATAGAATAGAATAGAATTAACCAGGTTGGAAAAGACCTCTTAGATCATCAAGTCCAGCCTATCATCCAACACTATCTAATCATCTAAACCATGACACTAAGTGCCCCATCCAGTCTCTTCCTAAACAGCTCAGGGGAGACCTCATTGCTGTCTACAAGTACCTGAAGGGAGGTTGTAGCCAGGTGGGGGTTGGTCACCTCTCCCAGGCAACCAGCACCAGAACAAGAGGACACAGTCTCAAGCTGCACCTGGGGAGGTCTAGGCTGGATGCTAGGAAGAAGATCTTTTCTAAGAGAGTGGTAAAGTATCAAACCTAGGAGTTAAATGCACTATTTACTGGTATTAAATGTAAGCTGCATGTTACAAGTATTACTGTTAGTCAGTGAAAACAACTTCAATTTCAGTGGAACTAGTAATACCATTTTACTGCTGAGAAAATCTTCTTCATTTTTTATTTTCAGCACATTAAATAAGAGGCATTCCATCACAGAAATGGCAATAAGGTGCAGTTTGATATAGTTTTTGTCTAAACCCTGTCATTGAGCTCACCGTATCAGGACTGTAGTGGTTGTTTCCTTTTTGCATCACTTGATGTTGTGTTATGGTTAAACACTGAAAGGGCAGCCACACTGTCCCTTCTACCTCTGCTCTCATTCATGCCTGCTCCCAAAGTCTTTAGCATGTTACTGAGACCTGAATAGCAGTCAAAGATAGAATAGCATAGCATAGCATAGCATAGCATAGCATAGCATAGCATAGCATAGCATAGCATAGAATAGAATAGCATTAGCCAGGTTGGAAAAGACCTTCGAGATCATCAAGTCCAAACCATCTGGGTGGCTGGGAGAAGAGACCAAACCCCCAACCCCCACCTGGCTACAACCTCCCTTCAGGTAGCTGTAGACAGCAATAAGGTCTCCCCTGAGCCTCCTCTTCTCCAGGCTAAGCAACTCCAGCTCCCTCAGCCTTTCCTCATAGGGCTTGTGCTCCAAACACGTCCCCAGCTTTGTTGCCCTCCTCTGGACACGTTGCAGCAACTCAACATCTTTCCTAACCTGAGGAGCCCAGAACTGGACACAGGACTCAAGGTGTGGCCTGACCAGTGCTGAGCACAGGGGCAGAATAACTTCCCTGCTCCTGCTGGCTACACTGTTCCTGTTTCAGGCCAGGATGCCATTGACCTTCTTGGCCACCTGGGCATACTCACAGTACTTGACCACCTCAAAGGCAAACTACTTAATCCCAAGAGAGGAAAACCCAGTCTGATTCATAAATTCCACACATTTAGAATCAGAAAGTATAGCAGCAGGTAGGCTTTCTAGTTTATGTGTGATCTTCTGAATTTGTATCCCTTAGGTAATTGCTCCACTTGATAAAATACACTCTAGTAGCATTTTCAGTTATACAGAAGACGCTTAGATTAACAGTTCACTACTCACTTTAACTTTTTCCCATGATTAAAGCACCTGGAAAGTTAGAATAGAATAGAATAGAATAGAATAGAATAGAATAGAATAGAATAGAATAGAATAGAATAGAATAGAATAGAATAGAAGTAGAATAGAGTAGAATAGAATAGACCAGGTTGGAAGAGACTTTCAAGATCATCATGTCCAAGTTATCCAACACTACCTAATCAACTAAACCATGCAACCAAGCACCCTATCAAGTCTCCTCCTGAACACCTCCAGTGACAGCGACTCCACCACCTCCCCAGGCAGTCCATTCCAATGGGCAATCACTCTCTCTCTGTAAAACTTCCTCCTAACCTCCAGCCTAAACCTCCCCTGGTGCAGCCTGAGACTGTGTCCTCTTGTTCTGGTGCTGGTTGCCTGGGAGAAGAGACCAACCTCTGCCTGTCTATAACCTCCCTTCAGGTAGTTGTAGAGAGCAATAAGGTCACCCCTGAGTCTCCTCCTCCTAAGTTATAGCTACCTTACTGGAGAAAGACTCTCAGCATCATGCTACTGATGCTGTGTGTTTCAGAATTTGTAGATATCTGGCTATGCAAACAACTTCCTAAAGAAACCAATATAACACTGTTCTTTTTCTTCTCTTCTTCTTCTCTCCCACAGATCGTGAGTGTAGGAAAGCATGTTAAAGGATACCATTATATTGTTGCCAACCTGGTAAGATACTTTCCTAGAATTATACCCCTACTTGGTAAGTGGAATACTCAGTTTTACTATGCAGATACAGCACTTCTCACAACATTTGTCCTTGATCACTAATATGTGATAGTGCATAGTACATTCTTTATGGTACCTGAAAGAACTTGCCTTGGTTGTTACAGCCATGCAGACACGAAGGGCACAATGTTACCCTCTTAAATTTTCTCAAAATCAGTGTAGCATAGAAAACTGCTAAGTGTATCTTGTGACTGAACTAGAATTTATTAGAACTACACTGTGATTTTTGACCCATCTTTTTAATATTGCTACCATAGCAGTTCTTGAGGTAACTTTTCTACATTTTCCAAGGAACATTCATTTTGCTGTAAGATCAGCTATTTCCAAGCAAATTACTGGTTCAGGATTTTCACTCTAACTCTCAGTTGCACATTCACACAGATAATGTTCATAGGAGGGCAAAGAAGGAGTAAATGCAATATTTTATTATTAAAAGAATAATATTTTTTAAGCTGAAATACCTGCACAGCACATGTAGGACACAGTCTAATGTATGATTTAAATTGTTTTTCTCTTTGCTCTCCCTGAAGGAATTTTAGTTGACACGAAATATTTTGTTGTGCTTTGCTGTGCTTGTATCTAAACTTAGGATCACTTCAGATTATTATTAAGACCTCAGACGTGTTAAATGAGACATGTCTATTCTCTTAGGTCTTACAAATTAGATTTTCAGCATTACAAATTTATAGTTCCCCAAATAACTTCTCCCATGCAATCCCTTGGTGCTGTAACCAAGGAATCAGATGTTACTGTGATAGTGGGATATATGTTGGAGACTGGCGCATCTACTCATCTGCTTCAGCAAGGACACTCGTTGCTCTCTACTGGCTGTTCAATAATGTGGGTAATATGACTTCCTGATGTGTTACCTTTCATGTTTTCTGTCACTATCCTATGGGAAACGAATTGAATCTCTGTGCTTAACAACTTTTTCCCTGGGATATTGGGTCAGTACCCTTCTTCTTCCCCCCTAAATTTCTCTTTTTAATGTTGAACACTTCTGTTTGCGCTGATAAATGCCAGGCAGGAATTTAGGAAAATACAAATATGATATCTCTGATCTAGCATTAAGTAGGAGGTAAGAAAGGAACAGAATGATTGCTTCTTAGCTTGCTTTAGCAGTTTGTATTATGCTTTATTTTGAAGTTCACTTGTGCCTCTAAAGACAAATTATATCAAAGACTTTTAATACGTGCTGAAAAGATTAGCCTGAGAAACTAGTAAGGCAGGAAGTATATGTACTTTACTTTTTTCTTTCAATGTTGTGGGTCACCCTAGTCTTTGATATGTAGGAGATCTGAGAGTTATCACCACCATGTTTCACAAAGATGTGATTCTGATGCCACATTTTCCTTACACTAACAGTGAGATCCTCATGCACTGTCTCTGCCTTCTCATGTTTATGGTTGGGGCCATAGTGATATACAAGGACAAAGAAAATCTTAAATTGATTTTCTAGGGATTCAAAGATATATCTCTGGAGAGATTTATGCATGGAGGAGCCAATGTGACTGGATTTCAGCTAGTAGATTTCAGTACCCCAATGGTAACTAAGCTGATGCAGCGCTGGAAGAAGCTGGACCAGAGAGAATACCCAGGATCCGAGACCCCGCCAAAGGTACTGGCTGATCCAAAGTATGACCAAAGGCATCCATCAAGTGCCCTAATTTCTGATAAACATTTTTGAATGCATGAGTGGAGACTGTAATATTTAGGCAGAGGAGAAAGCAGGGCAGTTGATCTTATTATTACCAGCAACTGATTATTCCTATCCTTATATGCTAGAAACACAAGCTGCAACACATTTCACTGATCTACTTTAATGTCCTTTGTCACTTATTCTCCAACTTCACCCCTTTACTGACAGGAATTAAAGGTCAAATGCTTAACTGACAACTTAATTTCAACTGATTTTACATGAATTATTCTAATTATCTAAATGCACAGAGTGCAGAGCTTTTCTGACAGCTGAGTTCTTCTGCATATGAGATATAACCACAGCTGTAAATTTACTGCCCTTAAATTTTCATGTAGAGTTTCCTCTGGAAATCCTATCCACCTCAAAACCTGGTGTGGTAATCACTTTCAGGCATGACCTTACAGTGAAATTGTGTCCCAGTGTTCCTCTATCCCTTACAGATGGATAACAAAATATTTCTGTCAGCTGTAATTTTCTTGGCAGGCAAATCACAGCATAGCTGTAAATATGACTCCATCAAAATAGTTCTCTTACTATACATCTACTAATGTATAGCAGATCTAATTGAAACTGGGCTACTTTGTGTGGGGCACTATGCAAACATAAGCAGTCAGCCCTCTCTTGGCTGGGAGAGTGGTAGGTGGGAATGTCTAGAGAAAGTGTCAACACGGACAATACAAAATATAGCTACAGAATTTAGTGAATATTCATGAAATTTGTGGTTTGGACTTGAATCAAGTGAATTTAGATTTTGGAAGTTCCAGGGCACATCAACAGCAGCACTGGTGCAGTATGTACAACAGAGGACCATAGTGAGAAAATTTCCTTTTATTTAGGTTGCTCCAAGCAAACATCTGTTGAAGACTTACTCTGCATGTTTTGTTTGGCGTGTTCTCCACTTAAAACAGTTACTGCAATTAGAGTACAAACTCAGAACATTCGGTGCTCTGTGTCATTCGGAGAGCCAGCATAGGTTTTCCAATAGGAAGAATATATCCTTGATAATTCTTAATAATTCCAGTAGCAGAGGTGTCAGTTGTATTTTCTCAGTGAGCTGCTATTCCTTTCTTTTCTTTTGAGTAAGTTAGGTATGTGAGGTTGTTCCCTAATACATAAGACAAATGGAAAAAATCAGTTTAAGAGTCTAATTGAATTGAATATTGCCAATTTAATTAGTTTCTTTTAATCATGCTTCAGAGGCAGATTTATCTGCTTTTAAGAAATACAGTTTTAAAGATAGAGCCACTGAAATGTACTCTTTTCAGTCCTACATTCGTTCCTTAGACAAAATTGATTTTGTGGAGAGTTTTTCTCTAAATAAAGATGTAGCAACTACTGCATAATGAATCAAACTAGAGCTACCTGCAACCTCTGATTTTTTGTCAAGACATGACAACTCTAAAGCACTGTGTTTGTCCATCTGTTTAGTATACATCTGCATTAACCTATGATGGAGTACTTGTGATGGCTGAAACTTTCCGTAATCTGAGAAGACAGAAGATTGACATTTCAAGGAGAGGAAATGCTGGTGATTGTCTTGCTAACCCTGCAGCTCCATGGGGTCAAGGCATTGATATGGAGAGGACATTAAAACAGGTAAATGTAGGCTTTATTCTAGTGGTCCTTGTGAATATGAGTTACTAGTTGATTTGGAACTATGTGTTTCAGTTGCCATTTGGAAACAGCTCTAGCAGTTTTGGTTGTTCCAGTTTATAACTTGGAACGAAGGCAAAGGGAAACTGCTACTATTTTGAACTACTCTTGGTTTTCTTAAGATAGTTGAGTGTTCCTCCACTGAACTGGTGAGCTCATCTGTTGGCTTTTTCATATAATCTGGGTATACAGATACTGTCATTTAAGGGAACAAAAAAATAATACAACCTTTCAAATATGTTTCTGTCATCTTGAATAGAAGTAGGTTTCTCCCAGGGAAATCACCTAGATAGTACATTTTTCTTCAAAAAGAAATAACCCAGAGCTATTGTTCTCTGATGTCAGGATTTTGAATTCCTGATGAATATGGATGCCTAGAAAGTTCCAGATCTCTGTCAAGATGATTTAGCCTTTCCTTTGAATGGGAGAGTAAGAAAATAAAAATCCTTCAGTAGAATTAAAATTATTGCAGATGAGCAGGATCCACTCAGGAGAAATTGCTGAGGAGAAGTGACTGCTGACAGAGCTGGCAGCTCTGTGCCTGGAAGTCAAGGTTTCAGTCCTGGAGAAAAATTGGCAGAGATAGAAAAGGACAGAGGGAAGGAGTAAGTGGTTTAAATCCACATTCTGACTCTTAGGGATAGAAATAAAGCATTTTGTATGCTCCACATACTCCATGCAGATGCACAGATCTGTAGCAATTATGAGAAGCATGAAGTCAGTCTTCTGTGTTAGAGGAGACAGCACGAGCCTCCAAATCCAGCCAAAGAGGTTTGTGTGGCCAGATCCTGATACAATCAAAGCCGGCAGCAATATAGCTGCAGCCTCGTTGGGATGAGTGCCACAGTCTGGATATCCCCTGCTGAGGCAGTAAAGCACTGAAAATCAAAAATAAATAGCTCTAGTTTCAGCTGAGACACAGGTGGTGAAAAAATGCCACAGACAGCCTTGTGGCTTTACATCTGTCCTTCTCCACTCTGAGGTTTTGAAAACACTCTTTGCAGGCTTTATACACATCCCCTATCTCCTATGACAGTAAACAGCTTTGCTGGGGTGAAGGTTGTTGTCGAGTTTACCTTGATGAGCGATATATACTCAATTTATACATTTAATCCACTAGAGTGTAAGTTCAAAAGGTATGTGAGCTCAGCCTGAACGTTCTTTAGATTTATTTCATGAGAGCCAAAATATTCTGCAGCAGTGATGGTAGTGGTAAAAAACATACATCTCTTTCAGACCTAAAAAACATACATCTCTTTTAAGATCTGCAGGTGGAAAATGTTGAGATGCAGAGCATGAAAGAATCATAGAATCAGTAAGGTTGGAAAAGACCTCAAAGATCATCAAGTCCAACCTGTCACCCAACACTGCATGACTACTAAACCATGGCTTCAAGTGCCACATCCAATCCCTTTTTGAACACCTCCAGGGATGGTGACTCCACCACCTCCCTGGGCAGTCCATTCCAATGGCTAACAGCTCTCTCTGTAAAGAACTTTCTCCTCACCTCAAGCCTAAACTTCCCCTGGCACAGTTTGAGACTGAGAAGGGAAAGTCCACTATGTGTCTTTGCTGGCCCTTAGATACTGGTATATCTAAGCCTATTTTGAGCATAGTTGGATATGGGAGTGTTGGAATGGCCTGCCCAGGGAGGTGGTGGAGACACCACCTGGAGGTGTTTAGGAAGAGACTGGATGGCGTGCTTGGTGCCATGATTTAGTTGATTAGGTAGTGTTGGGTGATAGGTTGCACTCCATGATCTTGAAGGTCTTTTCCAACCTGGTTAATTCTAATTCCAATTCTAATTCTAATTCTAATTCTAATTCTAATTCTAATTCTAATTCTAATTCTAATTCTAATTCTAATTCTAATTCTAATTGATACGACAAAGGAAAAACAACCAACTTACTTTGCTTTATAATGCCTTTCTATTCTAGAGTAGTGTGGTTATAGTAATCTAAGGACATAGCCAGGATGACTTGGAACTGCTCTGTGACATTTGAAATAAAGAATATAAGGCTGGATCTTCATGATGCTGCTTCTTCCATTCGTAGGTTCGAATACAAGGATTGACAGGAAATGTTCAGTTTGACCATTATGGTCGCAGAGTCAACTACACCATGGATGTCTTTGAGCTGAAGAACACAGGCCCACGGAAGGTACATGCTGACTGTGTTTATTGTCTTGATATCATATAAATGAGTTAAATATGATGAAATGATTATACAGTCTTACACTAAACTGAAGTCCATGTGGTTCAAAAACTAGATAACGTATGGAATACGTGGATAAGGTTTCTGGTGCAAGCAGATTTAAACTGCATTTTCTACTAGATACTATCATTCAGTGCAACAAATCGAAGAGAGCACAAAAGTAAGTATGCATCTTGGAGAGGTGGGATTTTGGTCAGTCAAGCATACTAATGAAGACCAGCTGGATGGCATGTGGCTATGCTGCTGGGTGATGGAACATGGTCAGAACTCTGACCAGTAGATATTTCTTGTATCTTTTCCAAAGGCTTCTTGCAAATTGCTGGTACTTTCAGGTGGGATCAGTAGAAGTAGAAGTAGAAGTAGAAGTAGAAGTAGAAGTAGAAGTAGAAGTAGAAGTAGAAGTAGAAGTAGAAGTAGAAGTAGAAGTAGAAGTAGAAGTAGAATTAACCAGGTTGGAAAAGACTTTCAAGATCATCGAGTCCAACCTATCATCCAGCACTATCTAATCAACTAAACCATGGCACCAAGCACCCCATCAAGTCTCTTCCTAAACACCTCCAGTGATGGTGACTCCACCACCTCCCTGGGCAGCACATACCAAAGGCCAATCACTCTTTCTATGAAGAGCTTCTTCCTAACATCCAGCCTAAACCTCCCCTGGTGCAGCTTGAGACTGTCATCTTGTTCTGGTGGTGGTTGCCTGGGAGAAGGGACCAACCCCCACCTAGCTACAACCTCCTTTCAGGTAGTTGTAGAGAGCCATAAGGTCTCCCCTGAGCCTCCTCTTCTCCAGGCTAAGCAGCTCCCTCAGCCTCTCCTCATAGGGCTGTGCTCCAGACCTCTCTCGCCAGCTTCATACATTCTGTGTAAACATGAATCATAGATGGTAACTAGTAAAGGGCTTTTAAGAGGGAAAGGAGAGGAGAGAGAAGGAAGAATGCCCTGAATAGTTGTATTTGCTGAAGTTAATTGTAATATCTAACTCTGTGTGCTTGATTGGTTGCTTGTAAGCAACTTAGGCAAATGCATATTAATATATGTCTAAATGGATCCTCCATGTCTGAATGCATACCACTCAGCCCAATCACTTTGAAAAGATAAGCCTGGGCACTTCCTTAACCCTTTCTCTCCTGTGATAAAATGTGTCCACTTTTCATAGCATAAAACAAATACAGAACAGGAAATGCATGCAGGCCCAAGGATTTTAGTTCCTTTGTATTTTTTTAGAGGTCATCAAAACAGGGAAAGTGAGAAACTGATGGTGAATAGGAGCATCATGGCTACCTGAGTAGGGCCAAAGCAATCAGAATTGAATTAAATCGTCCTCTGCTGTCAGGCCAGAGAAAACAAACCCCATGAATAGCACCATAGATAAACTGTGTGTCCCCAAAGACAGTTAGCATCCCATAGTGATGAGGAGGCAAAATCTTAAACTGTAGTTCCAGAACAGAATTACACAGTGGGAAGAACAAATTACCAGTGTATCACATTACAGGGTTGTGGACCAAAGCAGAGCATATGTCTGCATATGAGGTACAGTTGCCTTTTGAAGGTATGACAGATGACTGAAGAATAAATCGGGAAAGGTAAGCCTGCCTTCCTTCTCTCTTGGGAAGCCAAATGTCCTGTGCCAGGCAATGTGTCTGACCTTGCTGCCACTCCTCCTCCCTTCCTGGCTCTACGCTGCACTGTTGGCAGCCAGGAGGATGTATGGGTGGCTGGGGTGCCTCAAAGGCAAGTGATAAAATATGACCTTTCCCTCTCCAATTCCCAACTGTACAGGAGATAAAGCAAGGAGGAAAAGATGCAGTTAATTAGGTCACAACTTCAGGGAATTTGCTTGGCAGCAAGCTGTGAAAAGTGGCCTGTGGTTCCCATTTCAACATTTGTCACCTGTTTTGGGAGAGGTGCCTGACTGGCACCACTGCAGGGATGTCACCACTCATACTTCTTGCCTGCAATGTCAGGGGAGGATAGCTACTAACAGAAGAGCTATGGCTGTATGGCTAGAGTCCTACAGTGTTTTTTATTACCTTTTCAGGCATCCCTCTCTGCCACTCTTAAGATATTACCTGTCTTTGATATAACACATCATAAGAGCTTCGACAGATCTGGCTACTCACAAGAATTTATTTCACATGTATTACACAGTACTTTATATGTGATCACTGGACCAATTCTGTGCTCCAGCCTGACAAATCCTATATAATACATGAGAAATGGCTATACTTAATTGAACTAAGAGGCCTTCACTTTTAATATCTTCTTCTCATGTCCTACATAACATGACTTATGAGTCACCCAGCAGTATCTTTCACAACTGGCCTTTACAGTCAGAGTAACACATGCCTCTAATCTTTCAAAAAGTGATTTTTGTTGCTTACAGCTTTAAAGATGTGAACAGAGCATTATAAAATGGCACAGCTATTCACAGACAGACTTCCATACAGTTTAGTAAAATGGGAAAGAATAGCCACTGCTCATATTAGTTTTGTGTATGAAGCATTTCTTACTTGGTTCTTGTCTGCAGAACAGTAACATGCTGGTGAGGCTACCTCATCTGTCTGTAGACAGCCCATCCACTTGTTCTTTGTGATCAGGCGCCCTGGACCACTGTGATGTCACCTTGACTTGTTCTGGGCAAATGGCTCTAGGTGAAACAGGGGGATTGGACCAAATGAGGGGTTTGGAACACAAGCCCTATGAGGAGAGGCTGAGGGAGCTGGGGTTGCTTATCCTGGAGAAGAGGAGACTCAGGGGTGACCTTATTTCTCTCTACAACTACCTGAAGGGAGGTTGTGGACAGGTGGAGGTTGGTCTCTTCTCCCAGGCAGCCAGCACCAGAACAAGAGGACACAGTCTCAAGCTGCTCCAGGGGAGGTTTAGACTGGATGTTAGGAAGAAGTTCTACACAGAAAGAGTGATTGGCCATTGGAATGGGCTGCCCAGGGAGGTGGTGGAGTCACCATCATTGGAGGTATTCAGGAGGAGACTTGATGGGGTGCTTGGTGCCATGGTTTAGTTGATTAGGTGGGTTGGATTAGTTGATAGGTTGGATGCGATGATCTTGAAGGTCTCTTCCAACCTGGTTTATTGTATTGTATTGTATCAAAATCCTTGACTATTCTGTTGCCCTTAGTGAGCTGGGGTCTCAGCTGGGGCGCTTCAGTGGTTGCTACAGGGCACACAGGCCTTCAGAAACTGTACTATTCATTCAAACTCCCAATTGCTGTGACCAATTTACTTGGAGGCAGGTATTTTTGCAGTATTGTTTCCTAGAAGACAAATTCAAGCTCTGAATAAGTCAGTGCAGCTGCTATAAAATCCAATTGCCGTCCAAATAGAATTGGATGTACGTTAATAGGTGAAGTCAATCCTATCCTCTGAGGAGTTCTTTAGATTGGAGATGAGGTATTTATAGGAAAGCATATTATTTTTCAGTGCTCTCACAGTGGCTGTGAATCTATATTCTTATTCAAGTGTCATGATAGATCTTTTATATTTATTCAGTAATCCAGTGCCAGGTACTTCATTGCAGGTTAGAGATGCACGCATGAAAGCTCACACCCGTGCACGCAAGCTAAAAATCCTTTAAAAATTGCCTGCCTCCCTCAAAACCCTTCTTTTTCTCTTTCTGGCACTTGTGTTTATAACACAGTACATCATTCATTTTCTGCTTTCCTGATGGAATTTCCAGCAGGGAGGAATTGCATGATGGAAAGCAATCGTTCACTGTGCTAATGAGCTTCCCAAATCCCAAGTTCTGGTGTACATATTCTGCTGTTACCTGGTCGCGGCTTTTTGTCAAGAGCTTGACATTTTCAGTTATCAATTGTGTCTGTGACTATGGCTGTCTCCATGAAGAAGATTTGTTAGCAGTGCATCCTGCTAAGAAGAAAACCTCCCTCTCCACTATATCAACAATGTCAAGCTTCCTGTTACCCGCAGAGACCTAAATCAAGGCTCTTGAGCTGCAATAGCAATTGCAAAGAGAAAAGGAACATTTCAGCTAAATATATCAGAAACTGTACATAGGAGACATTTGTGTTTGTTTGCTTTCCTGATGGAAGGAAGAATTCATTCATATTCAACCAGAGAGCGGTGGTGAATGGAGTTCAGTCTGGCTGGTGCCCAGTTACTAGTGGTGCCCCCAGGGTTCAGTACTGGGGCCTGTTTTCTCTAATACCTTTATCAATGATCTGGATGAGGGGATTGAATAGACCCTCAGTAAATTTACAGATGACACCAAGCTGGGTGACCATGTCAATCTGCCAGAGGTTAGGGAGGCTTTGCAGAGGAACCTGGACAGGTTAGAGCAATGGGCCAAGGCTAACTGTATGAAGTTTAATAAGCTCAAGTGCCAGGTCCTCCACCTGGGTCAAAACAACCCCATGGTAAGACACACACTTGGGGATGTGTGGTTGGAAAGCTGCGACTCAGGGAAGGACCTGGGGGTATTGCTTGACAGCAAATTAAATATGAGTCAGCAGTGTGCCCGGGTGGCCAAGAAAGCAAATGGCATCCTGGCTTGTATTAGACACAATGTGACCAGCAGGAGGAGGGATATAATCATCCTCCTGTACTTGGAACTGGTGAGGCTACACCTCAAGTGCTGTGTTATGTTCTGGGCCCTTCGCTACAAGAAGGACATTGAAGCTTTGGAGCATGTCCAGAGAAGGGCAGTGAGGCTCATGAAGGGCCTGGAGCACATGGCCTGTGAGGAGTGTCTGAGGGGGCTGGGGTTGTTCAGTCTGGAGAAGAGTGGGCTGAGGGGAGACCTCATCACTCTCTACAGCTACCCGAAGGGAGGTTGGAGTGAGGAGGGGGCAGCCTCTTCTCCTTGGTGTCAAGTGACAGGACTAGAGAAAATGGTTTCAAGCTCCACCAGAGGAGGTTCAGGCAGGATGCCAGATAATATTTATTCACAAAGATGGTTATCAAACATTGGAGTGGTCTGCCCAGAGAAGTGGTGGAGTTGCTGTCCTTGGTGATGTTTACACAGCTTGTGGACCTGGCACTTAGGGACATGCTTTAGGATTGATTCCTGTGTCCAGTTCTGGGCCCCTCATTTTAAGAAGGATATTGAGATGCTTGAATGTGTCCAGAGAAGGGCAATGAGTCTGGTGAGAGGTCTTGAGCACAAGCCCTATAAGGAGAGGCTGAGGGAGCTGGGGTTGCTTAGCCTGGAGAAGAGGAGGCTCAGAGGGGATTGTATTGCTGTCTAAAACTCCCTGAAAGGAGGTTGTAGCCAGGTGGGGGTTGGTCTCTTCTCCCAGGCAACCAGCACCAGAACAAGAGGACACGGTCTCAAGCTGCACCAGGGGAGGTTTAGGCTGGATGTTAGGAAGAAGTTCTTCATAGAAAGAGTGATTGGCCATTGGAATGGGCTGCCCAGGGATGTGGTGGAGTCACCATCACTGAAGGTGCTTAGGAAGAGACTGGATGGGGTGCTTGGTGCCGTGGTTTAGTTGATTAGATAGTGTTGGGTGATAGGCTGGGCTCGATGATTTCAAAGGTCTTTTCCAACCTGGTGTCTCGGTCCGGGAGAGGGAAAGAGACTTAGTTCTTTTGAATATTCCCATGTTGTGAAATGAGAGGCACAGATGAGGCCAAAATACCAACAGCTAGACTATTTATTACATAAATAAAGTGGATGGATCAGAAACAGAGGGAGAGAGAGAAAAAATAGAGAGAGAAGAGGAAAGGAATTATATTACCACACCACTCACCCCCGCCAAGACAGTTTGAGTCTGTGGAGGAAAGGTGCTGTAGGAGGTGTTGGGTCTGTAGAGCTGGGCAGCTTCTTCAGCTCCATGAGTTGCAGCAGGCAGAACTTAGGGCACGGAGAGAGGGTTTTCAGAGTCCAAGGTCTGTTGCGTTGCCCTGTGATGTTTCCAGCGTGTGGTACCGTCTTCTTTCTTCTGCATTTTCTTCTCCTAAGACAGTAGTTGCTCCAGTCTTTTATACAGTTTTTAGTCCTCAGGCAAGTGTCCAGGTGTTGTTCCCCAGGATATCATTCTGAGAAATCATCTTTCGGTAAGTGTCCAGGTATCGTTCCCCAGGAAATCTTTCTGTGTACTCAGGTGAGTCTGGGCAGCCATCTGGATGGAGGGGGGAGGCCTCCGCCTCCTCCTTCTCCATCTACCTACCCACACACTCATTACACAGCAGGAAACAGGTGGTGAATCCATTGTCTCATCATCCTCCCTTCCTGGGGTATCTGATGGCTGGAAATGATCCTGTCCTGAAGGCGTGATGGCTGGGCCCTTGGGCCATTGTTGTAGGCCAGCTGCAGTCCCGTGAGTAATGTTATCTTTGCACCTTCCAAGAGTCTTTCCAGTGTCTCTGCCCAATGCACATCAGCTATTGTCTGGGCAAGCAGCAAGTGATTTTAGCTTTGTTGAGTCACACCAGGAGAGACAAGCTTTAGTCTCTCACACCTGGTTAATGCTATTCTATTCTAATCTAATCTATTCTATTCTATTCTATTATTCTATTCTATTCTATTCTATTCTATTCTATTCAACTGGGTTGAAGGTTGGACTGAACAATCTTTGAGGTCTCTTCCAACTGAATGTTTTCTGTGATTGTGTGATGCTGAATTACTGCATATATTTGTAATTCTCTGTGGTGAGTGTGTCTACACAGTGCTCTAGGGACTGCTAATATGACTTGCCTCTCCAGAATTTGGCTTTTTTTTTTTCCAATGAAAAGTAAATTAACAAAACAGTAAATGTAAAAGATCAAGAGGAAGGTTCTAAGAATATTCAGGATTCTTTAATGCATATGAGACCAGGAACCAAAAGCAGCCCCCTGCACTTCTAGACTCTCACATCACATCACATCACATCACATCACATCACATCACATCACATCACATCACATCACATCACTTCACAGTATCACAGTGTATTAGAGGTTGGAAGGGACCTCGAGAGATCATTGGGTCCAATCAGTCTTCATTAATCTGAACATGATGCTTCTCTACATCATGAAGGCAGAGTCCTATATGGTGGTGAATTTTATTCTGGGTTTTACAATAATGTTAGAAATAACACTGGCTGGATACCAGATCTGAATATTTAGGCAATTCTTACCATACTGAAGCCTGTCCATCCAGAGCACAGACATTTGGCACTGACAGTTACGTTGGAGCTCTGTTTGGAGTCTGCTTTCCACTAAAACTCCCTTTCCTCTACGGGTACAATGGACAAGGCATTCCTCTTCCCCAGCTCTTGGTCTCTTGATCTCCTAATGAATCAAGAAAAGAGGAAAGGAGCACTTGCTACTGACTGGTCCCCAGGCATTTCTCAGAAGCTAGGTGTACCAGCTTGAATTGCATCTCTTTGATAGGAACCTTTTAAAATCACTGCGGCTGTCTGTACCTTTCCTGGGAAAAAAAATCAGTATCTTAATTCATTATGTTCTCAGCAACCTGGAGAGCCCCCTCAGGTGGGGTTAGAGCAGCGTTATGTGTACATGTGTGTGTTTGTGTGGTTTGTTTGACACAGAGCTGAGTGCAGTCAACAGAGGGTCAGAGGAGCAGGCACTGAGCCGTTCCTCAGCAGCCTTGTCAGAGGATCCTCATAGACAATGGTTATGTAGTTGCAGAGAAAACAGTGGCAAGGAGGGGAAAAGAGAAGGTGTTTGCAAGTGAGCCCCAGGTTATATGTGAGAGAGCAGCTTCAGCTAAGGGACCTGTGTCTGGTGTGCTGAAAGAATTGGTGGGACAGTAGAACTGGGTAACCTGCAGTAAAACTGAGACAAAGGACAACTGTCATGAACCACTTGCCATTTCATATACTGACTTCTGTGACTTGTAGTTGACTGACTTGTGCTGGGCCTGTCATGCACATAGCATTTCCAGAAAGGCCTTACCTACCCAACATCACCCTGGGCAATTTTTAATGATTGGAAGAAACTCTAAATCCAAAAATGCCGCATGCTGATGTAGATAACTAAACAAAGTGTCACCACATGGAACGTGAAGATGAATGTGTTGTAAGATGGTGACTGGCTAGGATTTAGAAATGGACATCCAAAGATACAGTACCCTGCCTGTGGGGATTGGGGGGGCGCTATATGAGGGGTTGTAAGTGTTCATTGAGCGCTGCTGGAAAGCATCAATACAAGTTTGAAAGCAAATCTCCTTCTCTCAGGCTGCCTTTGTCCCATCTGTCCTTACATCAAGTGCTGCATTCCTGGGCCCTCAAAGGAAAGAATGTTGACTCATGTCTTGTGCCCAGCAGCACCACTGCCAATGCACAGGGTGCAGCTGCAGGCTGTATTCATCACTAGAGGAGTGCACTGCAAAGAGCAATGTCTGTGTGTAAGCGAAGGCTTCTGATTGCAGGCATACCACTTTTAACTGTTTTTTTTCACTGTGGGAATACAAGAATGAGTGATTCAAACCTGGCTTTAGAGTAGTTCAACATCAGCAATGAACAAAGGCAGCTGTTTCACCTTAAGGCTGCCTAGGGAAAGTTTTTGGCAGCCCAAATGCAGCCAAGGAGAGGAAAACCTGATTTGTTCCACCTCTTTGTAGCCACTTGCTAGACATGCTTTTATTGGAGTGGAATCACTCACTATGCTCTAGAGCCAGTGGGGAAAACAAGCACTTTTCTGGGAGGGGTGCTTATCCTGCATGAGAGAAGTGGCTGTCTGTGAGTTTAAAGAAAGCTTGAACAACAGTGTTAATATAGGTACTCAAGGTCGATATCAGCAGTTAAATGGAACAAGCTTGCTGTAAGTCTCCCTCTCTGGAGATATTCAAAACTTGCCTGGATGCATTCCTGTGTAATCTGGTGTAGGTGATCCTGCTCTGGCAGGAGGGTGGGACTGGATGATCTTTTGAGAACCCTTCCAGTCCCTGAAATTCTGTGATTCTATGAAGTCTCTGTGTTTGTGTCTCGGGGGGGCCCATGATGGAGCAGAGAGTTGAGATCTTCCATTGATTTGCAAAGCTGTTGTCTGGACGTCTTTCACTCCTCCACAACCAGAAGATCTGGAGGATCAGTGAATTAAAATTTCTTGTGGTCAGCAAAAATTCTTATATCTTGCTTATGCCCCAGGAAAGCTTAAAACTGTTGAAAATAAGATTTCATTTGTGCCTCTGGTCAAAGTAAGTAGCCCAGATGATTGAAGAGCATCCAGTATCTGGCCTTCCAGTGTCTGAAGGGGGCCTAATGGAAGGCTGGGGAGGGACTTCTCAGGACATCAGGTAGTGATAGGACTAGGGGGAATGGAATGAAGCTGGAGGTGGGGAGATTCAGGCTGGACATGAGGAGGAAGTTCTTCACCATGAGAGTGGTGAAGCCCTGGAATGGGTTATCCAGAGAGGTGGTTGGGGCCCCGTCCCTGGAAGTGTTTAAGCCCAGGCTGGCTGAGGCTCTGGCCAGCGTGATCTAGTGCAGGGTGTCCCTGCCCATGGCAGGGGGTTGGAACTAGATGATCCTTGTGGTCCCTTCCAACCCTGACTGATACTATGATACTACTATGATCTGAGTGTCAGTGAGATCAGGTCTGACTGTGCGGCAGTGGTACAAGGTGGTACTCAAAGTGATAGGTAAGTACAACCATCAGCACAACAGCACTTCCTTTGGTACAAAATTATAGTCAGTTCACTCTGTTCTTCTTATAAGCATTTAGATTTGTAATTTTACAGAATATAGACTTGTCTGCTTAAATTATACACATTTTGTGTTGCAGGTTGGTTATTGGAACGACATGGATAAATTAGTTTTGATTCAGCATGAACCTACACTTGGAAATGACACTGCAGCTATGGAAAATAGAACAGTAGTTGTCACTACCATTTTGGTAAGGTGTTTTGGTTTTTAATGCTTGTACTGGTGTGTGACAAAAAATCTCATTCCTAGTTAAAGTCCAGTTTAGCCTGCCAGTTTCCAGATTAGTGGGAGGGTGAGAGCCATGTATTTTAATTATCTTAACTGTAATATCTCTAGAGAGTTTTTTGGTATGCATTTAATATATTGAATCACTTGAAATCAGGCTTTTAAAGTTGAGATGCAATGATTATTTTCCTTTATTCTGCTTTTTTTCCCATTTTCTAACTAAAGTAAGTCTCACAAATACAAGTGAATTCTTTCAACTTGTAGTTGATGAAACTTGCCTCAGCAAGGAACTGTAGGAAAAGGAAAACCTGAGATTTCTGAATGATGGATTTGAGCAGAGGGTATAAAGCAAGATGCCTGTAGTGCCAGTGTCCCTTCTTGTTGCTATACTGTCAATTAAAAATGTATGTTAGCAAGAGCTAAAATTATGAGCATTATAGTTCAGTCAGCCAGTCAGAACTGGAGTATCTACTCTTAATTCTGAATGAAAACATTCATGTAGTAGATAAGTTTGAACATATTTCTTAATATGTTTACTCAACATTTCAATGAAATGTCCATTTTAATGCAACATAACACAGTATACTGTGATACTGTGATAACTAGATTTGGGGTTTGATTTTGCAGTGTTACTGATGTTTGTTAAGAGTGGTTGCAAAGGCGAATTCAGTTGCTTCATTCATTTGCATTTTTAATAGGCAGTTTTTCAAACCCATACTTTCTTACCAGCCTGTATTTCAAGCAAAATATTTCACAATTTTCCCTCTCAAGTCAGACATGCCCTTTTAAGCTGATGTTTGTCAAAGCCAACTGGCAAAGGGTGACCTTTACCTGACCGCTTTTAAGATTTTACATCTCAGTTCACTGCCCTTTTCACGTGCTTCATTTAGACAAGACACTTTAACCCTTTAGAATAGGCTGTGTCTCAACTGGAAAGGAATATCCTGCATGTGTTACTAAGAAATAACTTCTCTAATTTAATACAGCTTTGAAAATAAGCCAAAGGAAAGGGTCGAGATATTTTCTTACCCCAAAAATGCAGTTAGTTACCAGATTTCCAGCAGTGTGTATACAATAAGCATGTCTTAACAAATCTGCTGTTGAAGATTATCATTCCAGGAGGCAAAGCAGCCAAACTGCTGTACAGAAATGCAGAATGTAACTCCTAACCAAACTGTGTTACTTTTAATTTCCTTTTCTTTTTTTTTTTTTTTTTTTTTTTTTTTTTTTTTGCATGGGACATTTAAAATATATGTGTCTTTTTCCTTAAAAAAAAAAAAAAAAAAAAAGACTTGGTGATGGAAAAAAAATGTACTTCAGTACAGTCCTCCTCTTTTCAGCCTCTGATGAAGAATCCTATTTTAAGAAATTGATCAAGGAAGAAAAGAGTCCCAAGATGCTGCGAACATTCCTAACTAAGGCTCAAGTATTACCCACCAGTCTAGTAGCATTGAGCTAATTTTTCCATATGGATTACTGTTCCTCTGACTGGATGACCAGGCACTGAACCACCAAGAAAAGTTCTGTGACTAATCTGAAATGTCTAGAACAGATGACGTTAACCTTCAACTTTGCCAAGCTGAGAAGAGAACGATGTGAATAACGAGCTTTCAGTCGAGATTTTCCTCTCTTACCAGTCCTGATATCTTTGACTGAAGCTGCCATACACGAATACTGTAATCTCTATAAATAGCTCCAAACTTAGGAGAAGCAAGGAAAAAACAATAATGAAAAGTAATATAAAAGGTTCTGGTTTGACAGAAAGGGGGAAAAACAACAGGAGAACGAGAAAGCTTTTAAAATGTGTTACCTTGCCTGTCCTGTTTGCATTGAAGCATTTTGATGTGCATAATAAAGGTTACCTTCAAATGAACTTTTCCAGTCCCTATATTGAGAGGACTGGTGGGATCATTTTCAAAACCAAAAAGCTGAATTAATATTCCAAAGCATGCCCTGTGTTCATGCAGCATGCCATTTTGGGATAAATGCAGTTATTTGAAAGCAGCTCTGCTTCTCGGCCAAAAGTGTCCCCTTTCACAGTGTTTTGAAACCACAGTGCGAGAGAAATACATCAGAACTTGGTTTGAATAAGCATATATGGTGAATTGCGCCTTATCATGCCCACCTCCCGCTGGGAGCTGCTCACATGATGCTGAAGGCAGATTAGAATGATGATTAGAATGGTGATTCTTAACATTGGCCTGTCAGGCCACAAGCATATGATCACACAGACAAAGAAAAGATCTAATTCATCACAATGACTTTCAGAATCCTGTTACTTTTCTCTTCTCTGTATTATAGTCATGCTGCAAATGCCAAACAGAGCCTTTTTTCCCCAACTCTTATTTGCCTTTTTCACACTGAAGGGAAGTTGAACCATTGTAGGTGACACAAAAAATTTTGGTTGTGTGCATATTTTCCAACATTAGACTGAAAAGCTTCTTCAACCAGTCCTGTCAGGCTTTTCAGTCTTCAAAGGCAGGTGTGGTGGCAGCATTAAGAAAAGTTTTCCAGTTTCAGCTAGCTTGCTTTTATTTTTGACTGGAGCCAAATAGCACAAGTTGATTTGCTCAGTGTTTCCTCTGTTTTTATGTGTCTGTGCTTACTTTGCTGTAGTGTGGCTGTATGGCTATTGCATAGAAGCTGCATTATGACATCGTAACAAATGAGCTCTGCACTCAACTTAGTACAGTGCTTGCTACCTGGCAAAATGTTAAGTTCATTTGTAACATAGCAAGAGCACGTAGAATTCATTTTACAGGTTGTTTAGTGCATTGGCACTCAGCCTATCTCTGGTTAGTCATGTGGTAAAGGAGCAACCCAGAGAAAGGTGCAGGGGCAGCTGATGGATTTAACTCTACCAAACGCTGTGCAATCCTGCTTTTTATGGTTACTGTGAGAGACCTGTGTCCAGAACCCAGCCTCCTGCACTTCTGACCCTCTGGAAAAGACAGATTTTCACCTGTACAGAAAAGCGTTCCCTTGCAGGGTAGGGCTTGGGCCCTCCATGTGCACAGCAGGCTCATCGTATGATGGGAGAAGGGACATTGTGTGCAGCCCCTCCTCTAACATGAGTGATTTATCCATCTGGGAAGAATGATCCCCTCTAAGTTACCAAGTTGAGAAATACGGTGACAAGTTGTTGAGGTAGAGGATAGGGGAGTAGTCTGGAAAGACCACTCCAATCTCTCTAATCCATTTCATGGCAGAGCCAACTCTCTACCTACTCTGATACTGCAAAACTTAACAATCCCAAAAGACCTTTAGAATCAAAGCTGCATCTACATTGTGGCTTCCAGCTCAATATTTTAATGAGATAGCCAGTGTTGGCAGCTTTAAGAGCTGGATCCAGTGCATGACTGAGTCACCTGAATGTAAATGACTTTATAAAAGGTATCGATTCAGTTGCCCACTTACAAGCACTCAGTGACGTTTAAAATGCCCGAGGATTTACTGCCGTTTCCTGCAATGGCAGGATGACACTTGCCCATCTCATGCCATACAGCACTCATGTCTCAGCTAGTGTGTGTTGTTTCAGGCATGTGGGGTAAGTTGTGCCCCAAGTATGTAAGTTTTTGTCACAGTTGACAAAGATCTAGAAATTGATTCAATGGCATTGAGGTGGATGCCTGTCACTGAGGATATCATACCTATCCATAAAGGGGCAGCACAAAGGACCTGCAGAACAGCACGTGGCTACCTTAGGGAGACTCAGATGACAGATAACCTTCATGAGGTGACTAAGAACCACCCACATTTTTCTTGACTGATACGCTCTTAGTGGAGTCTTACCTCAAAAATTCTGACTACAGCCTTCTTCCTTATAACAGAAAACATATTTTTTCATTATATAAATGTTATTAATTAAATTCTTTAGTAGACTGGAGGAAAAAAATTGAAGTTTGTTGCATGACAATAACAAAGACTTCAAACTGAATCCTGGACATTTTATTTAAACAACAACAAAAAAAAGGCCAAATTGCAAAAGCAAAAAATCTTTACATAGACTTCTACAGAAGTTTCTTTCAGAATACAGTGTGATAATATGTGCCACTCCTCTTGCAAAAAAATGGGACATTTCCTTGCCCAAATACTTGTCACTTTCACAAATTAATAGTTGGAATCTTTAAAGATTTGGAAGTGAACTTTAGAATAGGGAAGCCCAACATAGATGTGTTTGCTACTTGAGTTAGTTCCTTTCTCCAGCCTCCCTTATAGTATGAATCATTAGTTGTGAACATTTTACTGTACACATGAATTTGTGGCAATGTGGTGGAATGATTTGTTTACATCTATAAAGGTAATTGTTGCAGACATCAACTTGTATTTACAAATGTTAAGTATTGTTATCAAATTGTGAATTATATAAAAGTAAAGCTTGCACCATTTCAAATACCTGTTCCGTGCTAGTCATTGATCATTTCAATGTGGACTTCTCCTTGATTCACTACCCCATAGAATATTATTAAGCAGTTGAAGTCTTGCAAGTATTGTGGTGTTAAACCTCATTCAGCAGTAAGTCAAACCTGTGTTTTGCATCAGTAGGTTAAGAGTTTATAGCTCTGTTTTCAGCTATTTCAGCTGGTCTGATAGAAGATGTTACCTCTCCATAGATGTCTTGCATCACTTATCTCTTTAGACTAGTGTAGTTACACTAACATTGCTACTAACTTAGAAGATGCTATGGTAATAGATTATACAGAAAAAAAATCATCTTTTCCAGTGCCACAGATAGAAATGAAGGTCAAGATATGGCTGAGTACATGTTTTTGATCAATACAGATATTCATAGCTTTGCAGTTTGTCCTTACAACTTCATCTGTTTAAGTTGCTTGTTAGGAAACAAGTAAAACTTGCCTTTCAGTGCCCTGCTGTTTCTATAGTAACATCTGTACCCCTCAGTTGTTTGAAATACTCCTAAGGGCTGGAATGTGCACAATTTAAAACTAGTGCTACTACCTGATTTTTTTCACAAGTTTTTATCCCATTCAGTCCCACATACAACCCCCAATCAAATTCTGCCTTGATAATAAAACTTCGGGTTTTCTTTTGTAGGTAAATAATCACAACTATTAAAGAAACTGTTATTTATTCTGTGTAGAATAGGTAGGAGGGGAAGGACCACATAGTAAGCAAATGATAGTGAGTGTTCCCATTACTTTTAATTGCATTGTTTCACACTGGCAGATCTCACTCAGTTCTGAGTTCTTCAGTGTGCTTTCTTTCAAGCCGTCACAGCAAGAGATGCTACCTACCCCGTGGGAGAATTACATTGTGAGAGACGTTCCTTGCTGTATTTTCATAGAATCATAGAATCAATAAGGTTGGAAAAGACCTCAAAGATCATCAAGTCCAGTCTGTCACCCAAGACCTCATGACTACTAAACCATGGCTTCAAGTGCCACGTCCAATCCCTTCTTGAACATATCCAGGGATGGTGACTCCACCAGATCAGAATGTGTAGAAAGAGGAGTGAATGGGGAGAGAACCAGTGCATTTCTTCCAAGTGACCTGGCAAATCCCTGCCTGAACCCAGATCTTCCAAGTCCTCACTTGGTGGTCCCTCCACTGGATAAGATTGCTGCTGCTTGCAGCTACCAAGGACAGTATTTGTCCCCACTGCTTCTAAGTGTTCCCTCAAAGAACTCCTGGGGAGGAGGGCTGAAGTTTATTTGTCCTTTAACATGAAAAATGAAGCACCTGTCACTTTGCTGTGCTGTGCAGAGACAGCTGAAATGCATTTTTGTGGCAGCCCTGTCAGAGATGAGGTGCACGCAGAGCACAGCGTCTGGGTTTGGGGAGAAGCAGCAGGCTGACCTGGCCTACTCTGTTCCTGTCTGCTTTGCATCCCTCTCCAGAATTATTATTTCCTAGTGTGACTTTAATTTTAGGCCATTTTCCTGGGAATTATAAGAAAGGCTGCTTCAGAAGAGCTAACAGTCACAAGCTCTGGTCTTTGTAAAATAAAATTACCTTTGAGGTGTAACAAGCAAATATATCTGAAGCTTGTAAGAAGAGTCCACAATGACCAGACACTGGGCAAGACTTGCTTGTATTGCTAGCTAGCAGTTGGTTAAGTCACAGTCAGGAGATAAAGTATTTTTCACTTGATAATTTTTAACCATTTTTGTGTAATAACATATGTAGAAAGACACAGATTTTGGTGTTTCCTTCTTGGGAACAAGTAACCTAAACGAAGGAGAAACATTTGATTCATTGTCTGAAATACTTCCCAAAACCACACTGTGGGATCCTGTCTCCCTTCCTCCCTCTTGAAGACAGATTTTTGAGATTAAACTGATTTATCTGGGGATAGGAATATAAGAAATGGTGCAGGCTGTTGGTAATACTCAGCATTTTTCCTTTAAAGATACAAACTCTCTACAAAGGCATTGCAGTGCATCACTGCAGTGATAACAGTGTGTCGTTAATGCTGTAGGTCAGTAGTCATCTCAATACCTAAGCCACCCACATCAGTATAAGAACAGCTTGTTTTGTGATTGCTCCAGTTTTAGAAGTCCTTGGCAATCCTTACCTATGTATTCAAGAAATGTGACAGCTTTCTGTTGTCACCCTCAAATTTCTCTGGCCAGTTGTCCTTATGTATATGTCAAGGAACCAAGCAGTCAGACAGTGTTTGACTTTGAAAGTGATGATTGTAGACACCTTTCTATGCTGTATGATTCCTTGGCTGAAGTAGTGGCCATAATGCATCCGTGGCCTCCAACACTGAATTATTGCTAAGGAAATATGTCCCAATAAAGACATGTCCATAGCAGAAAATAATGTAAGAAGGAGATGATGGGAGAAGAGGTGTTCTTGGAATACACATGAGAGCAAAATGTGCCTCCAATACTTGGGAATCTGACTCTGGTTTTAAGGAAACACCAAAATTTCCCCATTCTCAAAATGTGTTGTGTTTAGTCTGGAACCTTTATTTCACAGAGAACTAAATGAACTACACAACTTTCTCCACTCATGCTGCACAAATCTCTATTCTGCCATCCTTATACAGATGTGGGTCCTGGGCAGAGTTACCACAGGGAGTAAAATAAGTAAAGGGAGTAGTGCCTCCCATGTATAATCTATCTCTTCCATTTCTCTGCCTTTTCACCTTGTAATAATCAAAGATACTGTTCAGACTTGCCTATCAACTTCTTCATTGGGTGGACCCACATCCTGCTAATGGGAGCTACATATTGGGATCTGAAAGGAAAAAGAGTACCTGACACACTGAAAAAAGTTGGGCTTGCCTTTTTTCAGTGCTTCTGTTTCTCACGCTATGCCACCTATCCTCCATTGATAAACACCTAATACAGGTTACAAAATTGCTATTCCTTACAGATGATGTTGATGTAGTTTCAGTGAAGCAGAAAGTCTCAGACAACATGTTTACCTTTATTTTTTTACTAATTATGTACATAGGAAAGATGTGAATAGGGCAGAGTATTACAAAGGTTAGCGTCAGAAAACCCAGCATAAATCAGGGCTAGTACAGAGAAAAAATGTGCCAGTATTTTGTGATGTAAATTCAAACAACGGGTGACATTAATGGCAAGTATTTCATTTAGAACTGGCTATGAATATTAATTACCTGGGGTATTTTAAAATGCCACCAGAAAGTGTAGTTTTACAGAATGATTGCTGAAGTCTGATTCCACACGGGGAGGGGGGGGGGGGTTGAAGATACCTTGTTTTTCCAATGTAACATAATGTTCACTGTTGTGGTTGTATAGTTTACCACACAGAATGTAAGATCCACTTTTGGAGACAGCTTTTACTTGTTTTCAGTGGCATTCACCACCCAAAAAAATCTTTTGATACTTCTTTTTCATGCAGCGTGTAAAATCAGTGCCAGCTTAGTACCATTCCTGTGCATGCATATTGCTTAGATTCATCCTAAAAGACCTTGCAGAATCTTCACTGTTCATTCAGAGAGGGGGGGGGAAATGTGTTTCCTCAGGAACATATTTCTGTGTTCTCAGGGGGAAAAAAATGTGTTTCCTCAGGAACATATTTCTGTGTTCTCAGGGGAAAAAAAAATGTGTTTCCTCAGGAACATATTTCTGTGTTCTCACTGAAATGTATGTAACTCCTAGTAACAGCGAAGCAAATCATTCAGGCTGTGAATCTGAAATTACAGAGAGTAACCACACTAAATTAAAGGATATGCTTACTTGCTGGAGTCAAAACTGTAAATTCTTACCTTGCATTATCCCACAGTCATGTACAGTGTACAGATTCCATCTCTGTTCATGCTTTAAATTTAGCATATACTGCACTAAGGTCATTCACTTGAAAACAAAGTACAATTTGCAGAGCTTTTGTGTCCACAATTTGTAAGGCTGATAAATGCTGTGGAATGTGAAAGGCAAATTGCGGTGTAAATAGTAGGCCTCTCCAGAAGGGATTTCTGTTCATACATTTTAATTTAAATGTGCTAATACTGTCCACGAACTTGTGGTAAAATGTGTGTTGTGCAGTCAGTAGATGATGTGTTGCTTTGCAGAGTAGATTCTATATACTTCTCTTTTACGGTTCTGCTTCTTTCATTATAGGAAGCCCCATATGTTATGTTCAAGAAAAACCATGATACGTTTGAAGGGAATGACAAGTTTGAAGGATACTGTGTAGATCTGGCGTCAGAAATTGCAAAACATATTGGTATCAAGTACAAAATTGCCATTGTTCCTGATGGAAAATACGGAGCAAGGGATCCAGAGACAAAAATCTGGAATGGGATGGTGGGAGAACTTGTTTATGGGGTAAGCATACCGATTTTTAAAGCAGGATTTAATTGATCGTAGTATTAGTCACTAAACAGGAAGTATATGTGCATTTTATTAACCTTGGGGTCACAGAAAAGAAGCAGAGCTCTGTTTCATGTCTCTGTGCTTTCATTTATTTTCAAGACAAAATCAAACAGTTTCCTGCGAATTCTGCTATTTGTTCAACCAGTGGCTTGTAATAGAAGGGCATCCATCATTTGCACGTCCCTTAAAAATTCATTCGTGTTAGAAACCATCTTTTCCCGGTGCCATTACAAAACTTACTTGGGAAGAGTGTCACTCATTTATTCATTTTTCATGGAATGGTGGATGGGTCTTTAAAAAACATTGGACTCTTGGTCTAGTTTGAGAAATGGATAATCCCCTGTCATATATTAAACATACAGCAAAAATCTCTCCAGAGAAGTAAACAGTTAAGCATTTCAGATTCAAGACAGACTTTTAAGACAAATATCTATAACGAAATTTAAGAGCAAACCTGGTTTCTTATGCAAGCCCTATGTTGTGCAAGGGATATGGAGATTCTTCAGAATAGCATAACAGGTAACAATTCTGTTGACACATGAAGTTGTAATATTTAATGACAATAGTCCCAACAAAGCCAAATGACTATTTGCAGTGTCTGGTGTTACCAAAAGCAGCTAAACTCAGAGCTGTGCTTGCTGCAGGTGGCAGTTGCTAGTATCTGCGTTGAGAACAGGTCAGAATTCTTACAGGAACTTCTTTTTAGTGATGGAGTGTTGAAAAGAAAGGACACAAAGAAAAAACAAACCAATCAAACAAACCAACACAAAAGACAAAAACAAGAAAACAACCAAAAAAACCCAAGAACACCCTTCCAAAAACTATTCACGTGAGAACATTTCTTCCAGAGAACTTGTAACATGCCTAGCGGCTTTTTTAGCAGCTCCATAGCTGTTCCCTCCAGTCAGCTAAATACAGCTGATAAATTTTGTCAAAGAAGTGTTCACTAGCTCCTCAACATGAAACAGAATATATGCTGTAGGAGTGTAGGAAATGGTGCTCATGAGTTTTGTTGATTTCCCCTCCACATGGGAATGGGAAGGTTATACCAAGCCTCACAAAATACTTTATGTTCTTGGAAATACTTGGAGGAACCAACTTCACTTGTGTCTTTAGTGCATGGAAAAGCTGAATGATCACTAAGCATGTATATCAACTTGGAAGCAGCTCAACTGTCAGGATATTAACAGTCAAGGCTTTTTCAGACTTAGTTTATTGAAATAGAATAGATTAGAATAGCATAGAATGGAATGGAATAGAATAGAATAGAATAGAAATAGAATAGAGTAGAGTAGAATAGAATAGAATAGATTAGAATAGCATAGAATGGAATAGCATAGAATAGAATAGAATAGAATAGAATAGAATAGAATAGAATAGAATAGAATAGAATAGAATAGAATAGAATAGAATAGAATAGAATAGAATCGGAATTAACCAGGTTGGAAAAGACCTTTGAGATCATCAGTGGAAGTGACCTCTTGTCTGGTTTTTAACTGCAGTAGCAAACACATGGATGTCAATAGCTATGCACTGTTTTACACCAGTAGGGTATTTTTAATCATTTGAGAAATTTTACTAATTGTGAGAAAAATCTCTTACCCAGTTGCCTAGTTTCAGTGGACTGTCATCTAGATGGAAAATCATAGAATCATGGTCCAGGCCAAAGGGACCTCCAAAGGTCATCTAGTCTGACCTCCCTGCAGTCAGCAGGGACATCCCCAACTAGAGCAGGCTGCCCAGGGCCTTGTCAAGCCTCACCTTGAATAACCCTGGGGAAGTGGCCTCAACCACCTCCCTGGGCAACCTGTTCCAGTGTTCCACCACCCTCAAAGTAAAGAACTTCTTCCTGATATCCAATCTAAATCTGCCCTTCACTAGTTGGAAGCCATTGCCCCTTGTCCTGTCACTGCAGGCCCTTGTAAACAGTCCCTCTCCGTCCTTCCTGTAGGCCCCCTTCAGGTACTGGAAGGCTGCTAGTAGGTTTCCCTGGAGCCTCCTCTTCTCCAGGCTAAACAACCCCAGATCCCTCAGCCTGTCCTCATAGCAGAGATGCTCCAACCCCCTGATCATTTTCATGGCCCTCCTCAAGACCCTCTCCATCAGGTCCATGTCTTTCCTATGTTGAGGGCTCCAGACCTGTACACAGTACTCCAGGTGAGGTCTCACCAGAGCAGAGTATAGAATAGAATAGAATAGAATAGAATAGAATAGAATAGAATAGAATAGAATAGAATAGAATAGAATAGAATAGAATAGACCAGACCAGGTTGGAAGAGACCTTCAAGATCATCGTGTCCAACCTATCAACCAATCCAACCCACCTAAACAACTTAAAGCATGACACCAAGCACCCCATCAAGTCTCCTCCTGAACACCTCAGGATAAAACTACTAAACAGCAAAGGTCCCAGTACAGACCTCTGAGGGACACCGCTTGTCACTGCTCTCCATCTGGACTTCAAGCTGTTGAGCACCACCCTCTGGATGCAACCTCCAGCCAATTCCTTTTCCACTGAGCAATCCACCCATCCACATCTCTCCAGCTTGGCAAGCAGGATGTTGTGGGCAACTATATCAAAGGCCTTGCAGAAATCCAGATAGATCCGGATAGATTGGTAATTCTATTCTATTCTATTCTATCACATCCATAGGTCGTCCGTTATCCAATGACATTCACTATATCTTATGATTCTCAGATTGAGCTCTGGGAACAGCTGCAGTAAAGGTCTCAGAGCTGCCTTTTTACTGAAAGGACTAACAGAAGTCTGCTTTTGCTCAGTGTGTTTACTGTCCAAAGGCTCTTTGAGGCTGTATCTATCCCAGAGTAGCAGTGGCACCGGAGAGTGCCCTTGGGCACTGGAGTTTACCTGACTAATCTGCTAAATTGCAACAATGGTCCCTTATATCTTGGACCATAATTACTGTCCAAAACAATTTCTGAGCCCAGCTAGATACTAGGATGGGGAGAGTCCACTCCACATAAGCATCCTGAATGCAGCCATGATGCTTTAGCAGTTAAAGGACTTCCATGGTAGTGATTCAGACTATCCTGTGCCGTCTGACCTGAAGGCCAAAAGCTACTCCAGGCATATTTAATGTACTTGCACAGGTATTGCCTAAAATTAAATTGTTCTTTCTGTTAATTTATAACACTTTTCTGCTTAAGATTTCTATAGGGAATCTTTGAAGAGCATCCTCCTTGCAATTTCCTTTAGTCTTTGCCAGATTATTTACGGAGCATCTGGTGCACTGGCCTATTCCGCAGAGAGAAAGCAGAAAAATCAGTCAGGCAAAGACTTTCATGCAAAGCTCTGCTATAAGAGGGTGTTCATCGTCCCTGATAGATCCCCAAATCATAAATACAAGCACTTTGAGTAGTTGGCTGAACTTCAAGCATGCAGCCAAGACTGAGACAGAACTTGCAGCTGAGGTAGGAAGTGAACGAGGTGATCCGTTTGGGAAATAGTTTACAAATTCTGATTCCCACCCGCATTAAGGGATTAACAGACATTTTTGTGCTGGCCACTGGGATTGGACCTTTTCTGTGCCAAACAAAAGGCTCTCTTCCTCTCCTGCTCTTTGCTCCAGTGCTTGGTGCCACAAGAATAGAATAGAATAGAATAGAATAGAATAGAATAGAATAGAATAGAATAGAATAGAATAGAATAGAATAGAATAGAATAGAATAGAATAGAATAGAATAGAATAGAATAGAATAATCCAGGTTGGAAGAGACCTTTGAGATCATCCAATCCAACCTATCATCTAACACTATCTAATCAACTAAACCATGGCACCAAGCACCCCATCCAGTCTCTTCCTAAACACCTCCAGTGATGGTGACTCCACCACCTCCCTGGGCAGCCCATTCCAATGGCCAATCACTCTTTCTATGAAGAACTTCTTCCAAACATCCAGCCTAAACCTCCCCTGGTGCAGCTTGAGACTGTGTCCTCTATGTGTGTTGCTGAGCATGAACACATGCTGATTTTATCCCACTTTTCCTTTTTCTGGTACCTGAATGCTTCAGATACCTCACAGAGCAGCTTGTTTGCTACTTGAAACTCTGCAGTTGAATTTTCCATCATGTCCCAGGAGAAATAGGGCTGTGGGGTAGAATTTTGCTGTGACTGTACAGTAGGTCATGGTGGGGGATTGTTTACCTTCCTGGTTTATATTTAGTAATCTATTAAAAACTACCAGGAAATGTTGACCATTGATCCTGGATGTATCCAAGTGCCTGTGGTAGTCCCTGGGGGACTCTGTAGACCTTAATATCTACCTTATAGGAGAAATGTTGACCATTCATCCTGGATGTATCCAAATGCCTGTAGTAGTCCCTGAGGGACTCTGTAGACCTTAATATCTACCTTATAGGAGAAATGCTGGCACATGTAACAGTCGTTCCCAAATGCACTGACAATCAGCTCCAATTAAATATTCATTCAGCTGACACAGAATGCTATTCTTTTACTGCTTAACACGAAAGGTCACAACTCATTTCTGTTTAAAATCTCAAAAGCCTTGAACTTCTGAAGTTGAAATAATTACCTTCATGGTTTTTTGGTGGGTTTTTTTTGGTGGTTTTTTTTTTTTTTTTTTTTGAGATAGCTTTACCACTTTTATACAACTTGTACCAAGCATAGATTTTATTCACAAGGCTATAATAATGTACTCTGGAAGTCTCCTACCATCAGACTTAATCTTGTTCTTTTGTACAATATCAGGAGGATCCAGAACCCATCTGCATTTGGTAATGGTGCTGACTTGATTGAAATGCTGTTACAGATGCAGTTGATTAAAGTGTGAAGTATCATTAGTCTTTGTCAAAACAGATTTCACTGGCAACAAAATCATTAATTGTTTGCACCATTGTTATATAGTTAATCATTTAAATTCATAATTATATGGTGTACATTAAGTGGGCAAAGCACAAATGCTGATGATTGTCATGCACAGCTATTGCAATTGTTTAGCTTTAAACAACAAGAAGCTGGGGTGGAGGTGAGGAGAAAGTTCTTCACTGAGAGAGAGTTGTTAGCCATTGGAATGTGCTGCCCAGGGAGATGGTGGAGTTGCTGTCCCTAGAGGTGTTCAAGAGGGGATTGGACATGGCACTTGGTGCCGTGGTTTAGTAGTCATGAGGTCTTGGGCAACAGGCTGGACTTGATGATCCTTGAGGTCTTTTCCAACCTTGTTGATTCTATGATTCTATTCTGTGATTCTATAAAAGCATTCTAAAAATTAAACATGCTTAAATGCTTTGCTAACCTATGGGCTATGTTGTATCTGAAGATAACACCCAGTTAAATGAATTTGGGACAACTCAGTATTTAGAAAAGAAAGCTACAACAGTTCTGTTATGTGTATTCATGAATAACTCTTAATTCTGCCTGTGAAGATGACCGGGCCTGGGGCAGAGTAAATGCAGACAAGATTATCTCATATGTTGAGGCCTGAAGCAAAGTAATGCAACTGCAAAAGGCAGGTTGTGAGTCTACATTATTTGCAACCAAGACAAAGCACTCTCAAAGTATGTTCAGTTACCCTTCTTAGCTTGTAAAATGTACCAAACTCCACACTGGTCACAGAGGGCTGTGCTCTGTGCATCCATCTAGTTACAGCACCATGCTGATTGACAGAAGAAAGGTTTCAGCAGCTTCTGCATCTGTTCCCTACTCACCAGTGCATCTTTGGTCCCAGTTCCTCTCACAATTCCCATCTTAAGTACTGCTGTAATGACAGCTATAGTGTATAAGGCAAGGCAAGAGAAGAAGCAAACCTTAATATAATGGTTGAGTCCCTAATGACAGACATGACCAATTAGAACAGCTACAATACCTGCTCTTAGCATGCAGACATCATTGTTAGCAGCTGCAAATCACTGTCACCCTCAGTAATTATTCATTTGAGGTTGGCACAGTCATTCTAAAAACATATTAGGGAAACATATTCCAAATTATTCCTGTCTCTAATGGGAATGGGTTCAGCACCTTTTTTTACCCTATTATTGTATTATTCTGGACAGCTACTAGCTTGCCTTTTTGCACTGTTTAAAATCTGATTCATTCCTATGGCACTATTTCCCCCCCAAAACAGTTGTGGCAATACATAATCACCTTTGCTGCTTCTTGCTATGTGGAACTTCCTTGAGTGTGTGAGCTGATTTCCCTCAAAGAATGATTGTGTCCTATGAAAGTATTACAATACCTGACTGTTACTGGGATCTTGTTAAAAAATCTCTGTACATTTGGTATATGATAATGGGGTCATTCTCAGTTTTCATTCTTCCTTGAATTCCTTTACTTTCAATCTAAATTGATAGCTAAAATGATCTACCTGCACTGCTGCTAATCTCTGTAAGATTTAAGAGTTGGGGTTGTTTTTTTCCTTAGCTGAAAAATTAAGTATGTCTATAATGCTGAAAAACAAAAACCTGCAAATAAAAAAACCACCTGTAATTGTGATAGAATGAACATTTAAACCACAGTGTCTTGATGTTAATGACAAACCTTTGAAATGAGCTGCTTAACTGGGTGTGTAAGCCAAGTCCAATTAATTTATGCATCTATATCTCTTTTTCTTTATAGAAAGCAGAGATTGCTGTTGCGCCTCTGACCATCACTTTGGTACGAGAAGAGGTCATTGATTTTTCTAAGCCTTTTATGAGTTTGGGGATATCCATTATGATCAAAAAGCCCCAGAAATCTAAACCAGGAGTGTTTTCCTTCTTGGACCCTTTGGCGTATGAAATCTGGATGTGCATAGTCTTTGCCTACATTGGTGTCAGTGTGGTCCTGTTCCTAGTTAGCAGGTTTAGCCCATATGAGTGGCACACAGAAGAACCAGAGGATGGGAAAGAAGGACCTAGTGACCAGCCTCCCAATGAGTTTGGCATATTCAACAGCCTCTGGTTTTCCCTGGGTGCCTTTATGCAACAAGGATGTGATATTTCCCCAAGGTTTGTGTCAAATCTTTTTACATTTGCATTTGCTCTTTGACAGTGAAGCATAAAATCTTCCTTCATTTCTTTTCCTGGCACTGTTTTGAAATTCATCCTTTAGAAAGCCTTTTTCGTTGCTTTTTTTTTTTCCTTTTTTTTTTTTTTTTTTTTTTTTTTTTTTTTTTTTTTTTTTTATAGCTACGGTGAGGGCAACAGAGAATCTGCTTTGAAATTCAGTCATTGCTGTTATTTTACATATGTCAATGTGCATAAGCCACAAACAGCTTCCAGAACCAGCAGGTACACGCAGGGACAATTCCACCGAGATGAATTCAGAGAAACTGTGTTATTACTATAAATTAGTTTCATTGTATTGCAATCACGCAACGCACGCTCCTGCTGAATATTTGCCTTGCATGAATGAATGTCCCATTTCTGTTCCCTGTTGAGTTCTACAGGACTGCTTCCAGAATATCACTATCTATGAGAGAAGCCACACTGGGTTACTAAGCCATGCCTTACAGAGTGGGTGCCTCAGATCCTCAGATGTAATATATGATCCCAGTCCTGAATTTCTCAGCCTTTTAAGATGTTCTGGAGCTTCAGTGTACAGCAACCACAAGTTCTTAATTAAACATTATGCCCCAATCTTTCAAACTTTGAATGCTTCATTTTAGCCATTTATAGTGAAATTCTGAGTCTTCAGCGTTGGCCTAACTCTGCTATTACTGAAGTTAGCAATAAAATTGATACTGATTAAGAGTGGATGTTCATTACGCCTCAACAGGCTTCTCGTCAAATCACAGATATTAAAATGGAAAATATGGGGTTTTGCTTAGCATAAATATCTCTGTTACCATAAAATACTTGCTTCTTAAGTAAGAAAAATGGGGGAAATGGGAAAGTTCAAATGATTGCAGAAGCTTGTAGAATGTTTGATAAGTTTGGGTGACAGGAACATTTTAATCCTAGAGCTGACATAAGCCATGTGCAAAGCCTTTCCTGCCTTTTTTTTTTTTTTTTTAAGAGGAAACAGCTACAGATTTTCAGCTGCCATGCTTAACTTTTGTCTCCAAAAAAGAGATTACCTATCCAGTATTTTTGGCAGGATTTTTGCTGTTACACTTTTCCTGAAATTGTAAGAACGCTGGGATTACTGTTCAGGAGAATTCAGACCTCTGTCTGTGCATGATATGTATTGATACAGTGGAATTTATACTATAGGCATTGAAATTCAAGAGAAGAAGTATTTATTATCATTTAAAATGTAAATGATCTCCCTCACATTGACTGTTACTTAATGATACATGTTCAGCAGTAATGGTGCCTTCTGTCTTTCTCTTTTCGTGGCTTAAGAGACAGGAAGATGTGCATTACCTTATTCATGTTTAGATCCCTCTCAGGTCGCATTGTTGGAGGTGTCTGGTGGTTCTTCACACTCATCATTATTTCATCCTACACTGCTAACCTCGCTGCTTTCTTGACTGTTGAGCGAATGGTCTCGCCCATAGAAAGTGCAGAAGACCTTGCCAAACAAACCGAAATTGCTTATGGGACACTGGACTCAGGGTCAACCAAAGAGTTCTTCAGAGTAAGTTGGCATGTTCATTAGAGCACCTCTCCCTGCTGACTGCTCTTTTAAGATGCTTGGAAGTGTGAAATAACATTACTTTGCTATTTTATGCTTTATAGTTTGCAAGTCCTGCAATACTTGAGAGCTCTGTTTTTACAACACCATTTGTTAGAGTTTTCAGTCATTTTAATTTGTGGAAGGCTCATCGATCCTGTCAAAAGTGGTGCCCTGAGTGATACCAAAGCCAGTGATAAGTGAAGCAACGTTGTGCTATAGACTCATCTGAAGCTGTAGTACTGAAATGATGTGCACTATTGAAAGCCTGATAATAACATGGAATCTTGCAGGTTTTGTTTCTCTTCTGGATTTAGTTGTGTGCATGTTGCTTTAGGGTCTTCAGTGGCAGGCAGGAAATATATTTTTTAATTTGCTGACTTTTTGATGAATAATAAAGAGAAAATTCATCTCAGGGGGATGTGGTTGGAGCATTAGGAAATAGCCTAAATAGCTGTTCATATCTCTCTGCTGTCTGTATTGATTACTTCATTTGCTTTCCTGTGTTAGTGTACTTGGTATGTAATCCTCATCATTTGCCAGCTGGAAAACAGTAAGCTTGGACATTCACAAGGCATGCATAATAAACAGATCCTCCTGCTTTATTTCTTGTCTCTAGCAGATTAAAGTTAAGCCTAGATGACTGAACATGTGTGAGCTTCTGAATAAATGCTGAGAGGCATTAATTCTTGCTTGGAGGAGAAAATGCTACTAAAGGTTTAAGGATTGAGACAAAGGACATGTAGGAATCACTCACCAGTTATGGTCAAGGGCCAAAGACAGTCTCAGCTTTGGAAAACAAAATCAATTTCATTTAAACAAAACCATGCCTAATTCACCAATTGATCAGAGTAGAACAGTGATAAATAAAACCATATCTTAAATACACCTTCTCCCCAGCCCTCCTTTCTTGGGCCCAGCTCTGCTATCTCCTCCCTCCCATCATCTCAGGGGACCATGGAATGGGCGTTGTGGTCAGTCCCAGTCTGTTCCATGTTGTTTCTACCACTCTCTCCTCCTCAGGGGAAAAACTCCTCACAGTCCTCCCTGCAGCAACATCCTGTCACTCCCACAGGAGACAGTCCTCCAAAAACTTCTCTACCAACATGGGTTTCTTCCATGGGCTGTAATCCTCACAGCAACAAACTACTCCAGAACAGACTTCCCTCAGATTCATGACTTTCCTTGGCAGCAGTCACCTGCTCCAGCATGGGGCCCTCCACGGGCTGCAGATGGGATTCTACTCCACCACTGCTCTTGATGAGCTGCAAGGGCTCAGCCTGCCATTTTACCATGGGCTGAAAGGGAATGGCTGCTCTGGCATGCCTTCCCACTCCTTCCTTACTGACCTCAGTGTACACTTGGTTGTCTCTCTCTCTCCTGTCCCACTCCTCTCCAAAACAAAAAAGAGCTCTCAACACAAAGGGACCCACCCCATGGGTTTTCCTCTTTTAAATATGTTGTCACAGAGGCATTAATTGGCTTGGACTTGGCCAGAGGAGGAGGAGCTTCTCAAAGCTTCTTACAGGAGCCTCACCATTATCCCCCTCCACCGGGCACAAACCTAACTCAGTGTAAATACGTAACTTAAGAACTAGCCTACATACCAGCACGTGCTACAAGTGTAGTGTGTAGTGTGAGAAGACTTGATTGCCAAGTCTAACATTTTGTGGTGTTGGAAGCAGACATCATCATTTTGGGGATTAGAGTCATGTGTAACTTTCCTGTCAGTGATTACTATCTGGCTGAAGATAAGCCTTCAATATCTGCTCAAAATATCAGAAACTTGGAAAGCTATTCAGTCTGCTTTGATTCTGGGTTGAAGACAGAGAAGGGAAAATGAATTCTAAAGCCAAAGAAAGTAAAAGACATTTTAGACACTATTAGCTAATTATTCTTATTTTCTGCTCTGGATGCAGTGAGAGTGGCATTTTCTGAGCAGCTTGATCAAGAAGGAAAGAATTTACTTTTAGCAGCCCTACTCAGATAAGCCCTAAATGAAAACTATCCTACATTGCAAGGGAAAAGCTGCAATGTCACTTCACATGATAATAAGGAGTATCTGTCAGTTTTCTCTCATTTTTCACTCTCAGCTGACATGTAGAAATTGAATGTTAACACATGAAAGTTTGGGAGAAGAAAATATCCTTACAGAGAGATGCCTTGCCAGACTGTCCATATTTTTTTGGTCTCTCAATCAACAACGTAAACTAGATCCTAAAAATACAGATTTAAATGCAGCCTTTTTCAATCAATTTAGGACATTGTGTCCTCTTAGTAATAGAGCTAATTTATGTGTTGCATGGTTTTAGTTCTGAAGAACAGTGATCTATGATATGCTTATTTTATAAAGAATCTGATGATACGGATGTTAAGATGTAAGAAGTGATTGGAAGTGAAGGCAGAGAAAGGCAAGTAAATATTCTTGAAATGATATTTGATTCCTTACAGCTCCTTCCCATTTTTGTTTTCCTTTCAGTATATTTATGCCCATGAAATTACGTCAGAGTAAAGCAAAAAATACATGAGTGGCTTAGTTTACCCTCAGCCACTGTTATGTAAATTAAAAGCAGCTGGGACTACAATGGAACGAGAGGGTGACAAGGCAGGATGTGATTATGGACATCCACAGCTGGGTTTAATTTAAATTTTATTATATTTAATAGAAAGATAAAATGGTACATGCAGACAAGCTGACAAAGCAGGGATAATTTATGACACTCTAGTCTCTTTTTATTAAACATTTCTGGTTAAATGGCACTTCCAAGTCAGCCCTACCTTCCTAATAAATTATTTTCTAAGTAATAGTGCAGTCATTCAGCAGTTGATAAAAAGAAGTGCTTCAAGGACATTACTCTTACCTATGCACAGACTCAGTTGCAGGCTTTTAGAAGATATGGTCAAGTTAAATAATAATCATATTATAGGATTTGATATTTGTGTAAGTATTCTAGTCCCCTCGTTTTGGAGGTTTATAATAAAGAACATTTTCCTCAGGACAGGAATGGGCTCATAGACCAAATCTTGCTCAGCTAGAACCTCCTGTTGACTCAAACAAAAGCTGGCTTCAGCATTAGGCTTTTTGCAGCATGCATAAGAGGGGCCAAGTGCCATCTGATGTTAAACAAAAGCACTGAATAGTGTTCAGCTGACGCACTCCTGGTCTGCATGTACAGATACATGTTGCTGGAGGAAGCAGCACAGTTCTTGAGTGAATCTAATGAGCATGGGAAACTTCTCAGTCTGATATAAGTTCCTTCCTCCTTTTCAATGAAAATTTTTATTTTCTTTTATTTTTAACTAAGTCTCTACTTGTGGCTGCACCATGCATTCCCAGACAAGAACATTTCCAGCTCCTGCAGTCTAAGCCACGAATTCTTGCATATTCTTTGAGCAACCACGTTTCTTATTCATGTACTGGCAGGATAAAAGTTTAAAATATATCCACTGATACTGAAGTTCTAAAAACAAACCTAATACTTCTTTAAGACAAATGCTTAGGGCATTTTGTTTCCTTTAATAACATAATTTGTTCCAGTTTGTTGTCCCCATCTTTTATGGTGAACCACGACTTGAAACGTTGTGCAGCCTGTCTGAATGTAAATTAAATGAATTCTAGGCTCTGAATTATGAAAGCAGACATGTTACTTAAGTTATTGTGGTTTTGATGGTGTATGAGGATGAGTGTTAGAACTGAGAAATGCTTCAAGATTTAGCTCAGTATTTATGGAGATATTATTTTACTGTTTCTCCTTCCCATGCAGGTTTATAGTGGATATCTATTTCGTCTATAATTCCCTAAACCACACTTTATAACGCTTTGACTGTGTGAACTGCCTCGATCTGACAGTAAATTCAGGTCTTAGCTTGCAGTTATGTTATTGTAACTATCAGATTTTATAGTACTGTTGTTTCTTGCCTCTTTTAAAATAAACTTGGGATTCAAAGAGAGTCTTTACTAACCACGATTTTCCCACCCCCAGTTGTTTGAAAAATTAAGTGTGATTGCTTTCATTTTGAACAGTGCCATTCTGAAATGTCACAGCACTCTTTGGTTCTGACTTGTGTTTAATTTTCTCCAGAGATCAAAAATAGCAGTGTACGAAAAGATGTGGACCTACATGAAGTCAGCTGAGCCATCAGTGTTCACTAGGACTACTGCGGAGGGAGTAGCTCGTGTCCGCAAATCCAAGGGCAAGTTTGCCTTCCTGCTGGAGTCCACCATGAATGAATACATTGAGCAGCGAAAGCCTTGTGACACCATGAAAGTGGGAGGAAATCTGGATTCGAAAGGCTACGGCGTAGCCACACCGAAGGGTTCTCCATTAAGGTGGGTGGAATAGTATAACAATATAAAAATGTGTTGTTATAGTATTCCACCTTCCCTGATGTCCCTGATATAGCTTTTTTTGGTTTGTGTGTGAACATGGTATGTTATTTTTCTTTTCTTCCATTTCATGTTTATTTGATCAACAAAGGTAAACGTTTCTAACTGCAATATGGATTTAGCAGCTATAGTTGGCGTACATTTCAAGGCCATATAAAAACCAAACTGGTTGAACACTAGCTACTTGAAGTCAGCCTCAATGAAAATAACATCAGCTGTTCTATTTCATCCCCTTTTTTCACCAAATTCAACCCTTGATAGCAGCATTATGCCTACATTACCTGCATCGGTATCTGCATCAATAATATGCCTAAATGTTATGTTTTGTTTACTGATCTTGGCTGCTAATTTCTGAATAAGAAGGTACCTGTAACATCTTTTTTCCAATGTCATCACCTGGAGGTAATTAGTTCTTCATTAAAGCAACTTCTTCTCAGTGTTTTTTGTTAAAGCACCTTCTTATTTAGGAAAAAAACAAAACCCAAAGGTTTGTGTTTCTAGCATTATGCATTTCAGTACTGCCTTCAAACTCACCAGTATTTTCTTTATCATGGTCTCAGATGCATTCAGTCAAGAAGGAGAGTTTTTGATTTACCAGCAGATCACTTGCTTTTCATTCAGATTGTCAGTGAAGTGAAGTTACTACTTAAAATTAGCATTATTTACCATTGTGTTGTCTTTAATGTTTAAGGCAAACAAAACCTACCTTTTTCTTCCAGTAGGCTTGTCAATTTTCTTCAAAGCAAAAGAGCAACTAGCACATTGAGGAAGTGTGGCCTGGGACATCTTAACAGACAGGGTGAATGTGGGTGAAAGAGAGGGAATGGCCCACAGAGCAACCAGCACCCTGCTTCACAAATCTGTGATCATGATAGGGGATTACAAGAGCCTCTGATGAAATAGATTCAGAAAGTAGACAGTGAGTTGCAAGTTGCAGGGTTGCAAGTGTAGATGGAGCTGTAATTCTGTGGAGGAGATAACTAAGGAGATACCTCTCTACATCCATGACCACAGAGGAAACATCATTACCAGTATGCAGATAACTAAATTCACTCTTAATCAGTAGTTTAACCTGCACGTAGTACCCCAAGCCTCAGTAGCCTTAACTGCATTGCACAGATGGGAATAAGAATGTCGTCCAAATAAAGAAAAGATTTGCATGTGCAGGAGAAAATCAGGCCATGTATTTCAGTATATGAATATGAATTTTTGGTCCTTAACATTCAGTACTTCTCAGATTTAAAAACTGCCACCTTCACCACTGCATAAAGTACTAAGGCAACATAAGGAGGTGAGAGAGGGAAAATGGCAGCAGTTAAAATATTAATTATAAAGAAAAACATGTCCAGAGCTCATGGGGTTGTTAAAGGTAGAAGGCAGCAGATGAAAGGAGAGCCTGATCTGTTGTCTGAGTATATTTTCAAAGCACTTAATTTTTATATTTCTGATAGACTGTTAACTTATTCTCAATGTTTCAGACAACCTAGAAGTAATAAAGCAGCACTGCAGTTTAATGGAGCTGCTTTCCCATGGTAAGGAAATGCTGACACAGCCATGCTTTACTGTGCCAAAGACAGACAAACTTTTAGGAGTCACAGTAGCAGCTTCCATATATATCCTAGCAGTGAACTGTTGTCTCTAAGCATACTTTTTGGTGCTCTTTAGTCCCTCTCACTTTTGTATCCAACACCAGTAGCCTGAGACAGCCTGTTACAATGAGCACTAGTGGAGGTTGGTTTGTGTCAAATTTTGGCTTGCTTCAGGTTTGCTCAGTTGGCTATATAAAAATATCTAGGAATAATGGGGACAAGACATAAAACAATTAGGAGAAAGAGGGCCTAGTAAGATAGTGTAATAAAAACAGAGATGAAGAGTACAGCCATGATTGTAAGGATCAAGTATGAAATCTTAGTTTCGTCCCAGCTAAAGACCAATCTGCCATGTTTCAGGGAGGCCGCAGTTTGATCTAACTGGAGGCTGGCAACTATCATTAGGGTGAACAAAAGCATTTTGTTTTTCACATCTTACCTTCAAACATGTTTTTAAAAAAGGCAATAGGATCAATTCAACCCAACCTGAAAATTGGACCAAATCTTCTTTCAAGCTGTCTCGACTGGCTGTCCATGTCCATGACTTTCCCAAGCCTTTCTTTTACATGTGCTAAGCTGCTTGTTCTCCTGCTGCACCTCATTCCTTCTCCAGCCCTAGTGACAAACATCAGTGCTGCTTACCTATTATAAACATTAAGCAACACACTTAATGTTCTGGACAAAAATTAAGAGCAAGCAATACCTCACATTCATGCCACCTCTTCTATGAATGCCTGTAAAGAGTCACGCTTACTGAAGAGGGGAAAAGCTTCCTACCCCTGTGCTTTTGAAGAGAAAAGATTCTGCTGTAAATTTTAACTGCATGCCTCAGTATTTTTCTGAATTGTTTAAAATTGTAGAATATGCTGGGTTTGCTATTTTGACTGCAGCCCACGTGGTAGTGTTTTTTGTTGCTGATCAGATGACTTATGTAACAGCTGCCTGCACAGATAATTGCAAATATTGAGCATGCAGTTTGAAATCCATGAAGGGCAGACTAGCTGAGCCCATTACATAAATTAGTCAAAAGACATAATTTGCAATGGGAGTTGTGAATTCTATATTTTATTTAATAATCATAATTTACTATTTGAGTTATGTTTAAACCACAAATTACTTGATGTAGTGCACAAATAATTGCAAGTAACATATAAATGTTAAACATTCACACTCTATTCTTGGGCTGTTCAGGACTCAGGAAAAATACCTTTTTTTTTTCCCCCCAAATAAATTATTCATATCAAATTTTTCACTGAACTCTTGGAGCACCTATTTCACTAGGGACATTTGAGTCTTAATCCTCCTACTAATAATGATTATAAATCAGGAGGTTTTGCACTGAAAATGTAATAAGAGCTGCATAAAATTGATGTCAGTGTGTGGAAAACCAGACCGTATATTCTCACAGTGACAGCAAAAGGGGTAGTCCAAATCAGACTTCTTCCTGTCACATAGGACTAGCAATAGTTCCCTGCCATCAAATCACTGGGCTCATGTTCATTACAGAGCACATATCCATCACTTTGCTCATAAAGATGAAATCCACTGGTCAGAGTGATCCAGGGACTGATCTCTCTGTTGCTCATGACCCCACTCATGAGCAGGGTAGTGGATTTTAGTTTCAAACTCTTCCTTTTTTGGGTTCCATGCCACACTCCTGCAGTGTTCAACCAGTACCTATTGGCTAATTGGAACAATTTATTCTCAGGGCTGGTGCAGTAATAGGATCCATGCATATCACTGGACAGAGGAGAATGGGAAATGCCTGATGTGTGTTTCTTTTATGCCCAACAGGCAGTGCCACACCACACATCAGGTGTGTCTCCTTCCTTCCTTCCTTTTCAGTGATATTCATTTCCATATAACATTGTACAAATCTGACATGTTTGAGAAGGATGCGGTACTGGGGGCAAAGGCTCTCTTCTCAACAGAGATTGAGTTTCTCTCATGGCATTATCCAAATATCCTTACTGTTTCCTTCTCCTACTACGGTAGGTATCCTTCCAAAACTATGGTGTAGTAATCAGTGTGAATTAATAAGTTTTCTTTTTCAAAGATGGTGTTTTCAGAGGTGGTTAAGAGAGTGCTGCTTGTCTGCTTAGCAAGACCTGCCTTTGTAAATGTGGTGTTGTTAGAAGACATTATCATGGCCAAACTTCTGGCCGTTGCAGATCACCCTGGCTCATCTCCCCTGCCACTTACAGTAATCTGTTTCTAGAGGGCAACACCTGGAGATCTTGTACTGCACAAATCCTATGTCTTGCATGCCTCTGCTTTTCTGTTTTAGATATGTAGGCATCATAAACAAGTTTGAATAGTGAACGTGAAAGAGTACTTCACTCTGTTATGGAAAAGGAAGTAGAGGCAGTGTTGCCTTAAAGGTACACTAAAACATTTTTCTACTTACTGTACCTTGAAGCTGTTTGATGAAAAGGTGAATGACAGACTGTGCTATAAAAATGAGGAGCTGTTTTCATGATTTCTGTTACTGTTTTAACAAAGGATATTTGACTGTCCTGTCCTGCCATATGCTGTCAGGATGCAGCATGGTTGAGTGAAACCTGCTCAAGGCACGAGTGCCTTGTGAGATACTTGAAGTTCAGCCAGATGAGAGTGGCAGGATTCGAACTAGCCAAATAATGAAAGTTGTGAGTAGATGTCTTGCTGTATTTTAGACATTGGTGATGGTTGTTCAGACATACGTAAAGTTCCTGCTACTGCAATTACAGTTTAGTCTTTATAGATACGAGTCTGGGACTGTAGATTTCAACATTCAAGTCTTTTCCTTTTTATAACTCCAGTATGACTTTAGGAGGAATTCTTTATGTTCTGGAGGGGAAGGAAAAAAGGTCCACATGGTGATATCTGCTGTTTTTTTGCAGTGTGCCAGCTGGATTCTTTACACTGACTAAGATGCCAGTTCTTTATCCATTTTTACTGTGTTCATATCTCCAGGAGGTGGGAAAAGAGGGAAGTGCATCAGTGAGGCAGTTGATGCAGATGTAGTTTTTTGATCATTCTAGCAATTTGTGTGAAGTGCAAATTACAAAATGAGTGAAGCTGTGGGGTTTAGCTTCTGTCTCTTGCAAGGGAGAAGTGCCCTGGAGCATGCTTGGGGTGCAAAAGGCATCCCAATGTTGCCCTGGTAGCATTGTACAGATTTTCCTGGTTTATATAATTGTGCAATACATGAATGAGATTTGCTCTAGAAGTGAGAGATACAGGGGGATGGAACTTCTTGATGGAGTTTCTGTGAATAGGGCAAAGATCTGTCACAAAGGAAGTCTTTGTGTGCATGGGCTTTAGAAACTACCATCTTGACCTCAATGACTTCATCTAGTCCTTGTTTTCCTGAGGTAAATTTCTGAAATGATTGTTCTTGCATTGCTTTGTTTCAATGTGATATTACAGCTGACAATGTCTTGTTTACTTTTCAAGGGTACATCCATTTGGTCCCTTAATTAGAAGTGTGGAGTGGAGTGGAGTGGAGTGGAGTGGAATGGAATGGAATGGAATGGAATGGAATGGAATGGAATGGAATGGAATGGAATGGAATGGAATGGAATGGAATGGAATGGAATGGAATGGAATGGGAGTGGAGTGGAATGGAATGGGAGTGGAGTGGAGTGGAGTGGAATGGAATTAGGATAGGATAGGATAGGATAGGATAGGATAGGATAGGATAGGATAGGATAGAATAGAATAGAATAGAATAGAATAGAATAGAATAGAATAGAATAGAATAGAATAGAATAGAATAGAATAGAATTGAATTGAATTGAATCAAATTGAATTGAATTGACCAGGTTGGAAGAGACCTTTGAGATCATCAAAGGAAAACTTACTTTGGTAATGCATGTTCATATGCATACCAAATTTTAGCAGACCTTTCATAGGATGGGATATTCCCTATTCTTTTTTTTTTAATGTGTTTTTCATTGACCTGAAACAAGCTTGAGAATATAGGAGTAAATCTGATAGCATTTCTTCTAATGGGACCATTGCACTTTTTATCAAGTTCTGTTATTGATGGTTTTGGAGACCAGAGTGTAAGTTACTGTGGAAGGAATTTCTGGGTCATGATTCCCTGTCAAGCCTGTTTATTTTAAACTTAATATATTATTCTGAACTGTATCCCAGTTCTCCTTATCCCCTGGATTTGTAGATTTGTAGATTTTTTTTGGTAGATCAGTGAACTAATAATTCACACCAATCTCAGTGGGAAAGAATCAGACTCATTGCACACAGCAGCCACCTATAGAAACAGAGAAGAAAATGTTTCTCTCAAAACGTCTCTTGCATGCTCTGGTTCCTTATGGTTTCTGTAGAATTCGATTTGTGCACACATAAAATGGGTTTGTTGCTCACAAATTCCCTCTGAGCAAGAGAACCACTAGAAAAGATGTTTGTGCTGACTACACAAATTGCTTACAGAACCAAACTGTATTTACTACAGAGGACTTTTTCCACTTGTGTTTTTCAAAGGTTATGTACTATGGAAATCCATGCATCTTTGCAAAAGCAGACTTCTCCCTGGAGTGAGGCTTCCTTGTGCAAGCTATGTTGTATCATAAAGCACTTCCCTGGACCACTCCTGGGTGTACCCTATATTGTTCCGTTTTCAAAGGGCTTCGTAGAATTTCCTCTTTTTAACTGATTTAATTGATTCAGTTATTCTAGCTTGTGGTGCTTCTATGCACCTGGCTTGTATTGTGTACTCAGTGGTGAGTTCCTAGAAAGGTACACAACCAGGCAAAGATAATGTACACTTGGGTCATCATAATTGGGTCCTCCGTGCTTTGGAGCAATGTTCTGGCAATTTAGAGAGAAGAATGGGTATTTCTTCTGCTGGCTAGCTGTCCTCCAGCTGTCAGCAGTGGCATTCAAATACCTCCCCACATCATTCTGAAGACAGGTGACCTTCACAGTGAGGAGAGATGCAGAGGAAGCAGGTTCAGTTTTTTTTCCCCCCACGTTTCTCTTGTGCCAGAATGGCTGCTCTTTCCCTTAGTGTTATCCACAGAGATGATAATTGCAGCAAAGCCCTGTAGAAGCTAGAAACTAGTGTTATTTAAGTTTGATGTAGAGACGATGGCATCCTGGCCTGCATCAGGAACAGTGTGGCCAGCAGGAGCAGGGAGGTCATTCTGACCCTGTACGCTGCACTGGTTAGGCCATACCTTGAGTCCTGTGTCCAGTTCTGGGCCCCTCAGCCTAGGAAAGACGTTGACTTGCTGGAACATGTCCAGAGAAGGGCCACAAAGTTGATGAGGGGTTTGGAACACAAGCCTTATGAAGAGAGGCTGAGGGAGCTAGGGTTGCTTAGCCTGGAGAAGAGGAGGCTCAGGGGAGACCTCATTGCTCTCTACAACTACCTCCAAGGTGGTTGTAGCCAGGAAGGGGTTGTTCTCTTCTCTCTAGCAACCAGCACCAGAAGAAGAGGACACAGTCTCAAGCTGTGCCAGGGGAGGTTCAGGCTGGATGTTAGGAAGAAATTCTACACAGAGAGAGTGATTGCCCATTGAAATGTGCTGCCCGGGAGGTGGTGGAGTTACCAACATTGAAGGTGTTTAGGAGGAGACTTGATGGGGTGCTTGGTGCCATGGTTTAGTTGATTAGGTGGTGTTGGATGATGGGTTGGATGCGATGATCTCGAAGGTCTCTTCCAACCTGGTTTATTCTATATTATTCTGTTATATTCTAAGATACAGAAAATTTGGTGAATAATGGAGGTTTGAGGATGAAAACAAGTGCTCTAATATTACTGAGTTTGACCTCTATTCTTTTAGAGTGAAGGGCAGTGGAGAAAACAAAAATCCCTGCACAGTTATGGGGCATTCTGTTGATATTTACAGGAGCAAGATTTTATTCAGGAGTATCACTTACCAAGATTTTACAAGGTCGTTTCTTTCTGTGATGCAAAATTATCTGAAGGCTAGAATGTGATCTGTAGCATTTAATGCATATTGTAAACTTTATCCTGTTTGACTGATGGTGTAAATCATACTGTATGACTTTACATAATACTTTTCCCTTCACTGTAGGCACAACAAGGCTTGAATTACCACCTTATTACCCATTCAGTGTCAGAGTTTATAGCCTGGGTATTTCTCAAGCAGGTCAGACACTTCAGAGCTTGTTGAGTTTTCTGTCAACTAACAATAATATTTACTATGTTAAAAGGCAGGGAGTGAGCCATTGCTTAGCAAGGAATGTAAAAGTCAGAGGTCAAAGAAAGATCAGTGAAGAAAGATGCTGGTAATGAATGTTAGCAAGTTGTTCTTTCAGCTGAGCCTGGGAGGCATACTTAGTTTCGGTTACCTGGATTACTTCTGTCTAAAAATAGAGTATGTTTTAAAAGTGAAAGTAAAGCCCTAGGAGGAGAGATCAGAGAATCTCAGCTTGCTCTGTTCCCCTGTGATGCCTGTTGAATTAGTTTTATAATTTTTAATCAAGATCAGGGTCTTCCCCATACAAAAAGAGTGCAGTAAAAGAACAGGAAGATTTGATGATGGCTAATGAGCTCCGCTGCAAGATGTATGAGCAAATATATTTAAGCAAAATCTTCTGCTTGGAGGAATTTTACCCTTTCTTGTGATTTTTACATATTGAGGCAGGAAATGGAACTAATGCTGATTTAATTCACCAAACTGCAGTGACAAGCATTGTTACTCGGAGAGTTTCTGATATTTGCATCTTTAAAAGAAATTCACTCAGTGTCCGTGATGCTGCACTCACTGAATTTTCTGTCCTGGCAGATAAAAACCCACATCAGTGTATCTTTCAGGTGCTTTAGAAAGCCATCTCGGATTTACCTTGGCCCATAGAGACTATTTTTTTCATTGCCCCTGGCAGGAAGTTTTCACCTTCAGACTTCAGGAGGGTATTCGTAACTGAACAAAGCCTCCACCATCTGCAGGAGAATGCAAAAGTCACAGAAATTGGTTCTGTTGCCATTTCTGTTTTCCTCCCCTATGAATGACATTAGAAGCAACTGATGAATGGCAAAGCTCTTCCAAGAAACCCAGGTCCCACGTTGTTCATACAATCACATTCTGCTACCTCTCTGCTAACATCATCCTGCTCCTTACTCCCGAGAAAGTCCAAGGATCTTAGTGAGAACAGTTGTGGGAAAAGGTACTTCTGAGTGGGAGTCAAAGGACAGAGCACAGAAAGAGCAATAAAAGTATTGCCTGGAGAGGTAACTTTTAATCTGAACATTGCAGTGGCAATAAGCATTTTTAAATTAGCAATATAATCAGTATAAAAGGTGAAACTTCAACTCTGCCATTCTGTCCCTTCAGCTTTAGCATTGGCTTAACAGCAGGATGAGGCTTTTCTTTTTTTCTGAATTTTCTTTTATTGCCAGATGTCTGTGGAAGAGCTTTGTCCTTCTAATATTCGTGATAACTAAAGGTAGCATTTCTGTGCTGTCATGTAGAAGTACTGCTTGGGCTGGTCTGCAGTAGTCAGCACCAGGACAACTTCTATAGCAAGATCATTTACTACAATCGGGAAAAAAGAAAGAAGGAAATCAAGGCATCAAAAAAAAACCACCCCACTTTTTTTTTTTTTTTTCTTTTTTTGAGGGGGTGGTGGTTTTGATTTGTTGGTTTGGGGGTGTGGTGTTTGGTTTGTCTGTTTCAGAAATTGGAATGGAATGGAATGGAATGGAATGGAATGGAATGGAATGGAATGGAATGGAATGGAATGGAATGGAATGGAATGGAATGGAGTGGAATGTAATGGAGTGGAGTGGAGTGGAGTGGAGTGGAGTGGAGTGGAGTGGGTGAGTGGAGTGGGGAGTGGAGTGGAGTGGAGTGGAGTGGAGTGGAGTGGAGTGGGGAGTGGAGTGGAGTGGAGTGGAGTGGAGTGGAATGGAATAGAATAGAATAGAATAGAATAGAATAGAATAGAATAGAATAGAATAGAATAGACCAGACCAGACCAGACCAGACCAGACCAGGTTGGAAAAGACCTTCAAGATCATCACGTCCAACCTATCAACCAATCTGACCCACCTAAACAACTAAACCATGGCACCAAGCACCCCATCAAGTCTCCTTCTGAACACCTCCAATGAAGGTGACTCCACCACCTCCCCAGGCAGCCCATTCCAATGGCCAATCACTCTCTCTGTATAGAACTTCTTCCTAACATCCAGCCTAAACCTCCCCTGGCACAGCCTGAGACTTTGTCCTCTTGTTCTGGTGCTGGCTGCCTGGGAGAAGAGGCCAACCTCTGCCTGTCTACAACCTCCTTTCAGGTAGTTGTAGAGAGCAAGAAGGTCACCCCTCAGTCTCCTCTTCTCCAGCCTAAGCAACCCCAGCTCCCTCAGCCTCTCCTCATAGGGCTTGTGTTCCAAACCCCTCACCATCTTCGTTGCCCTTCTCTGGACACGTTCCAGCAAGTCAACATCCTTCCTAAACTGATATTTGAATGCAGACAGCCTATGAGCTTCGTGATATCAAATCTGTCCAAATGAAATTCATCAGGCTATTCACTTCTCTGTCAGATAAGAAGGGGCACATATTTAAGTATAACTAGTGAATTCCCCTAAAACAATCAGTGGAGAACAGAATGTCTAGAAAAAAACACAGCAGTGCCACTGCTGTGCACACCCCTTCCTGGTTTCTGGTTGTTTGCCAAGGTTTGATAAGCATTAATCCCCAGAGTGTGTCAGTGGGATACAAAAGGGTTATCACTGTTTCCAATCTACAGATTCTCCAAGGAACAAACTCTACTTCTTGGCACTTGAGAAATAAATTTCTCCTGCCATTTTCCTTGCCATTTCCTCAGTCCCTCATAGAGCAGCTCAGCAGAGGGCGAGATGCAGCCTATTCTATTTTAACAATGCAACTCATTATTTCTCTCTTTTATTTTTATGACAACTTTCTGGCTGTTCCAGTGTCAATTCCCAGGAAACTGCCAGGCTTCAGAATATGCGTTCATTAAGGGCAGAAGCCAGCTACCCTTTGAAGCTGATGGTACAATTGCTGCCAAGTAAAAGGCCTATCCGACTAAGATAATAATTGTCCAAGTAAACTGTAGGTAGACTAAGGCAGGGGAGCAGGGCACTGAAAGGCATCACAGCAGCACATTACAATACCTCCCTGTGGAACTGACATTTGGGGAACAAATAGCACCTGAAAAACAGCTTGTGATTAATCTGTGTGGTAGCTGCACAACTGCCCACTTCCAACTGACATTAAGTACTAGATGGACTCCCAGGAGACACAAAATGGCCATTTAGTCTTTATGCAGCCTTTGCTCTTGTGAGAAATACCAAACCAAAAGTAAGGGAAGAAAGTTTGTTTTCTTTCTCATGGTTTCTTTGAGCAGAAAACAGTATCTTAGAGTGTCACGCTGTGCAACAGAGTAGACATTATGTAGAGAATGAGCATCCCAGAATGAAAGGTGAAAAGATGTTGCTAAAAAAAAGAGCACAAAAGAAGATTCCAAAGTTTTAGTATATAATTTAAGCTACTCTGTGTCTTGGCACAGCATCTCTAAAATGCAGCCATTTCCAGCAACAGCAAGATGTTCCCAAGATGCTCAGGTTCCAAATAAAAATGGCCAACTGTGCATCTCACCGAACAATAGACATTTAAAAGATTGTATCATGAAAGGGGGACTTGTGGTCGATCAGTAATCATTTCTCTGAACCTTGTGTGTGGCAGGGAGTAAAAACTGCTGCTCTTTTTCTCAGCTGTATCTAGATATCCTGCATCAAATATCTGTATTCTTCTAACTAAAAGCCTTACTTCCTCTGCTTCCCATTCCAACTAAGTTACTGAGTAAGAGCTTAAATTAAAGCTGGAAAACCATTTAGTTCCTATTTAAATATATATTTAAGCAAATCACAGGATGATGAATAATGCTGTGTGCTCTTCTGTTGAGTGAGACTGTATTTTAACAGGTTTTGGCAGGATTGGCTGTTTTCTGTAGTCAAAATCTGACTACAATTTTTCCAGCACTTTTTTCAAGTGGTCCAAGCCTGATCTGATAAAGAGGCCCTTTTATTGTTACACTTCAATCTCTTTTAGAAAAGAACACATAAAAAGAACAATCTGCTTCCAGGACCTAGAGAAGACAGAGATTACCACCACCACCCCCAGTGGTCAGGTGTATCTTCCTGCCTTTGTGTGCAGGAAGATACAGATCTGCTGCATTTTCCTTTACTAGCAGCAGGGATGAATGAGGTCTGCAGGTGAGAGAAGTTCCAACATCTGGCAGCCCATCTGTTACCTCCAGAATAGGCTTTCTCTGTACATAATTAAACAATAGGCTCTTTCCAATCTATGGGTTGTAGGGTTCCATTTAGTGCAGCCAAAATTTGCAGCTGTGTCTTAAGGGAGGCTTTTACAAGCACAAGCCCTATGAGGAATGGCTAAGGGAGCTGGGATTGCTTAGCCTGGAGAAGAGGAGGCTCAGGGAAGACCTTCTTGCTCTCTACAACTATTTGAAGGGTGGTTGTAGCCAGGAGGGGGTTGGTCTCTTCTCCCAGGCAACCAGCACCAGAACAAGAGGACACAGTCTCAAGCTGCACCAGCGGAGGTTTAGGCTGGATGTTAGGAAGAAGTTCTTCACAGAAAGAGTGATTGGCCGTTGGAATGTGCTGCCCAGGGAGGTGGTGGAGTCACCGTCCCTGGAGGTGTTCAAAAAGGGATTGAATGTGGCACTTGAAGCCATGGTTTAGTAGTCATGAGGTATTGGGTGACAGGTTGACTTGATAATCTTTGAGGTCTTTTCCAACCTTATTGATTCTATGATTCTATGATTTAGAGTGAGATCTTTGGCTTCCTTAGTACAGGTGCAGGCACCTGATTTTGCACACAGAAGTGTGGAAATTTCTTTGTATAGCATTTTATACTCTGAATTGTGTGGTTCACATCTATTTTGGATCTTAAAACTCTGAATCTACAGAAAAAAGCTCACCATATCTGGGTGGAAATCTGCCAGTTATTTCCTACGGAATATTTGGGTAAGTGGAATCATCCATATTTCCAGTACCTAAATGTAAACATTAGTAGTCAGTTTTTCAAACTTCTGTATTTTCAGTAAAAAAAATTTAATTTAAAGGTTTCCACAGAAGCTTTTCACTGGTTGCAACACAAAACACTAAGAGCCAGGATGGAGGCTGATGCTCATTTCTTTCTTTGTTTTTATTCAAAACATCGTGTCCTTCTGTGTGCAAAGCTGTGGGATCAGCCCACATTCAGATGCTCTGCAGTTGGAAAGCAAATGAAGCTGTATTTGCAATAAGAATTACAATCTAGAAACATGAGGTGCAATGAATATATATATATACTAACCTTGAGTACTGTGTCTACTTCTGGGCCCCTCAGTTTAGGAAGGGCATCGAGACACTTGAACATGTCCAGAGAAGTACAACAAGGCTGGTGAGAGGCCTTGAGCACAAGCCCTATGAGGAGAGGCTGAGGGAGCTGGGGTTGTTTAGCCTGGAGAAGAGGAGGCTCAGGGGTGACCTCATTGCTCTCTACAACTACCTCCAAGGTGGTTGTAGCCAGGAAGGGGTTGTTCTCTTCTCTCTAGCAACCAGCACCAGAAGAAGAGGACACAGTCTCAAGCTGCACCAAGGGAAGTTTAGGCTCGAGGTGAGGAGGAAGTTCTTCACTGAGAGAGTCATTCGTCATTGGAATGTGCTGCCCAGGGAGGTGGTGGAGTCACTGTCCCTGGAGGTGTTCAAGAGGGGACTGGACATGGCACTTGGTGCCATAGTCTAGTCATGGGGTCTTTGGTAACAGGTTGGACTCGATGATCTTTCAGGTCTCTTCCAACCTTAGTGATACTGTGATACTGTGACTTGCTGGAATGTGTCCAGAGAAGGGCAATGAGGCTGGGGAGAGGTCTTGAGCACAAGCTCTACGAGGAGAGGCTGAGGGAGCTGGGGTTGCTTAGCCTGGAGAAGAGGAGGCTCAGGGGAGACCTTATTGCTGTCTACAACTACCTGAAGGGAGGTTGTAGACAGGTGGAGGTTGGTCTCTTCTCCCAGGCAACCACCAACAGAACAAGAGGACACAGTCTCAAGCTGCGCCAAGGGAGATTTAGGCTCACGGTGAGGAGAAAGTTCTTCACAGAGAGAGTTGTTAGCCATTGGAATGTGCTGCCAGGGAGGTGGTGGAGTCACCATCACTGTGTTTAGGAAGAGACTGGATGAGGCACTTGGTGCCATGGTTTAGTTGATTAGATGGTGTTGCGTGATAGGTTGGACGTGATGATCTTGAAGGTCTTTCCCAACGTTGCGAATTCTATTCTATTCTAGGATCCATCTCCTCAGGTTTTAATCAGTGTATGGCACTGTTTTCATTACATTTTGTATCTGCTCATGGTATTTTTTTCCTTTAAATCCACACGGACATTTGGCAATTAGTTCTCGTTGTGCGGCATTTAAATCATGCAAAATGTAGTTGAAAGTGAACATAAAGACCTCTCGGTTTCTTGAGGATTTAGGAATGTTTCCTATCACAGTTAAGTAAGCAGACTGCTATTTTTGGCATCTCTTTCAGATAGTGGGCAATTTTCCAAGACCATTTCCAATTAGAGTGCTTTTAGTTCATCCAATTTGTAGGCCACGATGCAAGATACTGTGGCATCAAAGAAAATAATTGCTAACATTCAGACTGCATCCTTTATTTTTTTTTGGCTTCCTACTTCAAGAAAAACATCAACAAATTGAAACAATTTCAGTGGAAGGTGATCAAGATGGAGCTGGGTCTGGAGTGCCTGCCTTGTGAGGAGGAGCTGAGCTTGTTCAGACAGGAGCAGAGGTGGCTGTGTGGGTGACACAACAGTGACCCACAGTGCCTGTGGAGAGGTCTTCAAGGAGATGGAGCCAAGCTCTTCACAGTAGTGCAGGGTGGGAAGGTAAGAGACAAGAGGAATGAACTGAAACATTAGAGTTTCAGACTGGATGGAAGGAGGAACTTTTTCCCCTGACTGGGAACAGTCTGTCAGTGACACTGGTTGTCCAGAGTGGTTGTGCAGTCTCAGTCACAGTATCACAGTATCACTAAGGTTGGAAGAGACCTCGAAGATCATCGAGTCCCACCTGTCACCACAGACCCCATGACTAGACCATGGCACCAAGTGCCACGTCCAATCCCCTCTTGAACACCTCCAGGGTCGGTCACTCCACCACCTCCTGGGCAGCCCATTCCAATGACGAATGACTCTCTCGGTGAAGAACTTTCTCCTCACCTCGAGCCTAAACTTCCCCTGGCGCAGCTTGAGACTGTGTCCCTTGAATGTTTTCAAACTGTAACCAGATAAAGCCCTGAACAGCTTGTATGAGCAGGGGACTGGACCAGATACCTCCTGCAGTGCTTCCCAAGACTGCACTGCGCTATGATCATAAAATTACAGATATGAAAAGGACATCTTCAGCCATCATATTCAATCTCCTGGAACTGTAAGACTATTTGGAAAGTTGTAGGAGCTTATATAGAGTTTTCTGCACAGTAGGTCTTCTGTCTTACTTGTGCAGAAGCTGCTTCTGGCTTTAGTTATGATTTCTATGAATTAAGTGTCAATCACATCGTTCTCATCTAAATCTCATTATCATACTGGAAAAGCAGAAGACTGTGAGAGTATCTGAACTCAGCAAAATAAGTGGTAGTGTTCTGTATTTCTGCTTTGCCTAAGCAGCTTTATATAGCTGCTGAGTGACTGATAGCAAGAGCTGTTGTGGAATCCCTAAGAGCAGGACCAAAAGGTGAAAGAGTGTTTTGTTATAGGAGTCAGGCCACTGAGGCTGGCTGTCTCTCACTTCCCTCAAGGTGTGAGGAAAAATTGGGAATATCTCATGGTTAAAAACTGGGTTGAGGGAATGCTTGTAGAAGTTCAAACTTAGTCTAAGAAGTGACTTTCTTTGGGAGACCAGAAAGATGAATTCTCTTTGAACACTTGTCTGAAAAGGCCCAAAGATTTCTGAGCAGCAGTGAAGTGCAGTTGAAGTCAAGTAATGTCATGCTGATGGGCTTAATTATGATTCTGCCTTGATTTCCTAGGAGTACTGGAGGAAGTCAGTTGACTTTTTCACTTCACTTTCACCTTTGCAAATTGAGGCTAATGACAATTGCCCATCAACCTCAAAAAGACAGTGAGGATTAATAGCATAGTGGTTATTGTGCTGTGAATATTTAAAGTCCATTCCTACTTCAAATGTTTGTATAATTATTTCAAACCCACGGAGGTGTGTGCCTCAGAACAAATCTCACAGTCGATTTCTCAGTGTCTTTGATCAAAGAAAGTGTTTCAGGGACACAACAATAGGGAAAATGTAGTTTCAATTAATGGTTTCTTTAACAGTCTATGGTCTGTGACAGCATATTTTTGTGCAGAAATCTCTACCACTAGTGGACCTTACTCCCTCCAGCTTTTCTTATGAAAAGTGACATGGGCATGTGTTCAAGACAACAGCAGTGACGTCAGTTGGACCACCACATCCACTGCTAGTGACTTCCATACCTTGTTTTCTCTATATCCTGGCTGCTTTTATTTGGAACAAGCATGAGGGTTACTGTATTGATGTGGCTGTGTTTTGCCTGACTGATATGAGTGCTGGAGTGTTTGCATTTGATGCTGTGTACATGACTGTACTAATGGTGCAATGTTATTTGTCTGGTTGCCAGAGGGATTGTATTGCCCTTGTCTGATAATTTCACCTGATCTTGGACTGATGTTAGCTGGCTTCAGGGCATTTTAATTATCAGCACACTGGCTATTGGGCTGACCATCTCATCTGCCTGCTGGCACCATTTATGTTTGTCTCAGCCTATAAGATCTTCCTCATTAACTTCTGCAATTATATTCAGACAGAAAGTCCTAGGAACTCTTCCAGCTAATCCCCATTTTGGCTGCTGACCAAATAAGGCTTTATATGACACAACTCTGGTTGCTTCATTTGTATGGTATTGATCTGCCATTAGGCAAAACACAAGCCAGCATTTCACTGAGATTCTGGTTTTGCAGCACTATTTATTGCTTTCATTGCTGTTGCAGATGGAGTTCCCACCTGGGGAGTGGACCCCCTGGTTTTTCTCAGTCTCTGCTTCTAATTAAAATAATGAACTTCAAAGTGCTTGCAGTATGCAAGCTGCAACAGCGGAAGTTTAGGCTCGAGGTGAGGAGAAAGTTCTTCACCGAGAGAGTGATTCATCATTGGAATGGGCTGCCCGGGGAGGTGGTGGAGTCACCGTCCCTGGAGGCGTTCAAGAGGGGACTGGATGTGGCACTTGGTGCCATGGTCTAGTCGTGAGGTTTGTGGTTACAGGTTGGACTCGATGATCTTCAAGGTCTCTTCCAACCTTGGTAATACTGTAATACTACTGTAATGATTAGACCAAAACTTAAGAAACTATCTCTTAGCAGGAATATTTCCATTTATTGCCTTCCCTCTAATCCTTCTTTATGAAAAACATCACTATGGAGTCACAAGGAAACATGTAGACAGAATTCTTTCATGCCTCTTCTCAGTCCAAGTTTAGATCTGGAAAGAGTCTATCATCTATGCAGATACTATGAATTAGTGGTCTGTTTCTGGCAACAGTGAAAATGAAGCATCCATCCTGATTTGTCAGTGTTGCCAATGGCTTTTGACATAGTTACCATGTGACAGTAATAACTTTGTGGACATTGATGTCAGATAATGAATTTCCTCAGAAGCAAACTGCAGTTTTGCCCCATAGCTTTCCCATGTGGAGCTGCATTCCTTACTAGGAAAAAAATGACTGAGCAGACTGCTTGTATAACAGCACTTTCAGTACCATACAGTATGCTGACAGTATTTGGGGTTGCAGTCATTTTGTGCTTCATTCTCATTAAGGTGAGACTGGGACTTGATGGCTGAAAAGTCTAACCAGAGAGGCAAAAGATTGGTGCTCACTGAAAACTGCACCTGAAATACTAGGGGTTTTCCCTAAAGTAAAATTTCCTCTAGTCTGAATCTCCTCTCTTTTAGTTTAAAATCCTTACCCCTGGCCCTGTTGCAACAGGCCCTACTAAAAAAATTACCCACGTCTATTTTTATAAGCCCATTTTAAGTACTGAAAGACTGCAATGAGATCTCCCCAGAGCCGCCTTCTCACCAAGCTGAACACCCTCAACTCCCCCTGCCTTTCTTCATGGGAGTGGTATTGCAGCCCTCTGACCATTTTTGTAGCCGTCCTCTGGACCTGCTCCAACAGGTCCATGTCTTACTTAGCCTGAGCAGTCCACAACTGGACACAGTACTCCAGGTGAGTCATCACTGGGGCAGAGTAGAGGGGGAGCATCACGGCTCTGTGTTGATGAGTTCAGCTGAGTCTGGCTACTCTGTGAATTCCTGAGAATAGCAATAGCAGTGTTTGGGGCTTTTGTTTGCCTTTTTGCCCCTTTCCTGTTGCAACTGCTAAGAACACAGCAGGAGAGTTTTTTCTCCAACTGTGGCTCTTGCCACAGATACCTATGTCTCTGTCACTCTGAGACTCATTTTGTATGATTCTTCTCTGAGGACATCTCAGAAGTAGTAAGTAGGATAGTTGGCTACTGTCACCTTTTACGGAGTGTCTTAAGCTGACAGTGAGGTAGTTCATGAAAAATACGTGCAGAGGTGTTCAGTTGAGCATCTTTAATTGTCAAAGTCACTCCATTGTGACTCCTGATGATTTAAACTTTGGCTTCTTAAACTATTCAGTTGCTTAATTCACAGTATTCACAGTATCACCAAGGTTGGAAGAGACCTCAAAGATCATCAAGTCCAACTGTTACAATGTCTTGCTGATTGCAAGGAGGAAATATGGAAGCATATCATGAGAAACAGAGTAACATGAGAAGACCATGTCAAATATAGTTCCTCATACATAATCATTGTATGTTCATAAAGAGTGAGATTCATCCTGGCACAAATAAGGCATTCAAGTCTGATAGTGAAATCTCTTCAAGTATTGCAAATTTGAAGCAGCATCCAAAATTGCCAGATAATGTTCAATGCTGCACTAAGAAAGATTTGAACCTGTTGTATTAGTTGCCCTCCTAGCCACTAAATCAAGCACACATTTCTATAGCACATTGAGACATGAGGCTGGTTAGGAACAAGAAAACCTAATTTTTGCAGTGAGGATATTTTGCTTCCCATTATTTATAGCAGGAGTCAGCAATAAGTCCTGACTGGATTTGGAGGTCACAGTGACATTTCTTCTGTGGATGGGTGATTCAGCCTAGAGATGGGTCTTCCTGTGGATGAAAGCTGTGAAGTGTTCAGCTGAGGGTACAGTATTTCTGCCACTGCTGGGATATGTTGAATGGAGTGAAAAATTAGAAGATGCTGAAACAGCTGCCACCTGCTTTGTGCTGGGAGCTTTTGAGGTAGTAAAATCTTCTGTGTAGGGTAGCCAGAGTCTGTGGTGTGATCTATCAGTGGTATCAAACAAATTGAGATGGATGTAAAGAAAGAACAAATTCTTAAGGTAGAAGGAACCAAGCCATGTTTTTTTATTCAAAAAGCACTGAATTGCATCCAAAAGACAGACATTTTTCCTTAGTCTCATTTTTGGGTGGAAATAGTCACTCTGTGGCACTCAGCAGCATAAATTTAAAATCTCTTATGAATATGGCTAAGATATTAGGTAAAAGAAAATGACAACCTGCTGGCCACCATCAGAACGTGATGAATAAGGTTTTCAATCCTGCTAAAATCAAGTCATCCATTTGGAAAGCAAATAGATCATTTGTGCAGACAGCAGACTGCAGCTCTTGGCCTTTCTTACGGACAGGGTGACATAAGGAGTCTCAATGGCATGTGCCTGGATAACTGAGCATAATGTCATTTATAGAGACCTGCATGAATGCAGTCTAGGTAGGAGAGGATAGGGACAGCATGAGCCGTAGTTAGAGCTTCACTGCTGCAGCCCCCACCACAAGCTGTTACTCCTTGTCTTTCAGTAGTGTTAATCCATACTGATGTAACCCCTGCCTAGCACTGAACCACATCCTGTGCCCTGCTGCAAAACCCCTACCTGTCTGCATCAATACTGCCATTTTCTCTCAGGTAGGGGCCTTTAACTAGGCAGGTGAAACAGCATCTTTGGATGTTTTGCTGCAGAAAAAACCCATGAGTTGAGTTCTGCTTCACCTAAGGTATAAGAAGGAAAGAGATTTCTGACAGCCAAGCCAAAGGTGAATATTACCCTGTCTAAAAGCACTAAGTGTTTAAGAGCTGTGTATTTAAAAGTCACCATTTTACACTATTTCAAATATTAAAATACTGTCGTGTTTTCAGCAGATATATAAATATGTTAAATTTGGGCTGAGGATTCATGAGGTTTCTGAAGTGAGAGAGTTTCAAGGCAGTTGGCAGCGAGACTTTCAAGGCAGTTGCTGTGTGCTAAGCTTAGCCTCGGAGCGATTCCTGCAGCATGGAGACAGTGCTGCGCTGGTGCTCTGACACTTGAAAAATCTCACTCAAGTCTTTAGAACATACATATTTTGTGTTCACAGGTGCTGGACTGCAGCAGCCTATTCACTTAATCCTGCTTATGCTGCAATCAGCAGGAAAAATTGTACCTTGAAAAGCAGTTCTGCTCAACGAGAACAGGATTAGGTAGTCATTAGAGAAAATTAAGACAGCTCAGAACTGGGAGAGACTAGCGTTTCTGCTGCTACTAAGGACTGCCATACTAAACCAATATGAACAGTTCCTCTAGGGACAATTTTATGTATCTTGTATTTACAGCAAAACTGAGTTGCCTTCCCAGGTCAGCTGCAGTTGGTTTTGCACAAGCAATATATATATATAGATATAGATATAGATATAGATATAGATATAGATATAGATATAGATATAGATATAGATATAGATATAGATATAGATATAGATATAATTGTTTGTGCCCAAACTGTTTGCATGCTATAATTGGAATATCTTGCAGCAAAACAGCTTTCAATTTATATAAATATTTTAAACCACAGTCATCAGACTTCTGGCTGGTGCAAAATGTCAGAACTTCTTTGAATTCAAAGTAGCTGTGGCAATTTTTAGCAGCAGTGGGTCTCCCATTAATTGGAACTCCTGCTGTTCCTCAAGGTGTCAGCTTGGCTTGTATTTGTTTACAAAGCTCAGTTCGAGCAACTAAGCTGCATGCTTAGGATGTACAAAGAAGCTGCAAGGGCTGACTGCCCCTGGAAATTAACCATCTCATTTGGGTGGCTAAACGAGTCACAGAATCACAGAATTGTCTAAATTGGAAAAGACCTTTTAAGATCATCAAGTCCAGTCATTAGCCTAGCACTGACAAGTCATTGACTCAACCATATCCCTAAGCACTACATCTACTGACTCTTAAATACCTCCAGGTGTGGGGACTGAACCACCTTGTTGGGCAAGCTGTTCCAATGCTTGATAACCCTTTCAGTGGAGAAATTCTTCCTAACACCCAACCTACACTTCCCTTGGCACAACTGGAGGCCATTTCCTCTTGTTCTATCACTTGTTACTTGGTGGAACAGAAGACCATTATACTTATTTTAATTAGCCACAACTGAAAAATATGTCAATGCTGCAACTTTTCTGTTTATAAACAAATAACAATACACATGCTCTCTTGTAAAGATAATTTATTCTTAGTGTTTGTAAAATATTTTGAGATACTGCTCTGGGAGAGGTATTTTAAATGCAATCATACAGGAGATTTTTGGATGACACTGATAAATGCTATTAGACTGGAATGGGTTGGAATAGAATAGAATAGAATAGAATAGAATAGAATAGAATAGAATAGAATAGAATAGAATAGAATAGAATAGAATAGAATAGAATAGAATAGAATTAACCAGGTTGGAAAAGACTTTTGAGATCATCAAGTCCAACCTATCACCCAACACCATCTAATCAACTAAACCATGGCACCAAGTGCCTCATCCAGTCTCCTCTTAAACACTTGTAGTGATTGTGACTCCACCACTTCCCTGGACAGCCCATTCCAATGGCTAACAACTCTCTCTGTGAAGAACTTCCTCCTCACCTGGATCCTAAACTTACCCTGGCACAGCTTGAGACTGTGTCCTCTTCTTCTGGTGCTGGTAGCCTGGGAGAAGAGACCAACCCCCTCCTGGCTACAACCACCCTTCAAATAGTTGTAGAGAGCAATAAGGTCTCCCCTGAGCCTCCTCTTCTCCAGGCCAAGCAACCCCAGCTCCCTCAGCCTCTCCTCATAGGGCTTGTGCTCAAGACCTCTCCTCAGCCTCGTTGCCCTTCTCTGGACATGTTCAAGTGTCTCAATATCCTTCTTAAAATGAGGGGCCCAGAACTGGACACTGTTACTCAAGGTGTGGCCTAACCAGTGCTGAGTACAGGGGCACAATGACTTCCCTGCTCCTGCTGGCCACACTATTCTTGATGCAGGCCAGGATGCCGTTGGCCTTCTTGGCCACTTGGGCACACCGCTGGCTCATGTTCAGCCAGCTGAACAGTATTTTCATGCAAATAGCATTACAGAATGCAAGCCTTTATAAATCCCAGTACAAAAAGTATTCCTATCAATTTCTGAATGCTTTTGTATACAGCGTAATTTCAAAGTTGGCCCTTTAGTCACTGACATTTAGGTTGCTTTTCCTGTAAACATGCTGTTAACACTTCTTTAAAATATTTGCATTATCGATCCTCCAGGCCATCTGAGTCTAGAGTGACGTAAGCTTTGGCTGCATCTTCCTCATTAACTGAGTGCTTGTTTCATTCCTAATTTATTAAATACATTCAGCCAGTGCCATGCAGCTTCATACTCAATTTCTCTTGACAAATTGTCAAACGCCCTTAAAGTCGGCTGCATTCGTGTCACGTTACCATCTGCCATCAGCACTTTTCAAAGCATGGTTGAAATAAACAGCTCAGAAGATGGGCAGCCTGTAGAAATTTTTGCTTGGTAAGGTTGCATTTTAATTTTTCCTGTTTAAAATCATTTGAACAGATGATGTAAGCAAGCTGTAAAAAGGCACCCACTTGTGATTGACTAAGTAGATCTGAGACAAATCCTCAACTGTATCCAGGAAGTATTAGGTTGTGCAGCGAGAGGAGATTTTTCAAGCAGCTGTGGCCTCCTCTTCCCAAGACACCTGGGCTGGATACTGATTAGATCATGAGAGAATAACTGTGATTCATGCCACTGAAATAAGGTCACTGAACTCAGCTTTACCAGGCTCTATCTTGTCCGGTGGGAGGACCCCTTCCAGCCTGCTCCGGGAGTGCTGAGGGGCTTGTCTGGGAGATGGCTACATCAGCAGATAGCTGCAGGGAGAGACATTCAGAGTGCAAAGAAGAAAATGAGCCTTGAGTTGCTTGAAATGCATCAATTGCCAGCAGGCACTGACTGTGACATTGCTGTCTTGGGAAAGCTGCTTCCTTCAGTGAATGCCTCCTGCAGATGCTCCACTGCATCCATAGCTTCACCTCCCACTGTGAAGCATCCTACTGATCCTTGCTTCTTTCCAGACACTACTTATATAGGATTATATATACAACAACCTTATTTGACAATGTAGTCATGGATTTTACTAGAATAAAAAGCAAATCCCAGTATTTCACCTTTCAGTCATGTCTCCTGCAGGGCCCATTTATGGTGCTTTGGCCATTTATCATTCAGGTACTCTTTAAAATTTGCTGTATGTTTAGAGAACCTAGGGTTAAACAGGTGGTATCCCTCCATGTGATGTGACTTCCAAGTGACTGAGCAATTTCTGAGGTTTTCAAATCCTTGTGGGAAGGATTTACAGAAAGCCTTTTTGAAGGTCAAGGTCTCTGCTTCTGCCTCAGTGACTGCAGCAGTGGTGCCAGCGGTTCTAGGATGATATGCCGTGCAATACAGCTGCAGTTTAAACAGAGCTATCATTGCATGTGTCTCTGAGATCTGCTAGTGAGTTGTGTTGTTTCTGTACATTCTGCTTGTTCCAGGTGAACAACATCCCCAGTACTAAGTAGTGAAACAGCAATGCTGCTGTCTGTAAAGACAAAGTCAGAATTTAATCAGGATTCTGCCCAGGATTCAGGGCAGTGTTTTGCTATCTAACATGCCAGTCACACAGAATTTATGAGCTAAAGTTCAGGAAGGGGATTCAGGAAAATGTCAAAGCTGTTTAAATAGCTAAGACATTTAAGTTTTCCTGGCAAAACTCTACCACTTGCCTAAAAGATTGTTATTAAATGCTCCCAGCAGAGATCCTGCCTTTGTTGGAATGAGCTTTTAGGGACCGGTCTGTGCCTTTATACCATTTAGTATTCCGAAACAGGTATTCTGAGACCTGACTTCATGGGGGAGATCTCCTTTGCTACACGTGCTCAGGCCAAGGCTGAATCCTCTGAACTGCATTTGCAGATGGTGCTGAGCAGTGCTAGCAGGTGATGCTTTCCACCATCCCAGGAACCACTGTGCATATGGAGATTTTTTGAGCTGATAAAGCAGCTGCGGCTGAGGCTGTAGATGATTACACAAGTCTAATAAGTACTGTGAGTAGTTGAGTCCTGTGTCTGAATCTGGGCCCCTCAGTTTAGGAAAGATGTTGAGTTGCTGGAACATGTCCAGAGACGGGCAGTGAAGCTGGTGAGGGGTTTGGAGCACAAGCCCTAGGAGGAGAGGCTGAGGGAGCTGGGGTTGCTTAGCCTGGAGAAGAGGAGGCTCAGGGGAGACCTTCTTGCTCTCTACAACTACCTGAAGGGAGCTTATAGCCAGGTGGGGGTTGGTCTCTTCTCCCAGGCAACCAGCACCAGAACAAGAGGATACAGTCTCAAGCTGCACCAAGGGAGGCTTAGGCTGGATGTTAGGAAGACATTCTTCACAGAAAGAGTGATTTGCCATTGGAATGTGCTGCCCAGGGAGGTGGTGGAGTCACCATCACTGGAAGTGCTTAAGAGGAGACTGGATGGGGTGCTTGGTGCCATGGTTTAGTTGATTAGATGGTGTTGCATGATGAGTTGGACTTGATGATCTCAAAGGTCTTTTCCAACCTGGTTAATTCTATTCTATTCTATTCTATTCTATTCTATTCTATTCTATTCTATTCTATTCTATTCTATTCTATTCTATTCTAAATGCTGCAGAGAGCCTTTTCTGCCTGTTGCCTGTATTTTAGCTCTGGGCATTAGTCTATTGAAAACAGAACCAGTCTTCCCATGCAGGTTGCATTTCATGTTTTAGTTTCTGGTTTCTTTGAGATGCTGAGCTGCTCTGCTGATATAGGCATTTATAGTGTTGCATTGGGCAGAATTTGGTTCCCTCTCCCATGCTGTTCTCCTATGGCTGTCTCAAATTCCCAGCAGTGTTTGTGATGTTTGCTACTCAAGTCCCTAGCCTGGTCCTCTGGCTCACTTCTTTGTGGTATAGGGAAATCAGTTGCTAGGTTTGGATGCCAAATCGTTCAGGTCATTTGTTCAATGCCTGCCTCTCTGCTTCATATGGACAGAAGTCCAAAGGATGGGTCATGTGTTAACCATTGCTGTGACCCATACTCAATGAAAGTCAGAGTTTTACCACCTTTCCTGGGCTTTGGGCAAGCACCCTAGTGTGACCTTTTCAGCAGCAGAGGAAGTATCCCTGTCTGGAATCACTCTGTAAGGGGCTGGGCAGCGGCACTGTCATCTGTGCAGTTTTATCTGTTGCTGTCTGTGAAAGGCATATCTGCAGTTAGTACATGTAGACTTTCTAAGTGATAGTGATTAACACTTTTAACTGCTTGTAATTATTTGTGGGGAGATGGGGAGTTATTTTAAATGAATGAAATTTAGATGGGTAAGAATTTTTATTTCTCATCAAGTTTTTCATACTGTAATTCTGCAGGCAGCAGTAATTGTGAAGTGAGGTATCGCCGTAACACAGGGGCTGCAGATTTGGCTGAACTAGCTTGACTCTCGCATAGAAGGACTCTGTTTTATTCTGAGTAATGGAAAAGGCAGGATTGTGCAGTGACAGCAAGGATTAAGAGTCAGATATTAAAGTACTAGCTGGTTTGCTACTATTGAAACCTTACTTCTGCAAAGATTTCTGTTCCTCTATTGAGGAGCACGTTATTCTTCAGTGGGAGTTTTGACTAAGTGTGGTATTGAGAATACAGTCCTTTTTTGGTTTGTTTTGATGATGATGATGATGAAAGAATGGTTTGTGCCATGCATACTTAAGTTTTAAAATGCTTTCCTCTATGACAGAGTGAAGCACTGTCTAGGATGAGTACGAGTGATCTAGCATGGCTCTGAGGTATAGAACTGTAAACGTAGTCACCGCTGCAACGTTCAGGATCTCAGTTACAACATTTCTAAGGGAGATACAGCACTGCCAAGCAGATCTCCTGATCAGAAGGAAATTACTTATTTCCACATTCTGAGGGGGACCTGGATAACAAAGCAGCAGAGAAAGCAGTGTGAAACTAACCTGGTTTTACATGGCCTGCTAGACATGATGAGGACAATAATGTGTTAAGTTTATAAACAATACGGTTTGATTTCGGAGCAATGATTGCAGCTTAAATCCACATTTACTTCTTCATCCTTTTTATTTCCATTTCTCTGTTGTGCTGTGAAACTGTCTATGGATATGGCTAATAACCCAGCTAAATAACCCTCTCATGAATGGGTTTCATTTATTTATTTATTACTCTAGGATTACTATCAACCAGCTGCAGCTTCTCTAAATGACTGGGGGAAATTTTTGCTTGGTAATCTTTAATGCTCCAAAAGAGAAATTCAACCATTTGGCAAGCGAGAAACCTCTCTTCTTCCAACATGGAAATTAAACAGGAAACTTACATTACTTGTCAAAAGACGAATTACCAAGGTATTTTTCATTCATCTTGAGATTATCCAGGTCAAAGTAGACATTAACTTGAAAATCCTGGGGGAAAAAAAAAACACCAGTTTTAAGTTGTCAGGTAACATCTTCATCCAAGATAAAATAAGGTTAAAAAAACCCCAAACAAAAACTTCCTGAGGATTTTAGCATAAGGACTTGATCTCGTTCAATGAGCTTTAGAGTTCATACCTGAGAGACGTTACAGCTTACAGGAAATAGTATGAAGCTGCTTTTGCGGATAGACTGATTGATAGGGCTTCCCATCTGCTTTAAAGTAAGACTGTGCCTAAGTGGCTCATTGAATTGAGACTGATATTCCTTGAGATACATTTCATTTTTCATGGGAGTGATCACTCCTTACTGTCAAAGCAACTGTTTGTGTTGCTGCCACCCAGTGTGACAGTTAGACGTAGAGGCCTGAAATGAGACCTTGGTTGTTGAAGAAAGGAAGAGTTTTGACACTGCCATTGTCGACAGCAGTCTCAAGCTTCATAGCTAAGCCATTTTCAGAATGGCTCAATGCCAAAGAAATAGCATTTCTAGGATGCTCTTTCATCTCTGGCTCAGTCCCAACATCCTTACAAAGGTAAAAATTGCATTCAGTGTACTGGAAACTAGTCTGTAAAGTGTCAAGGTTACCTTTCTGAATGGGGCAAACAAGCCAAAAGCACAGGCTTTGTAACGAAAAAGCTGAGTAGGAAAGAAATCTGTAGTAAATATGACTGGTTCAAAAGCAATTGCTTCCAAGAACAAAAGGGACAAATGAACAGTTTCATTCCAATTTTGCAATTGCTCCTCTCCCTCTGGAGTGTGAACCATAATTAGAGCACTTATACAAAATCACATTTGTCAGCCTGGCTGCTGAATTCCCCTTATAGCTTTATCCACAAAGAGCAATATGTTATCACTCTCTCTACAGCCTACAGTTCTCATCTTCACTTCAGGGACAGACAAGCAATTAGTTTATCTGTATGGAAAATCTTGAATATATGTAACCACAGTGAAGCTAGGTGAAGTCAGGTCTACTCACAAGCAGTTTCCAGACTTCGTGACCACCCAGCTGAGACCTGTCTCAGTTCCAGCAGGAGCTATTTGAAAAACTTAACAGAAGACACTGATGATAATCCCCAAACTGACATTTGTCCCACAGATGGGCCAGTGTTGTTAGGTACAATCCAGAAGCTGTGAAATACTTTTGTCTGTACCTGCTTGCCAGGAAAATATCTCTCCTTGTGAGTGAGAAAAAAGATTTCCATTCTAAGACCAGGAGGGAGCTGTCTCTAGAGAGGGCAAATCACAAGCCCCAGTGGCTTCTGGTGCCATAAGATCTGATGGAGCCATGCAACCAGAGGATCTCTTTTCCCCAACCTTTCTGTGAACGGTTTGAAGGCGTTGCATCCTCCCATAATTGATGAGGGGAAGATGTCATTGACAGACATAGCTCTTGCTGAAACGCACTCAGCCCTAACAGACAGAGCTTGACAAGATTAAACAAATTCAGAGAGAGAAACTCTGTCTTTCTCAATCATGTATTGTCCCTGAAGAGCAGTATTTAAGCCACTTGCACCTCACAGATACTCCTCTCCCTTTGGAGATGAATCATGCTTCAAGCATATGCTGCCACTGCTATACATCTCTCTGTAGATCCACAAGCAAGCCTGGGCAGACACTTCTGGCAAGTGTCTATTCACCAGGAATGTACATGTCTGGTAGGCATGGATAGGGACCACTGAACAAGAAAAAAGGAATAGAAAATTCTATTACTATGAATAGATATTAGTATAGTTATGTACCATTAGAATATGTGGCTGTTGAAGCTCTTAGAAATAAAGATAGGCAGTCATGCACTTAAGGAGGGACAAAGGTTCCTCAGAGGAGATGAAGGCTACATAAATGCCTTGGCACATTAGTTATCAACTGATTTTAAAATGGCATATAGTGACTGTAGTTCTTATAATAAATACAGATGCAATACATACAGATTTGTATTGTAATCTATCCTGCCTACCCTCTGCCATCCAATCTTAATTCTCTCTGGAGACCTGAAATAAGAAACCTGAACATGCACAGAAGCAACCCCATCCTAGGACCATCTGTGGCTCTTTCTTGCCTGAGTTTCAGTGCACTCCCAGCAGCCTTGAGTTCATGCAGAAGCAGTGATTCTGTGCTTTAGCTGTTGTACTGGCAACCTCCTTCTGGATGTACAGGTCCAAAAATCTCTCTTAGGTATTTCTCTGCTCCAAAAAAAGAGCACTTAAGGATGAGACAGAGGACACTAGGTTCACACAGCCTTTCTCGGTATGTTGTGCCTACACCACTGTGCTGCTAGCAATGCAGGATTTGTCTTCCATCCAGTGTTAGCATGACACATACAAACTTCCAAAGGAAAGGTCCTCAGGGCATCCTGCTTGTATCTCAGCATCCGGCAACTGGGCTGGGTTTGGTCTTCCCAGTGCTCAAGCTTCTGCTTGACCACAGTGTCTCCACATTTCCTCCAGCAAGGTTTCCCTGCCACCACCACCTCCTTCCTCCCACACACTGTGGGTGCCATTCAGACTGGGAGACAGGGTGGTCTCCCAGGATAGCAGGGAAGTGCCTGGAGTCACAGCTTTAAGACCCTAGGTCTTGCATTTCAGTTAAGAGTCTACTGTGCAAATGGAGCGGGACTCTAGAGCCTGCATCCCAAATTACAGATGTGCCTACAGCAGGTGATGAAGCTTCAGATGGGCAAGGCTCCTGGCACCTCTTTGTGCGTTGTTTGCCATTGAATGGATCTAGAGAGCATCACAGGCAGCCTGCAAGCTGTTAGCACTCTTCTTCAGCTTTACCTTACAATCCCTGTTTCTGGAGCCTTAGGCCATAACTTGTGTGGTATCTCTCTGAAATGCTCTATGTCAAAACTGCGTGTGTGATACGGTGACTGGCAGCATCTAGCACAGGCTGTCTGCATCTTGCCTCTTTCGTACAGGGGAATGCGTTTTCCCATCTGCTTGAAAAATCAGCCTGGGCCCACACTAAACACGTTCCAAATATAGAGTCAAATAAATCTGTGCAGATTGTTTATAATTTCCAGACAGAGTTTTATCATCATTTCACCAAAAAAAATAAAATAGTTTGGGTTGGTTGATAGAATTTTCTTGTTAAAATTCAAACCGTTCTGAAAAACCATTTCCACGCATTTGTTCACATTTGAAAGTGCCCCACAAACGTTTATCTGCGCTGCCAAAGGCTTTGAAATATGGAAATGAGAGGTTTATTTAGTGTGTGGCTCGAGCTTGTAAAACAGCTTAAGTCCTCATTCCTTCTAACATCTTAACAGCTGTGCAGTTTCTTACAAAATATGTTTTATCGTTTCAAGAAATGCTGTTAACCTCGCAGTTTTAAAACTGAATGAACAAGGCCTCTTGGACAAATTGAAAAACAAATGGTGGTACGACAAAGGAGAGTGTGGCAGCGGGGGAGGTGACTCCAAGGTTAGCCTCAATGTCACCAAAAGCGGGTAAACAGTATGTGAAGTAATTGGTGCATCTGCTGGGGTTTCACCTGCAAGACAACGGCTTCGCCGGTAGCGCAGCAGCACCGCCGGTGCCTGCGGCTGGCGTCTAGGTGTATGCAATTACTGTCAAAGCAAAAATATTCGCCTTTGTTTAAGCGCCCCAAGGGAAGCTCTTAAGCAGTCTCCGCTGGGAGATCTATCACTGGGCTCCAGAAACCTGCATCTTCCGAAATCGCGATGAGTCATTTCCGAGCTTCCTCTTGTGAACAAGCAGTTTGGAACATTCAGGAGCAAGTACCAGCTCAGACTATTTTTTCTGCAGTATGGTACTATCCCAAATGTTTTTCAGTGACAGTAGAGGGAATGGGTGAAAATCAGTGTGACTAGCTCCTAGCAGTAGTCATGGGCCAGGCTCAGGGATCTGATGTTGGCACAAACAATGCCAGCACAAATCACAGTTTTCAAAGGAGTAGTCCAAATAGGAGGACAAATTTCGGCTAAAATACCTTCATGCTGCTGTTTTCTGGTGTCTTACCAGCAAAGCAAAATCCATGGTGGTTCCCTAAGCAGAATTTGTCAGACAGGAGTTCTAGGCTGACAGCTTCTTATCCTTCCTGTATTTCCATATCTCCCATATGGTCAGTGCCACTACTTCCTTCCCTTGCCTCACAGCTTCCTTTTGGGAAACTGCCTTGTACTGAAAAGAAGTGAAGATGTAGCAGTGAAAGATGGTGAAGCAGGTGAGAAGGAAGCTACTAAAAATACCCCTTCCATGCCAAGCAGCATGTAATAACGTTTATTTATGTGCTTGTGTGTGAACAATATATAAGAGAATGCTACTCTGTTTGGGCACAGAGGTAGTCAGATATAAATGATGAAATTTGACTGATTGGTCATTCACAGTTTATATAGCTTTCCTTACAGTTGCCTACATATATTTTTTTTTCTGAGTATTTTCTCTCCTTTAGTGCTCCTCCTCTTTCATGCTGTGTCCTGGCCTCAGGGACCATCCTTTTGGCTGTTCTGCACTCACCCAGTATTGGTCCCTTAATCCTCTTCACTTTGCCTTTGATCCTGCTGTTCTACCTATTTTCCCCCCACTGCTCTGCTTGCCACCAGTCACAGTTTCAGAAATGGTCTCTATTTTCTCTTTCAAAGTGCCAGGGTTCATTAGACCCTATAGCACTTGCCTGCAAGTTGAGCAGACACCAACTTCTTGTAAGAAAGTTGACAAGTTAACCATAAATCTCACACGTTGTTACTATTATATCCTCCACCCAAGCCCTGAGCATTTGTGGGGGAGGGTGTTTATTTTATCTTTTTTAGTGCCACAGGCAGGGAGTCACATCATTAAACTACCTCCATTTTCTTAGAATACACTCCTCACAAACCTGCTGTGGTTGAAAGGTGAGATAAAAGCTAGGCAGAAAACTAAGGATGCTTTTCACTTACTTTCCCTGATGACCAGCCACTGATGCTTTGAGTCATGAAGCAGGAAAAGGGGAGCAGCTAATGGTAGCGAGAAAGACAGGGCTTCCCCAGGAAAATATCTGGAAGTGCTGAAGGAACAAGCTTGGTGTGATGGCAAGTGACAGAAAATAGGAGAGAGAGGGGGAAAAAGTAGAAAAGACTGGCAAGGAGCACAATCCACAGAGAAACAGAGAATCCATGAATGCAGGAGGCAGGAAAGAACACATTGCCAATGGAAATGAACCAGTAAGTGACACAGATAGTTTAGGATGCAGTAAAAAATATTGTGGGCAAGGCAGCAAAGGGTGAAGAACACAATGGAGTTCAGTCTGTGGTCCCAGGGCTATATACAACCTGCCAGGAGCATTCAGATGACCTGAGGCCTGTGTCCTGCCACCCTTTTTCCCAAGCACAGCTGAGTTAGTAGGCAGTAGCAGTGCTCCAGGGAAGCTCCAAGTCTGTCATGCACATGCCCTGTCCACATTCAATAGGACCATGCACAATACAAACAGACATTACCAGGCTTCTCAAATTCTGCATTGCAGCAGCATCTGATCTTGTTTTGGGGTTTTGTTTTGTTCTTTAAACTACAGCTACTTTGACTTCACAGCGTGTTAGCCATTTATCATTTACAAAATCCATTTCCTTATTCAGGAACCGTCTTACAGGTTTGGATCAATTAAGGTCAATAAGACCCTTTCTACTGAATTAATGGAGCTCTAAATGTTTTAATTTTATATGCTAGCAAATGATCATTAGTGGAAGAACCAGGACACCATGCACTGTTGCAAACCTGACAGCTACCAACGAGTTCTGAACTAAGCTCTTAAGTATTTCTAGCTAGTACTTCTTTTCACTGTATGAATTTGAGAAGAACAAATCCTAGGATTTGGTAGCAGCTGCAGTCCAAATTATAGGGTCTCCTACTGTCTCGAACAAGAATAGGAGCACCCTCTTATCTTGAAAGAAATACAGCACCTGAGACTTGACTGATAATTGTGCTGCTACTATTTGAGATTCCCTAGTCAGAGCAGGAGAATGCAGACCCGGAACAACCCTTCATGAACATACAGAGGACTGTAGAAACTGGGGAGTTTCATGAGATCTCAGCAACTCTCCAAAGGTTTGCATTGTTCTGTAAAAGAGTATTTCTCCTACCTCCATTCTGTGCTGTTTTGCTCGTTCCCTGTAGGGAACAATCTACCAGAATTCAGAAAGACAGTTCAGGTAGCTGCCCTGTTTGAACCACCAGTGGCTTAGCGACCTCAGTAGTTAAGTCATGTGTGAAGATAAAACTGAGGTCTCAAATGCATTTGAGTGCTTTTGCAAGTGTTACCTCAGGTCTCAAGTGTGTGCCATCATCATTTCACTTGATGCATGGGAAGGTATTTAAGCACAGTTCCTGCCACTCCATTGTGTTTACAAAAGTATGAGTGGAAGGAAGCTGTGCTGATGGAGCTCTGCTTTGGTCTCTGCTGGTAGCCCTCAGGAGAATATGGCAGTCCTTGTTTTTCATTCACCAGATGAGACTGGCCTTTTACTTCATTAGAGGCTCGGCCATGAGTGGGTAATGAAAATTCTCCTAAACCATACTCATGATTGCATTTTGAAAATCCTTGTCTACCAAAATTCTGTATTGGTTTCACAATCAATCAGTATTGTTATTTCAGTTCTGTAATTGCCCACTCCTTGCCCTGAACACAACTAACTCAGAACTTCATTAATGCCATTTTAAAGCACTGTGATTTTGCTGATATTGCTGGCACAAGATCCAGCCCCAGGCTCTTAAAAAGGAGCCCTTCCAACAGCAAGTGACTGATGACAGGATAGAAGGAAATGAGTAAGAAACTGAGAGAGGAGGTGGAAGGGCTGAGAACATGATGAAAAGGTAGAAAATCAGTGTCTCTCTGCCCAAGTCAGGCTGCACTGGCACTGACTTCAGCATGTGGGTCACAGAATATTTTTAACTGCTACATGGCACAAGTGCTTCTCCATAGATAAATGGTAATTTTAGGTATTATTTCTCATTCATTATCCTTACAGGAAATCAAGGCAGATGGCTTCCATTTCTATACAACAGCAGAGATCCTTGGCAGCTGTACATTGGAGAAAATACACAGACTTGCACAAACTCTTGTCAGTTTACTCTAGTTGAAGATTTAGCCCTACATTAGAAATTCAGAAATTCACTAAGCAGCTTGGGGAAAAAAAAAACACCAAACAAATATAGAGTAAATTTTCCATTGTAATATTACGTATACAAGACTGAACTTGATGGGAAATTAAACTCCCAAGTGCTGAAACTGCCTTCTGTATACGAGTTAAACACTGTGCTCTTACTCATGTACAGCAAATCATGCTGATCTGTATTTTCTGCCACCTTTAATGTCAGTGGGACTATTGGCCAACTGATGGGGTGAGCAGCGTAGTAACAAGTTGCATTGTCCAACTTCATGACTGGCACAGTCAAAATTATGCCTGTTTTCAAAGAAAGGAGAGATGCCTACATAAGCAACTTGCCCAGAAAGCCAAGGTGATCTGGGCATTCATCTCCAGTGGGGAGCTGTTGAAAATTTCCTGCTGTAAGGCAAAGGGAAAAAAAAAAGGGGGGGGGGGGGGAGGGGATGAAAAGGGGGGGGGGGGGGAAAGAAGAGCCTAACTTTGCTACACCTGCAATCACTACTGTGACTGCAAACAGTAACATATGTTGCTATTCTTAAATAGGTAAGCAAAAATCTTCCTTTTCCACTGCTTGTTTTGGACCATGTATATTCCCCATCGCAGATGGTTGATTCGAAGTGGGACAAAAATCCCTGTTCTGAGGGTGCAAAATATTTTTAAATTTGAGTGAAAATATATTGAAAATATTTTAAAATTTGGTTTTAGGTTTAGCAGGGACTGCTTCTCACTCCTCTCAGCTAGGACTGGCTGAAGGGGACATGTAAAGGACACACCATGTCTCAATTCACACATCCTGGCTAAGGCACGCCACAAAATGAGAGGCAGAGGGCAGGTTTCACCAAACTTTGCAGCACCTTGATTCAGAAAGTGTTCCAGCAAAAATAATGGAAAGGAGAAACAAGGGCCTGGCCTCAGGCTCACCATTGGCCATATGCCAGTGAAAAGTGGGAATTGCCTCATCTCTACTGGCTGTTGCCATTGCATTTAGTTATAAATTGAGGACAGTGTGGCAATTTTAAGCATGACATTGATTGCTTTTCACAAAGGAAAACCTAAGAGCTTCCTTGCAGAGACAATGCAGAAGGGATGACATTAAAGGAACTGCAGCTGCAAAGAAGAAAATACCTCTGCCTGTATCAAACTTTATGCACCTAAACTGTTAGACTGAAAAAAAAAAAATAGGGCTGGGAGACATCTGTTTTCTGACTTGTCCCAGCTTGCTGCTGGTCTTGACAGTTCATACAGAGCCCTAATTATCACTTCAGTTTAAGCTGCCACAACTCCACAGGCTTCTGATTGACCATGAGAGAACAGTACCTGAATGTCCCTCGTCAAGCTGCTGGGACTTAGGAGCACTGAACTGTGGCTCAGTGCGAATACATGACATGTTACAGATGATGGCTGTCCAAATAATATTAATTATTTCAGGCTTTTACTAGAAGCAAATAGAGGATCATATTGGGAGGAAACTTGCCAGCATCCCAAACTGCTACCCATTCATTTCACAGTTGTGGGGCTCTCATATTTCACCATCAACCTGCACAACCTGCTGCCAGGAAGCCTGAAGACAAAATTTATGTTTGAGTAATGTAAAAAGTAAAGAAATAGGCATTTTCTGTTCTAGTTCCATATGACTTAATTATGGGGATTTGGAGAGCGAACAAAGCATTTCCTTTATTTAAAAGGGTCACTTTAGAGTACCTAGAAATCCTCTCACACAACACTAGTTGTCAAAAGTTATCAATTCTCTGAGATCTCAAGGCTTCCTAAGTAGTAAAGGAAAAGAGGTGGGCATCTTGAGAGCATGCTTCATTCTTTGTTAAGACTGGTAACTATGTCCACCTTCTCGAGGTACCTATCTTTTCCCCTTACCTGCAGGGAGGCCTAGACAGACAGTCAAAGCTTGGGGCATAAATTACAGGTGAAGAAACTGAGATGAAGTGAATCCCCTGCTTTATGTATACATATAAAGAGTAATCAGAATGTATGATCAGGTCCTGTGCCATATACTGTCACCAGAAGGCTATCTGTCACAGGCTATTTCTTTTATCTACCTCCTTCTCTGATATATATTGTATTTTCCTGCACACCTGCACATAAATAGATATCCATATGCCTACTGCATTAAGAATTGGACAGTCTGCGATTCAAAGTGGAAATGGCATAAAATGAATCTGCTATTTAATTCCAAAGATTTTTAGCAAATAGAGTGGTACAGCTGCATGAAGTTTTATTACCATAATACTCTAAAATTGTTCACTGAGTGTAAGCAACTTCAGTGTAAGCCCACAGCAGTTCACGACTTTGAGACATCAGATTAAGTTTCATCTCAATATTAAACTCGGTTACGTCACCTGCAGCCAATACCACTAGTAAGCAAAGATATTCCAAGTAGTAATTTATCAGCAGCCTGGGACCCTTAAAAGGCTTATGTGAATAAGTATGATTTAAGGAAAAAAAACTCCCCATTTGAAAATAATGTTGAAACAGGAAATTAAATGGAAAGATTGATTGACGTGTTCTTAGCTGAGGATAAAGGCATCACAGCTCTCCCCCTAAATTCTCTGCATGCAAACCTCCTGATTACAGGTCTGTGCCAAGTGGTTGCAGGCAGCAAACTGCACAAAGTATCTCCTTTCTCTTGCCAGGCTAATTTTGAGGGCAGTAAATGAAATAGCTGTAGCCAAGTCACATTATTAGTTTTGTATGCATGCAAATTGCAAACGGATTGAAAGCGGGGAACATAAACGAGTCTGTTTCTGAAGTCATACATCCAGTTGCATTGTATATGTCTCTGAAAGGTGTGTTGTTAAGATGCCTGAGCCAATAGTTTTGGGTTCACAGTAATTGCATACTATTTATTTACAAATCTTCCCCAGCAGTATGTGCCTGTTACCTAAAGCGATGGAGCAGGTCCCGGTCATATGTCTGTCTCTAAACCTGGGCCAACAGTACATGACATAGCACCCACTGTGGCCTCTGCTCTGTCACTTTGCAATGCGATTCTATGTAGTTTTACTTGAATAACATAAAATAACATATATAATGTTATTTATGTTATTTTCCACGTGAAGAACTCCTGTAAACCTTGCCGTTTTGAAACTCAGTGAGGCAGGCGTCTTAGACAAGCTGAAAAACAAATGGTGGTACGATAAAGGTGAATGTGGACCCAAGGACTCTGGAAGTAAGGTCAGTCGCTGCAGTTCGGGACCTACTATCGTGTTCACAAAGCAGTAGAGGAAGTGATAAACAAAATTGCTTATAAATAAAATCAGCAGCCGTAGACACGGAACAAGTCGGCTTCGCCCCATCGTGCTGGGGCTCACACTTTAATTTAAAGAAGCACTATTGCTTTTTAAGCTCTTCTGCGCTACAAATCACCAAACGCCATCCTGCCTATCCGAGGCATCTGCTGGAGACTTGCAGTGCAGGGCTTTTGTTTTTCGGGAGGCAGGCTGGGTTAGCTGTTTCCTTCCTGCCTAGGGGGGGAGGGACTTTTACTTAGGAAATGTCCCTTCGTGCCTTCTCCTTTTGGAGCTGGCCTCCCTCAGCAGTTTTCTGAAAAGGAGAAGTGCTAGTGGGAAGGATTGCCTTTCATCGCCGCCCGGGGTGGCTGTGCCTGGCTGCCTTTGGGAAGGTCTCTGGTTCCTTGGGAACCGAGGAAGACTTAACTTGAGCTTTGAAGTGAAAGGCTTCCATAATTAATGGATTTCTACAGCTTTCAGTGTTTACCCTAGTCCATTCCCAAACAATAATCTTGACAGCTGCAGTGAGCAGAGCCTTCTCAATTTCTCTCTGTTTGCTTGCAAACACAGAAGCGGATATTTTCTGATGGCTGGGAAGCACCACAGTCAGTGCCAGCCCTGCATTCAGCAAAGCTGAAATTTCTTCACAGTAGCTGTCTCTCTGCCAGGCTGTGCTGTCCTGAGCTAAAAAATTATGATGGGCAGCAACCGTCTGCCGCTGGCATGTCCTGAGAGTTACCCTAATGGATGGAGAGCAGGTAAAATTAGCCTGGGAAACAAACTTCCAGCACATTTTCATTATTCTGGCAAGTGCTTTGGAGAAAGCACTGAGCATCAGTTAATATGATGGCAGAACAACCGTACAGGACAGATGAGAGAGTCTCAACCCACCACTTACATTAGGTCAGGTCCTTTTCTGTCCTGCCTCCTTCTTCTTTGCAAGCACCATGCTCGCAGTTACAGGAGGAATACAGTCACCTCCAAGTTAGTCAGTCCTTTTAGCCAGCTAAAAGAGAGACAAAGCAGATCTCAGCTATGAGCCCCAAACACCTCTGTACACCCCTGGGAAATGTTGCTGCGCTAATCTACTGATTGCACAACAAATAGTGCCTCTTTAAATTAAACAGCCAAATGTTTTGCATTCTTTGTAAGTTACAATTTCATAGAGATTACAATGGGAAGTTAAATGCTTGCCTTCCTTTAGGTAAAGATTATACAGTCTGCATAAGAATAAAGCTTTATGAGTACCTTAAGGCACACGATGTAGCATATGGAAGTCAATCCTGAGAGAGTTCCTTGAGAACTGTGCTAAAAATGCACATGGCTTTCAAATTAAAAAAGGATACCATTTATAACTAAGCAGTGAAGTATAGAGAAGTGTAGAACAGTTATTTACTACAATGTGTCCAAGAAGGTGATCAGTTCTCAAATGATGTGCGTTCCATAATTTGCTAAAGAAAGTTCTCACTGTTGTCTAAATTATGAGTAATGTAAGATTTCATAAACTGCTATTTCGAATTACACTGTTGCTGAGCCTTAGTAGCCTGTGGGCATGTTCCAGAACTGTATCTATAATAAGATAGAAACAAAAGACAATAACTGGTAAGAGGCAAATACATCATAATGTGTATGGAACAGAGTACACTTTCAAAGGAAGTGTTTGTTCAAAGAAATAACTTAAGCCTCACATGTTATTTTCAGCTGTCACTTAAGTATCAGAAACTCAGCCTGGCTCATTTAAATTAGCAGCAATGCCTACCACAAGTGCAGCTCCTGGTTTTGTAAAGATCAAGCAGAGTTTTGTCTAATACAAATGGATTTCTGGATTCCAAGGCTTTTAAAGAGCTTTACATAAATGCAGTTCTATATCAATACGGAAAAGAGCTAGATGTGCCATTGCTTTATTCTCCACTTAATGGAACAAATGCATTGCAGTAAGCAAGCAATGACATCCTGGTACGTTGGCAACATATTTATCACAGTTCTTATGCCAAGGAAACTGAGCACTTACAATATATTTTACAGATCCAGATAGGCCACATTTTGCAAGAATTAGGTCATTTTAGCTAAGCTTTGTTACTTATTTCTGTTTCCAATGTTCCGATGTGTAGTTTGTGTTCCTGGGTGTCTGTTTTCCAGAATTAACTGTGTCGCTTCTGTTTCCCCAGGACAAGACGAGTGCCTTGAGTCTCAGCAACGTTGCTGGAGTCTTCTACATTCTGGTTGGAGGCTTGGGCTTGGCAATGCTGGTGGCTTTGATAGAGTTCTGTTACAAGTCCAGGGCAGAGGCGAAACGAATGAAGGTGGCAAAGAGTGCACAGACTTTTAACCCAACTTCCTCGCAGAATACCCAGAATTTAGCAACTTATAGAGAAGGTTACAACGTATATGGAACCGAAAGTATTAAAATTTAGGGGTAGGACTTAGGGCCTACTACAGTGAGTGGGTGATGCATCTTGTAATGCAGTGTTGTGACATGTCTGTCTAGTGATGCTTGCTTCTGAACAGAGCTTTATATTTTGAAAAACTTCAGTGCAAAGTGGTTCAGTTCTTTTGGCTGCAGATGTACAGTACACTATTCTATGTTGCTAATAGACATCTGCATTGCAAGGAATTTTTAACGTGCAAAGTGCATTTTATAACAACTTCATGTTGTTGAATCAGTTGGGAGATTGCAACTATTTGAAATTGCAAAAGATACATTCAGAGGGCCAGTGTTTAATTATCCGATTGGCCAGTCTGTTTTCCTGCAGATTTGCACTGTACTAGTGACAAAGTGCAAGTCTTCCTTGTTCAATGCTGGCCCTAACTGGACTTTGTTACAATCAAGATTTAGGATAGGCAATGTCACTGAACCAAACTTAACCTAATGGAAGACAAGGCACTGTTACAAGAAGTCTAAATGTTGTTTTACCTTCTCTCCCTCCTCCCTACCTTATTCCTTCACCCTCTGTTTGTTTTATGCTAATTGTGTGGCATTTTTTTTTTCACAATATTCTACTTCAGGTCAACCTTTGCCCACTATAGTAACTACAAAAAGTCACTAACCAGTGAAGACACCTTGATTTTCATCCTCACCTTTCAGTAATGTGCCCCCTTACCTAGCTCAGGACTATTGTATCTTAGATGTTCATGCAGTGGTTTTGGAGACTGAATCACTGCCCTTGCCAAGCTACATCCTGCATAGTTACCCCGGGCAGGCGTGCAGGGATGTTTTATTTGTTCTCATCCATGCAGTGAGTATCTTGCTAACTAATCATCAGACAAATCAGCTCTCTGACCTTTGCAAACGGCACGTAACAGCAACTTTTGCTTCTAGGTATAACTTTTAGGTAGCTCCCAATCTGTGCTGGCTGCTTTATAAATGAAGGTGCAGCTAGAACCCTGCCCGTTTCTGTTGCCTGGAGCTTTCTTGCCCGCACGAACCGCAAGCCACGTCTCCCTTCTTAACAAAAAGCCTGAGCCGCATTTCCCTGAAACCACTGAGCCATCCCTGTAGTGGAAGCAAGAAACAACCAAAAAATTAGGGAAAGGAGATAAACATTAGAGATTAATATGTTGCCACCTAGAAAACGTTCTGGAGGAAACAGCTGGAGGTGCAATCACTATTTTCTATTTATTATTTATATAGCGCTGGAGTAGACGGCGCTGTACAATAGGTGAAGTGTGCCAAACACATAACAGGTCCCTGTCCCGAGGAGCTTACAGGCTAAAGGCACAGCCGGTACAGTACCGAACCATACAGTACAGAGCAGACACAGAGTGAGCAGAGAATGGTGTTTGAGCATGGTAGCTGGAGCGCTGCAAGGAATAGGTGGGTTCTCGGGGGCGAGGGAGGGGGGTTGGTGTACGCTGGCTGGGAAACTATCCCAAACATACTGTCACTGTGTAGCTTTCATTTGTGCCCTCTTGTACAAGAAGTCATGACCCTGGGTATATTTTCATTGTGATAGAGCTGCCCTAATTTCTCCATGTTAGAAAAGGAGAAAGGAAAGAGGAAAGAGGAAAAAGAAAAGAGAGGAGAGGAGAGGAGAGGAGAGGAGAGGAGAGGAGAGGAGAGGAGAGGAGAGGAGAGGAGAGGAGAGGAGAGGAGAGGAGAGGAGAGGAGAGGAGAGGAGAGGAGAGAGGAGAGGAGAGGAGAGGAGAGGAGAGGAGAGGAGAGGAGAGGAGAGGGAGAGGAGAGGGGAGGGGAGGGGAGGGAGAGGAGAGGGAGAGGAGAGGGAGGGGAGGGGAGGGGAGGGGAGGGGGAGGGGAGGGGAGGGGAGGGGAGGGGGGAGGGGAGGGGAGGGGAGGGGAGGGGAGGGGAGAGGTTCGGAGAGGAGAGGAGAGGAGAGGAGAGGAGAGGAGAGGAGAGGAGAGGAGAGGAGAGGAGAGGAGAGGAGAGGAGAGGAGAGGAGAGGAGAGGAGAGGAGAGGAGAGGAGAGGAGAGGAGAGGAGAGGAGAGGAGAGGAGAGGAGAGGAGAGGAGAGGGAGAGGAGGAGGGGAGGGGAGGTAAAAAGAAAAGGTAAATGAAAAGAGAAAAGAAAGAAAAAAAAAAAGGAAAAGGAAAGAAAAAAAAGAAAAAAGAAAAAAAGAAAAGAAAAGAAAAAAGAAAAGAAAAGAAAAGAAAAGAAAAGAAAAGAAAAGAAAAGAAAAGAAAAGAAAAAAAAAAAAAGAAAAGAAAAGAAAAGAAAAGAAAAAGAAAAGAAAAGAAAAGAAAAGAAAAGAAAAGAAAAGAAAAGAAAAGAAAAAAAAAAAAGAAAAGAAAAGAAAAGAAAAGTCCTAGCTGTGAACTTTGTTCACAAGAGACAATGTGAAGGCTAGTAGGTGTCAGGGGGAAACTCCAAGTGTATAGGCTTGTTCATTACTGTGACCTGGGATACAGGAATTCCAGCTGCTAATATTAATCTCCCAAGTTAATGATCTACTGTCAGCAATAAGGATCTTTGAAAAAAATAATCCTATGCAAATGAAGAGATCTTTTTTTCCCTTTACATTCCGTAGTGATGTGGCCACAATTAATAGTATCCCCAGATTTGTATGAAAAACAAACCAAAAAAAGTTGTAGAAAACCTATTCCTTACCAAGACTACAGGTTGCAGTGCAGCCAAAACACATTTCTTAAAGAGAGCAACCAAAAAAAATCAAGGCTTTCATTCAAATGACAGTGTGACAAACACTGTGATCATACTTCTAGAATTCATTTTAGCTGTACTGTTTCCTTGAAATAAAAATTAGGGCTGACTGAGTTTTCTTTATTAAGGAAAGATCCTCAGTTCCCTCCTCCAAGCTCCAGGGGGTTGTAGGACTTTTTGCAACGTGGAGATTCATTCTTAAGGGGGGGGGGAAATTATGTATAAAAAATGCCCACTCTGATTTTGATTTTTAATGAGAATGTATGGATTAGTCAAACCTTCTGGTGATTCCTTGTAAACCACTATGAGGTGCAGGCATTTAAATATTCACAAAATAACTTAAAATTAAAAGGAAAAAAAAAAAAGGGGGGGGGGAAATCCCTAGGATTTCAAGCAACTATTTATAAGACTTCTGACAGTCTTCATTCTACTTATTTGCCTGAGAAATGTCAGGATGTGAACTACTTCTTGTCAAAGCACTGATATTCTTTATCTGGAAGACTGCCACGGTAGCCATCTTTTCCTGGCAAGGGTTACCTGTGTGCCATGCTCTGTACAGGGTGACTGTGCCGTCTGTTTGTACACGTGCTAGTCACAAACCCCTGTTAGCTGGCGGCAGTACAGAGCCCACAACACTGGCTACATGTATTTCTGCAGAAATATGCCTGTCTTGTAACTTTCAAAACCTTTGAGATGTTTATTATCCAAGGAGTAAAGGGGTCGTGCTTGGACTAAAACTCACTAATATGGAAAGATGTTTTGTGCTTCTAACCCGCATGAGTAACCAACAGGCTGACTTTTTAAGCTAACATCAAAGAGTTTTAATACTGTGTGGTGTAAACTAACATAAAACAGCTTAAATAATCCACTTGACAATTGATATTCATGGCCATGTTTCTTTATCTTAGCTTAATCCAGTCAAATATTAGTTGTCTCAATGAAATTCTGCCTGCAAGGCAGTAGGACTGGTCCGCATATGTGGACTAGTCTACACGGTAAAGGACTAGTCTGAATGATAAAGGACTAGTTCCTGTATGTGTGGGATAATGACATTCAGGAGGGATGACAGCCTGTTGCGTCTGCTGAAGGTGAGAAAGGAAGCTTGCTTCAAGGAAGGAACAATCCCTTCGCTTTCCCCTGGAGAGCAGCAGTTTTCCAGTGGTTTTTCTAACAGTAGTAAGCCCTTAGATCACTAATGAGCTGATGCCCTGAGAATAGCATGGACCCCAACAGCCTTCTCTCCAGCTGCTCTAGGGAAAAGCTGCACTGAGTTCCTCACCCCCAACCTGCAGACTTGCAAAGAGATTGACCCAGTATCCAGCCAGCCACCACCCCTTCCTCTCCATGGGCTTCTCAGTTTGTGAACCAGCTTCTGGTTTTAGCTTTATTCTCTTGCTCTCCCATCCCATGCTGCTGTTTATAATTAAATAAAACAATTTAGAAAAATACTACATTAATTACTAAATAAGCAAATAAATAAAAAGGAGCTTCTACCAGATGGCTCAGTAAATGTGCAATACATTTATTTGGACTTGTGTGCTTCCAGTTTCATAGTCAAGATAGCAAAACTCATTAGAAGTTTAATTCACCTTAAACATTTGTGCCAAAGGCACCTCCATGTGACCCAGGTACCAGAGAAACCTGAACAGTGAAAGAATCCACGAAGGCCAGAATATTTCTATTGTATAGACTGAGGATATCAGTTTCCCTTTCACTGATAGGAACGGGGCAGTCAGTGTTTTCACCTGATTAATTCCAAACTAGTTTAATCAAAACTAATGGCATATTTGAAAATACCTGATCACTACTAACTGCACAGAGTTAACTGATCACTTACTGCACAGAGACTGTCACAGTTTGGGTAATATTCACAGTAAATGCCAAGACTTTTCCCTCTCATCCCAGCCACTCCTGAAACTGTTTCTGCAGCCAGGCCGTACATCTGACATTGTAACAGCGTAGCTAAGCAGAGTATTCGCCTGGCTGATTACCTGTAATGCAGTTTGAAATGTCACACAGAAGTTCACCTGGTTACTTGGCTTTATGGCACCTTCCTGAGTGCAAGTTTGACCTGCTCCTCCTGGCTTTTGTTAGCTGTCTGGGTTGCTTTCATGGTGTGTCGCTCTGAGTTGTCGTTAATCTCTGACTCTCTGCCATGAAAGGACAGAGGTTGTTTTGTTGCAGCTTCTTTCTGTTCCTCTGTGGAAAGCTGCTGATAATTTGTTTGGTTTTGCTCTTTCTTTTTTTTTTTTCCCTTTTTTTTTAAATTTGTGGTGAATCTATTTTTACTTCCTGTGCTGAGTTGTCAGTGTTGTCAATGGCAGGAACACTAACTAGACCGAGCTACAAAACCAGTTAAAGAGAACACGGACATTCCATATCAATTGGAGCTTTCTTTCCAATTTCCCAGGGGCAAACCCTGAATGGCCATGAGCAGAGAGCCAATCAAAGTGGTGGATAGATGTTGGCACAAAATGACCACTTTTTGGGAAGTTCAGCTCATCTGGAGCAAGCTGTTCCTTTTCCACCCCAGTCTGCATTCTAATCTGGTTTGGACTTTCATCCCTCCCCAAAACTAAAGCACCTTTTTGTTTTTTCTTGCCATTGACCAAAACATGTTTTGTCCTTTTTCTGCAGGCAGTTACCAGCCCTCAACATCCATTTGCAATGGGATTCTGGGCATGCACTGTGTGGAGCTACCCCACATTGCACTGTGTCTCTGCTTTGCAAACGTGTAGATTTTTATTTGCTGACGGGGAGTAGTTGGAGTTTTTTGTGCCGTATGGGCCCAGGTCCCCGCTCCCTCATTATCTCCACCTCCCTGTTTGTATCTAGCTGTTGAATTAGACCAAGATATGCGTGCAACAGTCCCTGTCACAAGGTACTGTGACAGCAGGGAAATTTCAAAGGGCGGCTTTGGGCACTGCAGTTGATGATTGTCAAAGCCAAGGCTTTTCAGCGTAAGGGGAATGCCATAATGCCCCGTGTAAGCCAAGGCATTTTCCTGAATTCGGCTGCTTGTGAGGGCTGAGGGTTTTAGCATCATTGTTTTGGAAAATTACTTTTCTATCCAAGCTCCAGCCATGCCACAACAGCAGCTGTACTTGCAAGAAATCTTTTGTGAAGGAGCTAATGGCACAATGCAGTATTAAACTGGTGCATTTTCATAGGGGCGTACCCAGAAGCAGTGGAAACATTTGGGAGTTTTAAGGAATCTCCCTCATCACTATGCACTCAGATATAAAATGCAGCATATCAAACGCTAGCTCAGGAGTTCCCTGCTACCTTGGAAGGAGAAACCGGGCTCAGAGGGACAAAGTTCTAAATGCGGAGATCGGTATTAAAGCAAATAAAATGATGTTCCGATGTTTGTTACCCCTTTGCTCCTGTGTGACTGCACCCTCCTGTCTCTGTTTTTCCAGTTTGGTGTTTCAGATTGCATCCCTGCAAGATGCATAGACTATAGCTTCCGCTCACTGGAAATCAAATTTCCCCACTCATTAGTATCTTGACATGGTATCATTGAGATTTGTTTCAAGACAGCACAGTTTAGGTGCTTGTTGTTCCCGGTGCCCTCACCGCATTGGTTGGCCTTAAATGCTACCTGACATTTTAGTCATCTGGAAATGATTTAGTCCAAACTCGTCATCTTTGCCTTTTCTATCATCCCATGAGAGAGTCCTTTTGGATTAGGTTCCTGCTTTTTGGACAGCTAAAGTTAGATGGCATAATGACAATTTGTTACTTTCAGCTTGAGTCAGTGAGTCCCTAAACAAAATATTTCGTTCTGCTTTACCTGAAATGTAGATTTTGATGTAATAAAACCATAAAGCTTCCCGTGGAAAACGTAGGCCTAATGTGGAGAACCATGGGAAACAGCCTTTTCTTTCAATCAGCTACATTTCCTGTGAAAGTTTTCACCTTCTTTAATAGTAGGGAAATATATACAGGAAAAGAGGTGAGATTTGAGGAGAAGAGAAGAGATTTGAGGACAGTTCTCAGATGTACTGATACTAAATGCTGATACTGATACTAAATATGTGCATTATTGAGGAACAATAAAACAACCAAACCAAAATTAATAATTTCTTGAGGTGTAATCCATGGCATGATCACACAGATACAGCTATTGGAATTTATAGCCAGATTTCAGTAGCTATATTTCATCTTGATATTCACAGTTGCAGATCTAAGCCCATGAAGGCGTGTACGTGATTTTATTCATAGATGCTAATACCTTTCAGGGTCATAAAAGGTCTTGATTCTCATTTCACAGTGTACAAAAGTAGTCTGAATCGGTTTAGATGAAAATAATTGCCTCTTCTATTAATTTCTCAATCAAAATTTATATTTATAACTTTATATTTGTAATTTTAAAATCTCAATCAGATTTCGTATGCAAATCAATGATGATTAATTGTGACGAAATTTACCCTCACAATCTCTAGTGGTTTTTTTCCCTCAGTAGACTGGAATGCTATGTATGGATACTTATGATGATTACTATCATGACATTTAATGGTAACATGAAAAAAATGCAGATGTCTAAAATCTAAGTTTTTGGTGTTTGCTGTGTCCTGGTTTGTCGAAGGACAGAAAGGTTTTAACACTTTCCTCTTCTCTCCTTTATTTTATGTTCTTTTATTTTTTTCTTTTTTCTTTTCTCTCTTTTCTCTTTTTTGCTTTCCTCTCTTTTCTTTTCTCTTTTCTTTTCTTTTCTTTTCTTTTCTTTTCTTTTCTTTTCTTTTCTTTTCTTTTCTTTTCTTTTTCTTTTCTTTTCTTTTCTTTTCTTTTCTTTTCTTTTCTTTTCTTTTCTTTTCTTTTCTTTTTTTTTTCTTTTCTTTTTCTTCTTTTCTTTTCTTTTCTTTTCTTTTCTTTTCTTTTCTTTTCTTTTCTTTTCTTTTCTTTTTTTTTCTTTTCTTTTCTTTTCTTTTCTTTTCTTTTCTTTTCTTTTCTTTTCTTTTCTCTTTTTTTCTTTTCTTTTCTTTTCTTTTCTCTTTTCTTTTCTTTTTCTTTTCTTTTCTTTTCTTTTCTTTTCTTTTCTTTTCTTTTCTTTTCTTTTCTTTTCTTTTCTTTTCTTTTCTTTTCTTTTCTTTTCTTTTCTTTTCTTTTCTTTTCCTTATTTTTTTTTCCTTTTTTTTTCTCTTCTCTTCTCTTCTCTTCTCTTCTCTTCTCTTCTCTTCTCTTCTCTTCTCTTCTCTTCTCTTCTCTTCTCTTCTCTTTCTCTTCTCTTATTTTCTCTTCTCTTCTCTTTTTATTGTATTTTATTTCTTTTCTTTTTTTCTCTTCTCTTATTTTCTTTTATTTTTTATTCTTCTTTTTCCCTTTTCCTTTTCCTTTTCCTTTTCCTTTTTCTTTTTTCTTTTTTTTTTCTTTTTTTTTCTTTTTCTTTTTCTTTTTCTTTTTCTTTTCTTTTTCTTTTTCTTTTTCTTTTTCTTTTTCTTTTTCTTTTTCTTTTCTTTTTCTTTTTCTTTTTCTTTTTCTTTTTCTTTTTTTTTTCTTTTCCTTTTTCTTTTTCTTTTCCAAACCTAGCTTACCTTTTCTGAAGCCATAAGAAACAAAGCCAGATTATCCATCACAGGGAGCGTGGGAGAAAACGGACGTGTCTTGACTCCTGACTGCCCGAAGGCCGTGCATACTGGAGCTGCAATTAGACAAAGTTCAGGATTGGCTGTAATTGCATCGGACCTACCATAAAAACCAAAAAAATAATTGAGTGCCTTAATCAAACTGTGTTGGTGACTGATGGGAACACAGCACAGACTGTAAACGACATGGGAGTGTCATTGATGAACTAATAATTTGGCTGAGAAAGGGAAGTACGTCCAAATGCGCCAGACATCATCAGCAACAATGTGTGCATGAGCTCAGCTCGGAAACCCAAACTCAGATTTTATATCAGGAAAATTCATAATTTAGTTTTGTTGGGGGAGGGGGCTGGGAAGGGTGTATTAACAGCAACAAATTTCACTTCAGTGGACTTAAAACTAATAAGACTTGCCAATTTAGCGCATTAAACTGTGAAGAACATGCTCAGAAAGGACAACATTTTGGTCTTTGTCTTGACAAAGAGAGAAAAATAGCTATAGAAGTCAATGAACATGCTAACCTGTGTCTCCAGAACATCAATATATACAGTGGAAGAATACTCAGCTGTTCGGCTGTAGAAGCAAATCACTAAACTGTGATAAGAAAATAATAAATATGTAAATCCTGTGAAAAAAAAAATAAAATAAAGAAATTATTTACATTTTCTTTGGGGAAAAAAAAAAAAAGAAAGAGGACTATTGAAACATGCTTGCTTTTTAACTGATGTAAATTCGGTAGAGAACAACACAATTCTTTTTTCTAACCATCTTAGGGAACAATTCATTGCAATAATTGATATAAAATGCCATCACTGTAATAAAATTCAGAGACTTTTCTTTTTTTTTCTTTCTTTCTTTCTTTCTTTCTTTCTTTCTTTCTTTCTTTCTTTCTTTCTTTCTTTCTTTCTTTCTTTCTTTCTTTCTTTCTTTCTTTCTTTCTTTCTTTCTTTCTTTCTTTCTTTCTTTCTTTCTTTCTTTCTTTCTTTCTTTTTTTTTTATATATAAAAGTTGTTGGTCATCCTCTTGTTTGCTGTTACCTTCATTCTGTTCCATCGCTCCGTGTTCCCACAGATTTGCGTCTGTCTAATACCAGAACCGAAACGATGAAAACCTGTTTAGAGTACATCATCAGTCTGCAGTGTAGAATCAAAAGAGACTACGGGTCACTCATGTTACAGATATTATTTATAATCTTGTCCTGTGTAAGAAACTGTGGTTTTTGTACCCACCAAAAAGAATAAAACGACAAACGTTCTTATAAGATTGACAGAGCTTGAGTTGTTTTCTGGTCGTTAGGAGGGTCGCCTGGAAAACAGGAGCAGGCGGTACGCTTCTCATCGCAGGGTGCAGGACCTTGTCAGAAACAGTCTGAGTCACTTTGCGTATTTGTGAAGTGCTTTCCAGGCCTCAAAGAGGAGGCACGCTTGAAGCTGCCAATGTATTGCCATGATTATTCGCTAGACATTTTGGTACTAGTTACTAAAACCCTTTCTGGGAGGTTAGGGCACTGTTGAGTGATAGGATTTGTTCTCTGGGTAGGGTCAAAGGATGAGATACCAGGAAGGAGGAAAGTACAAATGGCTTTCAGATTGATACAGCGTGCTTGGCACCCAGCAACCTTAGTTTTCATCAGCCAGTCTCACAGTGGCACACCAGGGAAATGCTAGCAGACAGTGTTTGAACAAAAGCCAAATGTTGACAGGAGTAGGCATGTCTACAGGGGCAAAGCTGTAGCAGCTCTGTTCTTTCTTGGCAATGCTTCTTGCCCACACTAGACGCAGCAGTGGTTTCCAAATCTAGAACATTGCCACCAGTGTAACAACTCCACAACAGATCCCAGAGTACAGATCACACTTGGATTAATCATTGCTTAGGGGCAAAGCTGTAGCAGCTCTGTTCTTTCTTGGTAATGCTTCTTGCCCACACTAGACACAGCAGTAGTTTCCAAATCTAGAACATTGCCACCAGTGTAACAGCTCCACAATAGATCCCAGAGTACAGATCACACTTGGATTAATCATTGCTTCTAATGCCCATGTGCTTTTTGCCTGGCCTGTGGGGTTATGTTGAGATGGCTTGCATTTCTCCAAGGCCTCCTTGGCTTTCTCTCAGCCCTTGTAGTTCCATGCCCTCACATACAGAAGTGTGGGCACAGAGTGGAGCCTAAGATTGCCAGATAATGACCAACTCTCAATGACTGTAGCAAAGGACAACCAAACCAAAGTGTTACTGTGGCGATATTCATCCTGTGTGATAGACACATTTACAAAGTAGCTAAACAGATGTGAACTTTAGTCAAGGTATCAACAATACAGGTATTTCTTTCTTACCTCACTCTAGACACCAGTTACAGTTACTACAGAGAAATAACCAATAAGACTGATTTAATTCATCTTAAAATAAATATTAAAACATCAAACTGCTGAATCAAAGCAGCAAAACCCCAGTATCTTTCCAATGAATATACTCTAGACCAAGAGCTACCAATGCTTGTACAGAGCTTCACAGTGCAGGCAAAGGTGAAAACAAGGTGATCCTTACCCCTAAGGCATAAGGACTACAAAGTGTGCAGGGGTCTTAGAGAAAAAGACACATAAGACTACAATGTATCACTGTGACTAAACCTTATATTCTTGTTTTGCTACTAACTCATTCATGAGCTACTGTGAACTGTTTGTGTTTCTGTGGCCCAGAGTGGTGAGTTGTATCTTTTTATGTCCTGTTTCAGTAAAGATGGAAACTCCCTCTCAGACATACTTTTACAGGTGGATTTAAAAAGCCTTTGGGTCGTTTGATGTTGGTTTGGGTTGGTTGGTTTGTTTATTTGTTTAAAAAAAGAAAACAACCTGTCTGGATTTTTCAGGAAGAACATTAAGAGGCTCAACAGATGGGGAGACTGTGTGAAGGATGCTGTCTATTTCGTTCTACTGTATACGTCTGGTTTTTTCCAGGTGTTTGTCTTCATCCTTTCCTTGTGAGCAGTGGCAGTGCTGTCCTGGGATATTTTACTGTCTTCTAGTGTTACTCCCCTTACAGACACCCCTTTCTCTTTAATGTATAACGTTTATTTTTCACCTTCAGTAAAAAACCCATCGTTTCAGTTAGGAATGTCATTCCCATTCTTAATTGCCTTGTTCCACTTGGCAACACGACCACAAGTCCTTTGAGATCTGTTGTCCAGTGTCAGTAACTACCACAGATCCCCACTGAGAAGATTACCCATTGAGCAGCATCAGCAAAGCACAGCCATGGGGTGGTGTGACCCCACCAAAGGCACTCCATCAGCAGCCATGGTGGGGAATCACGGCATCCTCTCACCACTTTCAAGCCCTGGCTGTGTTAGGGGAACACTTTTCTTGAACAAAGCTTGGTCAGATGAGGTAAAGAGGAAGAAGACTGTGAAATCATCGATGCCTATAATAAAATTGTAGAATCATAGAATCAATAAGGTTGGAAAAGACTTCAGAGCTCATCAAGTCCAACCTGTCACCCAACACCTCATGGCTACTAAACCACGGCACCAAGTGCCACGTCCAATCCTTTTTGAACACCTCCAGGCGCAGTGACTCCACCACCTCCCTGGGCAGCACATTCCAATGGCTAACAACTCTCTCTGTGAACTTTCTCCTCTCCTCAAGCCTAAACTTCCCCTTGTGCAGCTTGAGACTGTGTCCTCTTGTTCTGGTGCTGGTTGCCTAGGAGAAGAGACCAACCCCCTCCTGGCTACAACCTCCTTCAGGTAGTTGTAGACAGCAATAAGATTGGATGTTAGGAACAGGTTCTTTACCATGAGGCTAGTGGAACACTGGAACAGGTGCCCCGGGAGGTGGCTAGAGCCCCATTCCTGGAGGCCTCCCTGAGCCTTCTCTTCTCCAGGGTAAACAATCCCAGCTCCCTCAGCCTCTCCTCGTAGGGCTTATGCTGGAGGCTTCTCAACAGCCACGTTGCCCGTCCCTGGACACGAGATACAACATAAAAACACTAAAAAAAAAAAAAAAAAAAAAGAGTAGAGAGCTGACTATAATCCAGGTGGTTGAGAAAGTAATCTCAGTCATCTCCCTCCACAGTAGCTTACTCTGTTGTTTTATTCAAGGGGTTAAACCATTTTATGACTGCTGTGACCATCTCCACACATCTCTCTTAGATGCCTCTCAGAAATATTTTTCTTTCACTTTTCTCCCTTAGGAAGAGACTGGATGGGGTGCTTGGTGCCATGGTTTAGTTGATTAGATGGTGTTGGGTGATAGGTTGGACTCCACGATCTCAAAGGTCTCTTCCAACCTGGTTTATTCTATTCCATTCCATTCCATTCCATTCCATTCCATTCCATTCCATTCCATTCCATTCCATTCCATTCCATTCCATTCCATTCCATTCCACTCCATTCCATTCCATTCCATTCCATTCCATTCCATTCCATTCCATTCCATTCCATTCTATTCTACTCTATTCCATTCCATTCCATTCCATTCCATTCCATTCCATTCTACTCTATTCCATTCCATTCCGTTCCATTCCATTCCATTCCATTCCATTCCATTCCATTCCATTCCATTCCATTCCATTCCATTCCATTCTATTCTACTCTATTCCATTCCATTCCATTCCATTCCATTCCATTCCATTCCATTCCATTCTCCTGAGACATTAATTTCTCACTCCTCTCTGTATCTTCCTCCTGTCCTTTGGAAGATCAGTGCTGGAAATTACCCTTCTCCCATGTGTGGGAAATATGAACCAGGTCAGGTTCAGGAGTGCCAAGGTCTCCATTAGTACAGGTATGAGTGTCTGAGGCTCTGAGAAGCCATGGAGTAGCTTCTGGAAGCTGCTGGGTTGTGTCCTGCCATCCCAGCTCAGTGGCAAATGGGGGTGGAAACAAAACAGGTAAGAGAATCTGACAGGTATGACACCACTTTGCACAGCATTCTCCTGGAGAAGAGAAGGGCAGCCTGCAAGAAGCTGCAGGTATTTGTTGTAGATGTGGATTAATTAACACTCTTACAAAACCCCATGTAATTGGCATGCAACAGACAGCTGAACTTCAGCTGGAATATCTAAGGGTAAGAAGTTGCTTGTGGAGTTATAAATAGAATTTGAGTCACTTCCTTTCTCTAAATGAGAGGAGTATCACAGATTCCAAATAGCATACTGATTTCATAACAATTGCTTTGAATATAAGGTCAGGCAAGCTGAAAATAACAAATAAGAATCATAGAATAATTTAGATCAGAAGTGACCTCTGGAGGTCACCTGCTTCAAACCTCCATTTCAAGTAGATTCAGCTTTGAAGTTAGGTCTCCAGTGTTGAGATTCCAGAGGCTTTCTGGGCAACTTCTGCCAACCTGGTTTTGTTTGTTGCTTCTTGGTTTTTTTGCTCTGCACTGAGAGTGGATTAAATCATAGAATCAATAAGGTTGGAAAAGACCTCAAAGATCATCAAGTCCAACCTCTCACCCAGCACCTCATGACTACTAAACCATGGCACCAAGTGCCACATCCAATCCCCTCTTGAACACCACCAGGGATGGTCACTCCACCACCTCCCTGGGCAGCACATTCCAATGGCGAACGACTCTCTCTGTGAAGAACTTTCTCCTCACCTCCAGCCTAAACTTCCCCTGGCACAGCTTGAGACTGTGTCCTCTTGTTCTGGTTGCTAGAGAGAAGAGACCAGCCCCCTCCTGGTTACAACCTCCCTTCAGGTAGTTGCAGACAGCCATAAGGTCTCCCCTGAGCCTCCTCTTCTCCAGGCTAAGCAACCCCAGCTCCCTCAGCCTCTCCTCATAGGGCTTGTGTTCAAGGCCTCTCCCCAGCCTCGATGCACTTCTCTGGACACATTCAAGAGTCTCAATATCCTTCTTAAACTGAGGGGCCCAGAACTGGACACAGGACTCAAGGTGTGGCCTAATCAATGCTGAGTACAGGGGCAAAATGATGCAGGCCAGGATGCCATTGGCCCTCTTGGCCACCTCGGCACACTGCTGGCTCATGTTCAGGCAACTGTCAACCAGTACCCCCAGGTCCCTTTCTGCCTGGTCGCTCTCCAGCCAATCCGACCCCAGCCTGTAGCTCTGCATGGGGTTGTTGTGGCCAAAGTGCAGCACCCAGCACTTGGACTTGTTGAATGCCATCATATTGGACTCTGCCCATCTGTCCAACCTGTCAAAGTCCCTCTGCAGAGCCCTTCCACCCTCTAACAGATAAACACCTGCTCCCATCTTGGTGTCATCTGCAAATTTACTGATGATGGACTCAATCCCCTCATCCAGATCACCAATAAAGATATTGAACAGGATGGGGCCCAGCACTGATCCCTGGGGGCACCACTAGTGACTGGCTGCCAGCTGGCTATGGCACCATTCACCACCACTCTCTGGGCTTGGCCCTCCAGCCAGAAAATGTATCAAGACATTCAAAGTTTCTTACTTAAATGCATATATTCACTATTTGTGTAACTGTGCTCAGAATCTGGAGAGCTATGTCAGGTATGACTAAGGCACACTGTCGCCACCCTTCAGAGGAGCATGCACTGCTATCAGCCTTATGGCTGAAACAAGGCTCCTAGCTCACTAATCCATTTTCCATTAGCAACAAACATTAAAAAACTATAAAGGCCATACTCTGAATGTCTTTTTTAAAATCACATAGGTCCAGTAGGCCTAAAGACCTCCAACAATGCTAAAGTGTTGAAGTGGACTTCAAAGTGGTTTATGATGATTGATATTTTTTTCCTTAAATCTTTTAAAAGTGATCTGACCTTTCAGGTTATTGTAACTTTTAGCTATTCCTGTAAGGATTCCAGCACTAAGGCCCTGATTCTACCTAGCTTTAGGCATGATACTAATTGCTTAAATCAAGGCAAAGTTCATGTAAAATTCAAGTCCCTACTGTGGATGGGGAGAGTTTATCTGGTGAGGTTTTTAAACCTATTTTGGTCTAACTCATGTAGAAGCTTCAGAATAGAATAGAATAGAATAGAATAGAATAGAATAGAATAGAATAGAATAGAATAGACCAGGTTGGAAGAGACCTTTGAGATCATCGTGTCCAACCTATCAACCTATCCAACCCACCTAAACAACTAAACCATGGCACCAAGCACCCCATCAAGTCTCCACCTGAACACCTCCAATGATGGTGACTCCACCACCTCCCAGGCAGCACATTCCAATGGGCAATCACTCTTTCTGTGTAGAACTTCTTCCTAACATCCAGCCTAAACCTCCCCTGGTGCAGCCTGAGACTGTGTCCTCTTGTTCTGGTGCTGGCTGCCTGGAAGAAGAGACCAACCCCCACCTGGCTACAACTTCTCTTAAGGTGGTTATAGAGAGCAATAGGGTCACCCTTGAGCCTCCTCTTCTCCAGGCTAAGCAACCCCATCTCCCTCAGCCTCTCCCCATAGGGCTTGTGTTCCAAACCCATCACCAACTTCATTGCCCTTCTCTGGAAGGCATAAAAGTGTAGCAGTTTCAACCAGCAACTCCATTAAAAGAGTGTGTTTGCATATTGCAGCTGTCATCAAGTCCACAACAATGTAATGGGGTGATATCATCTCCTCTTCCACCATGCCAAGGTATGCGAGAAGCTTCCCATGCTTTGGTGAGCAGTCTGCCTGTATTGTAAAAGGAACACTTACTTTGTTGTGACCTGCAATACTGCCACTTGCTAGAATTTCCCTGACACTTGATTCTAAAACAACTGTGAGAAAAAAAAAACTTTTTTTTTGGCTAAAGAATGGAATGGAATGGAGTGGAGTGGGAGAGGGAGTGGAGGGAGTGGAGTGGAGTGGAGGGAGTGGAGTGGAGTGGAGTGGAGTGGAGTGGAATGGAGTGGAGGGAGGGAGGGAGGGAGTGGAGTGGAGTGGAGTGGAGTGGAATGGAATGGAATGGAATGGAATGGAATAGAATAGAATAGAATAGAATAGAATAGAATAGAATAGAATAGAATAGAATAGAATAGAATAGAATAGAATGGAATAGAATGGAATAGAATAGAATAGCAATTAACCAGGTTGGAAGAGACCTTCGAGATCATCAAGTCCAACCTATCACCCAACACCATCTAACCAACTAAACCATGGCACCAAGCACCCCATCCAGTCTCTTCCTAAACACCTCCAGTGATGGTGACTCCACCACCTCCCTGGGCAGCCCATTCCAACGGTCAATCACTCTTTCTGTGAAGAACTTCTTCCTAACATTCCTAATATTCTTTTAAAAAATATTCTCTGTTAAAAGCTTCATCACAAACATTAAGAAAATTGCTGGAAAGTGTATAGAAAATTCAGTGGCATCCTGAGAACATCTGATGAATTTTGGGGTGATACTTACAGACTTTAAGCATCTCCAGTGTTACTATCTAGGAACTTGTAGGATGCAGCATATGTGACTGACTTTCTAGATGACTGTTTGTGGGTGAGATAGTCATGCCCTACCAATCTTTTCTGAGTTGTGTTGAAGACAACCAAGGGTGACTAATTCAAATGTTGACATTTACACTACAGATTGTTATACTTGACCAGATGACTCTTACTCATGGTGACTTAAGCCCAGCCACTACACTGTGAAATACAGCAAGAGTCAAGGAGACAAGGAGACAAGGATAGAATTGGACCACTACCTCCAAACTGCATGCTTCTGACTTTTGGACTCGCAGTATTTGATGCCTGGAGGTCACATGTTTGCAGCTGTGTAAGATCTGTGTGAGAGACTCCCTGCTCTTCCCACAGTTGCTCTTTAGATGCCACAAGCCCCTACAGATGACTGCTTTCCCTCAACTCCAAAAGATGATGTTGGTTGGTACACAATTAATTACCATTTAATTAATACAAGACACTAGTGAGCTGGTAGGAAACCTTTTTACAGCAGGAGCTGAATGCTCTGAAATCTGAGTTCTCAAAGGAGTGGTGAGAGGAGGTGAGAATACCCCTGTTGGGTAGCTCTAATGTAAAGCAACAAACCATTCACAGTATCACAGTATCGCTAAGGTTGGAAGAGACCTCGAAGATCATCGACTCCAACCTGTCACCACAGACCTCATGACCAGACCATGGCACCAAGTGCCACGTCCAATCCCCTCTTGAACACCTCCAGGGACGGTGACTCCACCACCTCCCTGGGCAGCACATTCCAATGGCGAATGACTCTCTCTGTGAAGCACTTTCTCCTCACCTCGAGCCTTCCCCTGGTGCAGCTTGAGACTGTGTCCCCTTGTTCTGGTGCTGGTTGCTAGAGAGAAGAGACCAACCCCTTCCTGGCTACAACCACCTTTCAGGTAGTTGTAGAGAGCAATGAGAGCAATTCACTGTATAAAATGTGGAATTTCATGATTCCCAATGAATATGCACAAACCCCTTCCTTTTAAACTAAGTAATTATCACTGAATTATGTTAAGAAGGAATGCCTACTGTTTCTCTAGAGACACTTATGAGTGCAAGGAACCTGTAGCAAGCCTCAGGAAGGAGGCTGTCAGCCAGGTTGAGCTATATTGATAACCGTGTCAGATTAAGTTAGGTTTGATATTTCCCATGTGTGTGATCAGTCACTGATGGCTTTGAAGTGGCAAGCACGATGCAATTGAGCCTGAAATTCCTGCAGAGTTCCTGTACAGAATGGGAGGCTTCCTTCTTAAACATGTGGGCACAACTTCTAGCCTGTCACTTCTTATTCCACATCAAAGAGATCAGGTTCAGGAGAGAGGGTGCAGTTAAGGTCACTGCTTTCAGACAGGTTTCCTGGTGCTCAGAAGGCAGGAGCTGATATGGAAATGCTGTTGCTACCTCCTCCTCCCATGTTTTTTTTTTGGCCATAGCAGACATGCAAAGCCTGAAAGAATGCTGTAAGACATCTGAGCCATTAACATGTAGAGATGATAGGATTTGGTTTGTCAGATTTGGTTCATCATGCTCATCTGCTTTCCATGCATTTAGACCCAGCCACCTGATTTTCACATCTCCTGTTAGGAAGTGAAAAACAGAAGTCACTGTGACAATAAACCTAGGGGGAAAAAATAATGAACATTATCTTTTCCTTCTGCTTTTGGCAAACTGTGGTGTGTTTCTACAGATATGTCGTAGGACTCCTTGCCCCAGTTGGAAATGGGCTGATGCTTTGACTAAGCACTGTTGTCACCATACCACTTCATGAATGCTCCTGAAGCTGTCTGGGTCTTAGTGTGGTAATACAGCATTAGCAGTTTGTGATCAACCTGAAAAAAGGATTTTCAGGATTAACATTCCCACAAGACAACAGAGGCTTTTGACTTTCCATCAGCATACTGAAAGTGAAGTCCTCTCAAACCAGAGTCTTGTCTTATGAGTCTCAATCATATGGATCACAATCCACACACACGTCCTCTTGCGTGGTTTTCATCTGGCCACTCGTGGATCAGCAGACCAGAGGTGTAGAAAGTCCTTTTCTCAGGTGCTTTGATCCATTTCCTGCTTCTGGCCACCCTGGGCATTTTCTCTGCCTGAGCTTCTAGACTAGTGTCCTGCCCTGTCAGGCATTAGTGAGCTATAGCACAGATGGAAATGGAACTTTGAATGGGTTAAGTGTGGACCTGTCCTGATGGTTGCTCTCTGGCTGTGTTTTCTCCTTGCAGCTCTCCTGATGTCATGTACAACCTCTCAGCTCTCTTCTTTTTACTTCAGTCCCCACAACAGCTCTGATCTCTGGCATTTTTGTGCCGGAAATTCCTCCATCAAAGCCTGGCTAACTCCTTGGTCATCAATTTACCCCCTTGCCTCGAGTTTCTCCACCTTTGCTCATATACACCAAACCTCAAGGCTGTCTCTCACTTACTGGGGTTCCTCCCAGCTTTTTGTGTGTTGATTCATCCCTAATGGAAGTTGTGATCTTGTCACCACCCAGATGAATCTTTCAAAGCAATGTAGTATATGCAGTCCTTCATGACAGCTAACTTCAGACTAGTTACATTGATTTCCCCAATACTTCACCCAGCTAAACCACACCCATCATGAAGTCCCATATTGAAACCCAGCTCCAGCTCAGGTCTGATGAGTGGTCACAATTAAAGCACAAAGCTTCCTTCATGTGCATTGCTTGCAGTATTCCTAAATCTCGTATTTATTTTGTCTGCAGGAGTATGAGGATATTGGTGCATTCTTGTCCTGATTTTTTCCACAGTAAATCTGCAGAGCCACTCACAGAATCACAGAATCACCAAGGTTGGAGGAGACCTCAATCATCAAGTCCAACTTGTCACCCAAGACCTCATCACTAAACCGTGGCACCAAGTGCCACATCCAATCCCCTCTTGAACACCTCCAGGGATGGTGACTCCACCACCAACCTGGGCAGCCCATTCCAATGGTTAACAACTCTCTCAGTGAAGAACCTTCTCCTCACCTTGAGCCTAAACTTCCCCTGGTGCAGCTTGAGACTGTGTCCTCTTGTTCTGGTGCTGGTTGCCTGGGAGAAGAGACCAACCCCTCTGGCTACAACCTCCCTTCAGGTAGTTGTAGACAGCAAGAAGATCTCCCCTGAGCCTCCTCTTCTCCAGGCTAAACAACCCCAGCTCCCTCAGCCTCTCCTCATGTGGTTTGTGCTCGAGGCCTCTCCCCAGCCTCATTGCCCTTCTCTGGACACGTTCAAGTGTCTCAATGTCCTTCATAAACTGAGGGGCCCAGGACTGGACACAGGACTCAACGTGTGGCCTAACCAGTGATGAGTACAGGGGCTTCCCCTGCTCCTGCGGGCCACACGATTCTTGATGCATGCCAGGATGCCATTGGCCTTCTTGGCCACCTGGGCACACTGCCCACTCTTTCCTCATTCTGCATTTCTGTGGTAGATTACTCCTGTTTAAGTATGCATTTTCACATTTGCCCATCTTAAACTGCATTCATGTCCCTCTCTATTATTTGTCCAATGTATTAGCTTCATATAAAACTTTTCAACAGTTCACACTCTATAGAAAAGAATAAGGGGGAAAGGAAGGAAAGAACATGTTTTAAGAGTGAGAGGCATTTTCTTATTACTAATTCCAAGCTGAAATATGATTAATATTCAATACAGCTGATTTAATGTTCAGAAGTTTTCTTGCTAAAATGCTGATTTCCTGCAAAATGTATTGCAGAGAGGCTGTGTTTAAAGTCATAACTTCAGAGCTATTTTCAAAATGATAGTAATGGAATGCTTTTGTGCCATTAAGCAACAGGCAGGGTTAGGTTGTTATAGTGACAGGAGCGATGTGATGACTTCATGGAAGTGAGTGACATTATGGTGGCAGTTTGGGAACAGTTGCTCGATGAGCCTGGCTCTGAAGAATAAAGACAGATGAAGATTTGTAAATCTAATTCCTCTCTGTGTACAAAATGCCAAATACCCTAACTTCCCTCTGACTAAATCTACAGCTGAAAGGACATAAATATTTCAACAGTACGTCCTCAGGCCAATTAGCTTTAATATCCATTAGACAAATAAGATTTATACCCATACATTAAGTTTGTAATATGGGATAAACACCAAAGTTCAGTAAAGGTGATGTATCATAAAGGGAGTCCCAGTAGGTGAAAAGCAAAAGTAATTTCTGGGCTGGGGAACACATTTCTCCTTTTTTTTTTTTTTTTTTTGGTTAGCTATGAAGCCATCAACCAGCAAATCTTCTGGGTTAGCATCAACCCTCTTGGATAAATGCTAAAATTAACTGGAAATAAAATCTGTTCAGTAAAATGATGCAACATAAAAGATGTCCCTTTCTAGAATAGCCTTGTTTAGTGTTTTTTTTTTGTCAGAGGAAAGAAAAGGATTTGTACATTTTCCAACTGTGTTGTTGAAAATTTACACAGGGCATCAGCACATGAATAAATGCCACCAAGCAACATTTCAGTCAGTTTGAAGACTGGTGACAGCTCACAATAAAAATAATGACAAAATGCCAAGCCCCACAGTACCAGCTACCATTAATGTCAAACAAGAAAGATGCACAAATGAAACAGGAACAAAGAAACTACTCCAGCAGTGTTCACAAGAGTGGACAGCACTTGGAGAAAGCCTTTGGAATGAGATATAAAGGCCCCAACTCTAGTACTGTGTCCAGCTCTGGGCCATTTAGTTTAGGAAAGATGTTGAGTTGCTGGAACATGTCCAGAGAAGGGCAACAAAGCTGGTGAGGGGTTTGGAGCACAAGCCCTGTGAGGAGAGGCTGAGGGAGCTGGGGTTGCTTAGCCTGGAGAAGAGGAAGCTCAGGGAGACCTTCTTGCTGTCTACAACTACCTGAAGGGAGGTTGTAGCCAGGTGGGGGTTGGTCTCTTCTCCCAGACAACCAGCACCACAACAAGAGGACACAGTCTCAAGCTGCACCAGGGGAGGTTCAGGCTGAATGTTAGGAAGAAATTCTTCACAGAAAGAGTGATTGGCCATTGGAATGTGCTGCCCAGGGAGGTGGTGGAGTCACCATCACTGGAGGTGTTTAAAAGGGCACTGCATGGGGCACTTGGTGCCATGGCTTAGTTGATTAGAAAGTGTTGGGTGATAGGCTGGATTTGATGATCTCGAAGGTCTTTTCCAACCTGGTTAATTCTATTTATTCTATTCTATTCTATTCTATTCTATTCTATTCTATTCTATTCTATTCTATTCTATTCTATTCTATTCTATTCTATTCTATTCCTTATGGTCAAGCAGAAATCCAAACATCTTGTTAGAACAAATCCATCAGCAGACTGTTCCAAGGAAATAGAGCATCTTCAGAAACACCAAGTCAAGAGCTGCATGCAAAGCTTTGGAGGGGACATAGAGGCAGTGAAAGGACAAGATGCAGTGGATAGAAGTTGCAACAGCAAAAATTCAAGTTTGACATTTATAAACAATGTTTTCACAGAGAGCTTGGTCAAACATGAAAACAGGCTTCTCAGAAGGGCTGTGGAGTCTCCATGCTCAGAGATATTTAAGAGAACATTGTCCTGAGCAACCTGATCTAACACAGAGATGAGATGTCCCAGCTTTGAGTGGGGGTTGGTACAGAAACTTGCAATAGCTTTCAACTTCTTGCAAATTAAATGCTGTCCTGAAAACGTTAGTCAGCTGAGGGCTGTTTCCTTCCTGACACTGGCTTTGTAACAGGAAACAGTGTTGCTCCTAGACAACCTAGAGAGGGAGATAGAGTTGTATGGTAGCAAAGCAGCTCCTACATAGTGAACTAAAGAGATAAAAGGAAGCATGACTGACCAATAGGAGACTTTTGGGCCACTCTGTAAGTACATTCAGTGAGTGCAATTTTCTGATGTTATAGGTTAGGATTGAATTTGCCACCCCAAACAAATTGGAGATTCACCCCTCAGTGTGGAGATTTATCCCCTGAATAAATCACTAGAGTAGCTCAGGATGTTTGAAAGTAAAAATGAAGCTGTATTTACAAAATGTGAGGAAATATGAAATTATATAAGGTGATAAGAGACGTACAAAATATATATTCATATATTTACAACTTATCAACATGATCTCCTTGTACAGTTCTACAACCTCCTGAGCAGCCCAGAGGGACTGCTTGCAGCCTCTTCCCCCTCCCTTCCCTGACCTTCACAGACACAGTAGCAGTCAGTTGAGCCAGCAGAAGTTCAAAAGGGACCAAATATAAGCTATCCAGAAAACAAATGGGATGATATAAACCTAGCAGTTATTATTCTTCTGTGTCAAACCCCTAACTCCATTTACCTTCTACTCAAAGTGTCTTGCCTGGGAGAAGAGACCAACCCCCCTCCTGGCTACAACTGCCCTTCAGGTAGTTGTAGACAGCAATGAGGTCTCCCCTGAGCCTCCCCTTCTCCAGGCTAAACAACCCCAGCTCCCGCAGCCTCTCCTCATAGGGCTTGTGCTTGAATCATTTAGGTTGGAAAAGACCTTTAAGATCATCAAGTCCAACTGTTAACCTAACACTACCAGGACCGCCGCTAAAACATGAAGCCCAAGGATTTGCTGGCTTCTGGTGTTTATTTTGGAAAAAGACTAAAACTTAGCAAGACTACAGGGAAATGAGGAATATCTGCCAGCATAAGATAGCACCTGTACCATGTAGAGATGAATGAGAAGACTCTGATGGTAATGGGTACACTCACACTGGCATGTGAGCTGGTCATTTGGTTTTACAAGCTAATCATTGTGCGGTGCATGCTGATTCCCATCTCACAGTACCCACCTAACACCTCGGCTATTTATCTTCCTGAGGAACTGGCTTAGGCTGTGATCACTGATTAGCACAGACAGTTTGGACAATCCTTTGCTTTTTTCAGGTCTCTGAAAGCCCAGATGGAAAAATTACAAGCATCTCATCAGAGGGCACAAACGTCATGAACTACAGCACTTCCTCCACTGGTTCTGGGTTTTCAAATGCCGTGCAATAGCTGACTTAAAGATGTTGAGTGAAAGAAAGTCTAGATGCCTTAGTGTTTTGTTGCAAACTCTCAGGGGTAAAAAGTGTCTTTTTTTCAAGGTTAAGCACAGCTGTTTTCTGCATCCAGGAATTCGTTGTTTTGCCTTTATCTGCTCTAACATTGTAAATCTCCCATGTAGATATTTCTAGACCTTAATGAAGCTAGGTCATCATGGGTTGGCCTCTTCTCCCTAGCAACCAGCACCAGAACAAGGGGACACAGTCTCAAGCTGCACCAGGGGAAGTTTAGGCTCGAGGTGAGGAGAAAGTTCTTCACCGAGAGAGTGATTTGCCATTGGAATGGGCTGCCAGGGGAGGTGGTTGAGTCTCCGTCCCTGGAGGTGTTCAAGAGGGGACTGGATGTGGCACTTGGTGCCATGGTCTAGTTGTGAGGTTGTGGTTACAGGTTGGACTCGATGATCTTCAAGGTCTCTTCCAACCTTGGTTATTCTATTCTATTCTATTCTATTCTATTCTATTCTATTCTATTCTATTCTATTCTATTCTATTCTATTCTATTCTATTCTATTCTATTCTATTCTATTCTATTCTATTCTATCATCACCTGTTCTCTCAGATAAATTAAATTGAATCATTATTTAAATACCACACTGTACAGAAGCATTTTCCAACCTGGAGTCACTCTTGGTCCCAGCATCCTTGGGCTGTGTCAGCACAGTGCTTTAGTCATATTTCATACTCCTGAAAGTTTCATCAAGCTAAGACCACTTTGGCACAAAGGTGGCAAACCTCACCACAGCCTCGAAAGATCCATTCACATGAATGCAGATGAAGACAGAGAACTATGCTGCCTTGCCTTTATTCAGTTGTAGATCTCTCAGTTTCTCTCTTTGACGGACGTGGCAGGTTTGCTGTCTCACCTGTAGCCCAACAGAAGGGATGCTCCCATCTGCCACTACCTTTCCCTCAGGAAGTAGTCAGTGAATAGGATAGAATAGAATTAACCAGGTTGGAAAAGACCTTCGAGATCATCAAGTCCAACCCATCACCCAACATCTAATCAGCACCAAGTGCCTCATTCAGTCTCAAACACCTCCAGGGATGGTGACTCCACCACCTCCCTGGGCAGCAAATTCCAATGGCAAATCACTCTTTCTCTGAAGAACTTCTTCCTAACATCCAGCCTAAACCTCCCCTAGTGCAGCTTGAGACTGTGTCCTCTTGTTCTGGTGCCGGTTGCTTGGGAGAAGAGACCAACCCCCTCCTGGCTACAACCTCCCTTCAGGTAGTTGTAGACAGCAAGAAGGTCTCCCCTGAGCCTCCTCTTCTCCAGAGCAAGCTACCCCAGCTTCCTCAGCCTCTCCTCATAGGGCTTGTGCTCCAAACCCCTCACCAGCTTTGTTGCCCTTCTCTGGACACATTCCAGCAACTCAACATCTTTCCTAAACTGAGGGGCCCAGAACTGGACACAGGACTCAAGGTGTGGCCTAACCAGTGCTGAGTACCCTACCATGGCCACTAGCCTTAGATGAGCACTCAGGAAAGAGAAGGATGAAGCCACGTTCACACCCAAGACTCCTGAGACAGAGTGTCTCCCCACAGCTGATCCTGGAGCAACATTGCCACCCAAATCCATGGCAGCCATAGACTATTGGAAGGAGGACAAGGTGGGATGGGAGCCCGACTACACTCCGCAGTGAGTTATTATCACATGCTGCAGTGAGCATGTGGTGGCTTTTTCCCTGCCTACTCCTTGCAAGCCTACATTATTCTGTTAATTTCAGTGGGGAATGTGATGAGTAGGTGAATATGTTCTCTGAATTGGTATTTCAGACAGAAAAGATTAATTTATGTATATCTGATAATCGGTGATGCATTTTGAGTTCTTTTGGATGATTTCCTACATACCCACACAGAGACAAACATTATAAAAAAAGCATTAAAAAAGGACAAAGTTTTTGGCTTCTGGACTTTACAGAATCCGAATCATAGAATCACAGAATGGTTTGGGTTGGAAGAGACCTCCAAAAGTCATCTAGTCCAACCCCCCCATCAGTGAGCATGAATGTCCTCCATTAGATATCAGCCCATGGAGGGCCGAGCCCAAAGAGTGGTGGTGAATGGTGCCACATCCAGCTGGAGGCCTGTCCTGCTGACCCCAAGGGATGGTGGCAGATCAAGTCTGTCTGGAAGTTGCTCCATCCCCTTTTGCAGTAGTGGAGGGGATTCAGAAGGAGGTTTTTCGTTTGTCCCATTTGCACTGGGTTTGTGTCTCCCTTAACCTCTTTCTGAACTCTTGAATGAAGAGCTGTGAACCGAAGCTCACAGAGCCTGATTTCTCTCTTTCCCACAAAGAGAAATAACAGGAAATAACTCTTTTCTACAAAAGGAACAAACATATGAACTACTCAGACTTAACAATGTTCATATATCAAAAGGGACAGTGTGAAGAGGGCATGAGGGACTTCTTTTATGAATGGGTTTGCTCATCCTGACTAAAAGCTGGCATCTTCCAATAGACTGAATTTTCTTTTCTAGCAAACAGTCCAGCTAAACTGACAAGCTTCTGAGTAACATCCTGCTAAATAAACAGCCCTGTCTTCTTCTTGCAGAAACATTGCAATTATTATAAATACTGCAGATGGGAAAACAATTTGAAGGAAGGGAAGTTGGTAGGCTCCAGGAAGGAGGAGGAGCTGGCATGTGCACTTTGATCCACAGGAAGGGTCCTTTTGTGGTTAAAAAAAATTATATTAAGTAGGGCAAGTATCTGTGCTTGTTTCTGTCCCTGAAAGGATTGCTTCCAGAAAATATTTTATCTACCAAGATGGCCTACAGCTAAACATTCAGATTCTCTAGATCTTATATATAAGGTCAAATACAAATCAGCTCTTGGAAAAGTATGTGACAATGTCTGTTTGCCTTGACAGAAATGCTGGTTTTTCAATCTCAAACAGCACAGACGGCTGTGATAACTCTTAGCTTGTCCATTTATGGGTGCCATTCTGGATTAGCCCATCATTTCTCCTCTATAGTTCTGAGCCAAAAGATCTCTCCAGCCCTGACTTGTAAAAGCAACAATGCTAGTTCATTTAGGTAGAGTCTGCTCTGAATGATTTAGAAAGCCATTATTGTGCACTGTGTCCAGTTCTGGGCCCCCAGTTTAGGAAAGATGTTGAGTTGCTGGAATGTGTCCAGAGAAGGGCAACAAAGCTGGGGAGGGGTTTGGAGCACAAGCCCTGTGAGGAGAGGCTGGGGGAGCTGGGGTTGCTTAGCCTGGAGAAGAGGAGGCTCAGGGGAGACCTTCTTGCTGTCTACAACTACCTGAAAGGAGGTTGTAGCCAGGTGGGGGTTGGTCTCTTCTCCCAGGCAACCAGCACCAGAACAAGAGGACACAGTCTCAAGCTGTGCCAGAGGAGGTTTAGGCTTGAGGTGAGGAGAAAGTTCTTCACAGAGAGAGTTGTTAGCCATTGGAATGGGCTGCCAGGGAGGTGGTGGAGTCACCATCACTGGAGGTGCTTAGGAAGAGACAGGATGGGTTGCTTGGTGCCATGGTTTAGTTGATTGATTAGATAGTGTTGGATGATAGGTTGGACTTGATGATCCTCCCCTGGTGCAGCTTTGTCCTCTTGGTCTGCTGCTGGTTGCCTGAGAAAAGAGACCAACACCCACCTGGCTACAACCTCCCTTCAGGTAGTTGTAGACAGCAATAAGGTCTCCCCTGAGCCTCCTCTTCTCCAGGATAAGCAACCCCAGCTACCTCAGCATCTTCTCCTAGGGCTTGTGATCCAAACCCCTCACCAGCTTTGTTGCTCTTCTCTGGACGCATTCCAGCAACTCAACATCTTTCCTAAGCTCAATGCCTGACCGGAATCGAACTTTCCTCTGCTGTAAGCCCTGTGCACTAAGATGTCTTTTGTCCACAAAGTCTACAGCCCTCTCCACTCTTACTCACTTGGCATGCCTTTTCTGGCTGTTCTTGTGACCTGTGTTACACTCCCAGCCTTCATGCTTGCTAGGGAAAGGCGCTTCCTATATCTATGGCTACCACTTCAGACAATTAACTCATGAATACTTCTATGACTGAAGAGAAAACCTTTGGGAATCACTTTTTCCACAGGCCTAGTACTAAGCAGTATCAGTATGTGAGATCATCAGCTCATTTCGCATAACCCTTGGAATGGTTATGAGCAGTAGGTAATTGTTTTCTCCAGAACATTAAACAGGTGACTAAAAGATTTGCACTCCATTAACAGAGTAATCCACAATAGCTTTCTGTGGAAGAATGTCTCATTTGTATCTATCCTGTTTTGCAACCCAAAACTTCGGAAAATGCTCTCCAAACTTCAGTTCTCTCTGTTAAGTTCTCATTTCTGTAATCTCTTCCTATCTCAGTGAGATAAATATTGGTCTGAAAAGCACTGCTCAAGTAGCTAAATTGTCAGAGAGGCAAAATTAAAAATCTGCTTCTTCCTTTAAATCTTATACACTCTGTGATGGGGCTATCCATCAAGAGTGAGCTATCTCAGGATTGATCACAAGTCTGGCACAATGTAATTACTGAACCAGAAGCATTGTATTATACAGCATGAAATGAAATAGCAACTTTGCCTTCCACATTACGAACCAGCTGACTAATGATGGAGTGTCGCAATTAGAAAATATGGAAGAAACAAGGCAAGGTATTCCATGGTCTGCTAATGTGTAGAATAAAACTACTGATAGTGTGGAGTAGGGAAATTAAAACCACTAAAACTGTAATAAAAAATAACAATGGCATTATTAATGAACTGCAAAAGGAGAAGGTGGCAGTGTCCTCTAAAGTAGGTCGAGTTTAAAAGGACTGTGTGAACCACACGAAAAGGACTTCTTCTGGTTTCGTGTCCTATTCCTGACCTACTTTTTCCTAATATGTTTTCTGATGACTGAGAACTGCTGCATTCCTTAGCATAGTAACTGTGACAGCATCAGGAGATTATGCTTTAAAAGACCAAAAAGGAACAAATGATGAGTTGAGGACAAGAACTGCCACAAGATTACTCAGTGCCACCAAGACAAAAGCACTGGTGGAAAAACAGATAGTTTGAAAAAGTCACCATTTCAATATAAATTAGCCAGAAACAGATTGAGAGGAAATGGTGGTGAATGGTGCCACATCCAGCTGGCAGCCAGTCACTAGTGGTGTGCCCCAAGGATCAGTGCTGGGCCCCATGCTCTTCAGCATCTTTACTGATGATCTGGATGAGGGCATTGAGTCCATCATCAGTAAATTTGCAGATGACACCAAGCTGGGGGCTGGAGTTGATCTGCTGGAGGGCAGAGAGGATTTGCAGAGGGACCTCGACAGGCTGGACAGATGGGCAGAGTCCAAGGGCAGGAGATTGAACACATCCAAGTGCCGGGTTCTGCACATTGGCCACAGCAACCCCATGCAGTGCTACAGGCTGGGGTCAGAGTGGCTGGAGAGTGGCCAGGCAGAGAGGGACCTGGGGGTGCCGGTCGATGGTAGGCTGAACATGAGCCTGCAGTGTGCCCAGGCAGCCAAGAGGGCCAATGGCATCCTGGCCTGCATCAGGAACAGTGTGGCCAGCAGGAGCAGGGAGGTCATTCTGCCCCTGTACACTGCACTGGTTAGGCTGCACCTTGAGTCCAGTGTCCAGTTCTGGGCCCCTCAGTTTAGGAAGGGTGTTGACTTGCTGGAACGTGTCCAGAGAAGGGCAACAAAGTTGGTGAGGGGTTTGGAACACAAGTCCTATGAGGACAGACTGAGGGAGCTGGGGTTGCTTAGCCTGCAGAAGAGGAGGCTCAGGGGTAACCTTATTGCTCTCTACAACTACCTGAAGGGAGGTTGTAGCCAGGTGGGGGTTGGTCTCTTCTCCCAGGCAGCCAGCACCAGAACAAGAGGACACAGTCTCAGGCTGCACCAGGGAGGTTTAGGCTGGATGTTAGGAAGAAGTTCTATACAGAGAGAGTGATTGCCCATTGGAATGGGCTGCCCGGGGAGGTGGTGGAGTCACCTTCATTGGAGGTGTTCAGGAGGAGACTTGATGGGGTGCTTGGTGCCATGGTTTAGTTGTTTAGGTGGGTTGGATTGGTTGATGGGTTGGACACAACGATCTCGAAGGTCTCTTCCAACCTGGTCTGGTCTATTCTATTCTATTCTATTCTATTCTATTCTATTCTATTCTATTCTATTCTATTAAGTCAATTACCTGGAAACAAAAAAAAAAAGTTGAGCATTTATTCTAAAATATGACCTTTTTTTTTTTTTTTTTTTTTTTTAAGCCTAGATTAAAATCTTTCTGTAGTCCTAATATCAGCTACAAAAAATTCTGAGTCATGCCAATCTGGCCCATTTCCATTTGATCTTAATGTTAGCTGAGAACTTCAACAGTGCCTGAGTGATGCAAGGATTTAGGCTTCCAGTGAAATGCACCCAGGTTAGTCAGAAGCTCTAGCTCTTGCTGCTCTTACTCTGATAGCTTTTAAAATCAGGTTTATTTGCCTCATGCATAGTTACTTGCCCCCTTAGCACTTTGAACTACTCAAAGGCTCTTGCCCTGGTTTCTGGATAACGTGGATACTAGGTAACACAGCTCTTCACAATTTGGCAGCCTAATGCTAAATAAGAGCTTTGTGAAGACAAATACACAGCTAAAGCAAGTGGCTCCAGCCTTTCCCAAGTCAGAACATGGTGGCCATCAAGCCCATTCTGCCAACTACTGCCAGCAGAAGCTCTTCAGGTGAGCAGCCACAGCTGGAGCAGCAGCTTGTGCAGCTCACCATTCAATGCACATCCTGAAATCCTCTCTTGACATAGTCATGACACTGGAGAGTCTCCTTGTCCATCACTTTTAGCCTTTGGGAAGAAACATTACAACAAAGAGCCCAAGATTTAGACCACAGACTAACAAAAGTGATGGAAAAGAATCACAGTATCACAGTATCACATTATTACTAAGGTTGGAAGAGACCTCGAAGATCATCGAGTCCAACCTGTCACCACAGACCTCACAACTAGACCATGGCACCCAGTGCCATGTCCAGTCCCCTCTTGAACGCCTCCAGGGACGGCGACTCAACCACCTCTTGTAGCATGTTGTTTGAACACTGTAGAAAAACATCTACAGCACGCTGTGTTATTGACAACCCATCCCAGGACTAAACATCTTTTTGCCTATTCTGGGCTTATGTGACTGCTTGTGACCTTGAAGATGAAGCATTTCCAGCCTAGAAGTTCATGACCACGCAAACACAGGAGAAGGTACAAATGTGGTAGAGAAATTCTAAGCTGTGAAAGAGCTGCTGGATATTTACAGAGGCAAGCAGCTTCCTGGGGCAGAGCTGAATGCCACCCTGTGCCACACACATGGTGCTGATCAGGAGCAGGACTTCTTGTGCAAAATGCCAGAGCCCCGAGCCAAACGGCCATGCTGCCTCTTCCACAGACTCTGGGGAACAGCCCTTCCCATCCGTGATTAATGCACTGGAGCTGGCTGAGCCTAGGAAATAAATGCAGGTCAGAAAAGAAAAGGTAGCATCTCATGTCCACACGGCATAGCCAACATGTCTTTTCACAAGATGAAACTTTTAGCTGTTGGAATGTGCTGCCCAGCGAGGTGGTGGAGTCGCTGTCCCTGGAGGTGTTCACAAGGGGATTGGATGTGGCACTTGGTGCCATGGTTTAGTAGTCATGAGGTGTTGGGTGACAGGTTGGACTTGATGATCTTTGAGGTCTTTTCCAACCTTATTGATTCTATGATTCTCTGATTCAGGGGAAGCCAGCCAGCACCCTGATGGCACAGGGCAATAGGAAAGACAAGCAGGAAAAGAAGGGAATAGTTTTGTTGCTCCTATTCATGGCATTGTAGAAAATACTGATAGAAGACAACATCTGCATTATTCTTCATCTTTGCAAAACCTACTTTTAAAATTGCCAAGTGGTGGAGACCATGCAGCTTCCCCAGACTTCTAGACTGGTCCTTCCTTTTCCTCATGGCCAGTCCAGGCAGTCATGGCTGCAGTTCAGGCTTGTTCTTTCATGTTTTTCTGGCAGCATAAACCTCAGACTTTGCTACAGGCTTTCACATGTTTCAAGGTTGCTACATCTCCACTCTGTCCCTCTTTTCTTGACTAAGCAAACCCATTTCTTTAACTTGGTTTGAGTGATGCTGTAATAGCTGTCATTCTTTTTGCTCAGTCTCGGTTTAAAGACAGAGTCTTATCTTTACTTCTCCACAGATGGGGAAAAGGGAGAATATATCACTACCAGGTCTATTTGGAAACTCAGTGTGGATCAGATAATGGCCAGGGACTGTTGCCTTCTCATGCTCCATTTTAACAGACAGCCAAGTCAGTGTCACATGAATAGCTAGATATCAAAACTGAATAGAGAGCAAATAAGCACCCTATGGAAGTATGAGCATCAGAGTGACAAACACCCCAGAAACGTCTGAGGTAATGAAGGCAGAGAAGTGCAAGACACAAGGAGAAGCAGATACGGGGAACATGCAGGGAATCAGGGTGACAGCTTGGGGAGGGGTAGAGCAGGGAAAAGTAGTCCTTGCCTGACCTGTGAAGAATGAGGTAAGGAGCAAAAGTGTCTTCCACTCCTGAATGGGACACTGGAAGTTTGAGCTGAGCTGAGTCATGTTTCAAAGTGCTTTGAGCATGGGAAGGAAGAACATGGTGCACGGCTGGGGTCACGAGTGCTTGCAAGAAGACAGGGGACCAATGTCCTAACTCAGCCAGGGAGGAATAGTAGTCTGTGCAAATGGAACCTGCACAGGGCCTTAAGCAATACTCTGCATTATTATACAGCTTTTGCCACTCATCAGGTTATTATGTTTAACTTGAAGGAAAAAGAAAGAAAAAGAAAGAAAAGTAAAAAAAGAAGGAAAAAGGAAAACAGGGGGAAAGAGGGAAAAGTGACCACTGAATTTGGTGGCATTTTCTGACAGCCTCTGGCTTAAATTCAGTAATTGATTTCATCAACAATAAAGAAAACCCAGCCTTTTCTACTCCCTCTTCTCCCACTTACCACTTTTGTCAAGGCTCCTGATTGACATAGAGTAGGATTTTTGAGGGTATTTTTGTGTTTGTAAAATATCAGCCTGGAATCTGACTGTGTCTCCTTGGAACACTCTGTGCCTTTCTGAGGGGAGCTTCTCAGGGGGGAGGGGTGTGAGCTGAAGAGACAGGTAATGTTGCTGATGCTCTTTGGTGGCAATTGCATCAAAGGTACTACGAAAAAGTGAAGAAACGTGAGTTATAAGCTTCTGTTCCCACTTGCAAAGGGGATTGTAGAAACTTATTTTGAGGGGAGGGGAAACAAAACATGAACATAATTCAGGTACCTTTGGAAAAGTACCTAACAGATTATTGCCCATTTGAAGATGATGCATATACACAACAACCAGTCCTGGATTACCTGGCAGAGCAGCAGTGGCAACTTTCACCCCCAGCCAAATGGTGACTTTCCTGATGTAACTGAAACCCTGGTGTTCTACTTGGCAAAAGCCACAGGAAGCCGAGACTTACTTTTCTCTCCCTCTTGGCCCCTTCATGATATTTTGAACAGCTGACTAAGAAGTTTTTCTCAACACCTGAAACATCATGAGGGTAATGACACTGGCTTTGCCTCTTTTTGCCCAGTCTTGCTGTTATCCTGAAGAGAGCAACAGAGAAGCAACATCCAGGACATCAAGATTTGGTGTCACAGTTCCCAACTCCGCAAGTGGATGCTGAACTACTTCATTCACTGAAGGTTGGTCTGACTAGCACCATTGCTATTTAAGACCTCCTGGACTGTTATCAGGGAGTGGGTCAAAGGTGCACTAGGGTGGGTCAAAGCAAGCATGTAGCTTCTCCTCCACATCTCTAATCCAGGGCACAGCCCAGCTGCCTAACTTTGGTTCATGCTAATGGGAAAATCATGATGTTGTTTGCAGTGGAGAGTCAAGCAAGATAAAGTAAAACTACAGATGGAGGTGGGATTGTTGAGAGAGGTAAGCACTTCAGGGATCTAAAGGGGGAAAAATTTGTACCACCATGCAAAGATTATGAAACACCAAAATGGAAAAGAAGAAAGAAAGAGGAAAAGAAACGTTCAGAAGATGGCAACTGCGCACCACCAAACAGCTATGCTGGGGAGCCTTGGGGGATGGTAAAACTTTCCTCTTCTGGCTGACGCCTGGGAGTCTAGTAAAGATGCCTTGAGGTGATGAGGATACTAATGCAGTTGCTCAAAATGACTCAGAAAAGACACAAGTCCCCTTACTCAAGGAATTGAAGTTGCCTTTGAATCCTACCATGTTTTCTCAGGGGTGTCCTGATGGGAGTGTGGCTGCTTTCCATCCTAGGATCTTCTTGGGGACTGCATCTACAGCCTTACCCTATGACCTTTTCTAGCTGTTGTTAGGACACTTACATATTAGCCACTCTATCTCCAAACTGCATTGTGAAAACACCAGGACACAGGATCACAGGAAGTTAGGGGTTGGAAGTGACCTCCAGAGATCATCGAGTCCAACCCCCTTCCAGAGCAGGATGCATTCTGCTTCTCTTCCATAATGCCTTAACCAAGCACAAACTGGTGGGACTTATCACTAATAACAGACAGTGAGAAACTCTCTGAAGTAGTCTTTGTTTTGCCTATGTTATCTGACCTTCTGGTCCTGAAATTACTGGCTAGAAACCCCTTATAGTGTAGTGAACTTCATGGCATCTATGAAGGTCCTGGTGCACATTCCTGCTGCATCACAGCAAACTACATGGCACGCAGAGAGTGCAGAAGGCTGCAGTGGCTGTGGAGCTGATTGCTGTACTTCAGGTTGTGCTTTACTCCTCACCTTTCCCATTCATGCATTCCCATGGGGGTCTACAGAGCTACAAGATCTGACATCAGTGCAGCAGACAAACTCAATAAAGCAGTTCAAAATGACCACTGGGAATATTTCAGTACTCTGATTTATCTGTCACCAGTTTCACCTGCCTTCCCTCTTACTAAATGTTTGATCTTAATTCCCCTCCATTTTTTTCTCCAGTACTTGCAACTTTTTCCATATATACATAGATTCCCTCATATATTAAAACACTTCCCAGTCTGGCAGTGTTACTCACTACTTAGGATAGGATAGGATAGGATAGGATAGGATAGGATAGGATAGGATAGGATAGGATAGGATAGGATAGGATAGGATAGGATAGGATAGGATAGGATAGGATAGGATAGGATAGGATTGCATGGGGTAGGGTAGGGTAGGGTAGGGTAGGGTAGGGTAGGGTAGGGTAGGGTAGGGTAGGGTAGGGTAGAATAGAATAGAATAGAATAGAATAGAATAGAATAGAATAGAATAGAATAGAATAGAATAGAATAGAATAGAATAGAATAGACCAGGTTGGAAGAGAGATTTGAGATCATCAAGACCAACCTATCATCCAACACCATCTGATCAACTAAACCATGGCACCAAGCACCCCATCAAATCTCTTCCTAAACACCTCCAGTGATGGTGACTCCACCACCTCCCTGGGCAGCCCATTCCAATGGCCAATCACTCCTCCTTCTTCCTAACATCCATCCTAAACCTCCCCTGGCACAGCTTGAGACTGTGTCCTATTGTTCTGTCACAGGCTCTTCTTTAAACAGGAGTAAAAAATCCCTTCCTCTCTGGCAGGGGAACTGAATTCATGCATACATCCTGACTTTGGTGACATTTCCATGGTCGAAATCTTGCCCTTAGGCTTTTCTGTCAGGATTGCAGGTTGCTAAACCAAGCAATTAAAGTTTAAGAGATTGCAGATTAGTATTGACATTTAAATTCAAATTACCACAAAATGACTGCAATTTTGGTATGAAAAAAAAAAAAAGAAAAAGTCAGCTATAAAGTTGATGTATTAAACTCTGTAATTTTCTCTAAAGTTTATGTTTAAACTGTTTTTTTCAATGACTTATGATGATACTTAATTTCATCATTCAGTATTTTCCAAAAGGTTTTGTATAAACAAAGGATACATAATTTCCCTGGGAGGCTGAATAGTTGGTAGAAGAAATAATTGCTTACATACGGCTCTATTCACATTTGGAGAAATGTTCACATTTCTGAAACAGTTCAGAATTCAGGAATGGCTCAGATTTATCTATTGATTTCCCCCCAAGCTCTTTATTGCTCTTGGGGCACAATTCCCTAGATAGCCAATGTAAAATACAAACCATTCTCCTAAAGGTTAAGTCATCCAAATGGAAAAAAAAAAAAAAAGAAGACAGAGGTGCTGGTATCAAGCAGCAGAGTCAAAACAGGAGCCAGACTCCATAGTTGCTCTTTCCCAGCCAAGCACCTCTTGCAGGCAAAGCCCTAGGAAGGTTCTCTGTCCTGGCTTGGGGCCTTCTGATGACTACCTCTTCCGCATCCAGCTTTGTTGACCCTTTTTCCTACTTCACCCCATTTGGCAGTTAGTAGTTTTCTGGAAGGTTGGTCACGTCAGGATACAGAAATCATGAAACCCAAGTTATCCCACTGTCTGAGTAAATGCTCTACACACTATGTTTTAAAAGGGAAAGAACTAATTTCTCTAAATCTCAGGCATAGAATAGAGTAGAATAGAATAGAGTAGAATAGAATAGAATAGGAATAGGAATAGGAATAGGAATAGGAATAGGAATAGGAATAGGAATAGGAATAGGAATAGGAATAGGAATAGGAATAGGATAGACAAGGTTGGAAAAGACCTTTGAGATCGAGTCCAACCTATCATCCAACACTATCTAATCAACTAAACCATGGCACCAAGCAACCCCATCCAGTCTCTTCCTAAACACCTCCTAAACACCACCTCCCTGGGCAGCACATTCCAATGGCTAATGGCTTTCTGTGAAGAACTTCTTCCTAACATCCAGCCTAAACCTCCCCCTGGTGCAACCTGAGACTGTGTCCTCTTGTTCTGAAGCTGTTTTTAATATCAATTCACTTGATATGTATCATGAAGATGAAAAATTGTCTTTATTTCAGTGCATTTGGTTTGCATGGCAAAGTTTTGCTAGTGGAGAGGCACTACAGAGATGCCATCTGTGGCAAGCTTCCCCTGAATCTGACACAGCCAATATTAGACAGCTGCAAGATAGACTCACCTCTGGACAAGGCCAAGCCTATCAGTGATGTTATCAACCTCTGGGATAGCATATTGAAGAGAGGGGAAAAAACAAACCTGTAGAACCATAACTGTAGCCAGAGAGAATGAAACAACTCTGTCAACACCAGTCAGTGAGGTGTTCCAGACACTGAAGCAGATTTCTCTGCAGCCCATGGTGAAGAGACCATGGTGAGACCAGCTGTGACCCTGTAACTCAAAGTCCACAGTGAAGGAGATATTTACCTGCAGCCCTTCAAGGGTCCTGTGCCAGAGCAGGTGAACACACAATGATTATGACCCCATGGGAAGCCCACACTGGAGCAGGCTCCTGGCATGAACTGTGGGCCTATGGAGAGAGAAAACCACAGTGGAGCAGGTTTGCTGGCAGGACTTGTGACCACACAGGGGCCCACAATGGAACAGTTTGTTCCTGAAGAACACCACTCTGTAGAAAAGACCCACACAGGAGCAGCTTCTGAAGAAATGTAGCCCGTGGGAAGGCCTCACGCTGGAAAAATGTGTGGAGAACTGGCTCCTGTGGGAGGGACCCCATGCTGAAGCAGGGGACGAGTGTCAAGTGTCCTCCCACTGAGGAGGGAATGGTAGAGATGTGTGATGAACTGACCACCGCCCCCATTCACTGTCCCTGCTGTCGGGGAGAAAGTAGAGAATAGCAGGAGGAAAACCGAGCCTGGGAAGAAGGGAGGGGTAGGAGGAAGCTGGTTTTAAGATTTGGCTTTCTTTCTCATTATCCCTACTTGATTTTGATTGGCATTAAACTAAATTAATTTTCCTGAGTCAAGCCTGGTTTGCCTGTACAGTAATTGCTGAGTGATCTCTCCTTGTCTTTACCTTGAGCCAGCAGGCTTTCATTCCATTTGCCCTCCCCTGTCTGGCTGAAGATAGTGACAGAACAGCAGGCACCTGACACCCAGCCAGGGTCAATCCACCACAGTCAGGAAGAAGAATGTCAGAAGCCCTTTCCTCTGGGGCATTTCTATCCATCTGGTTTGCCTCCTTCTTTTTTTTTCCTTTCTAAAGCAAGTGCTGGTTAGTTTAAGTTCTACTCTGACGTTCCTCTTTCTACTACACAGGCACCAGTAAATTTAGGGTGCTGCAGTGCTGAGTACCCAGATTCCACCTGTAGCCCTGTTTCACTGTGAAGAAACACAGTCTCAAAAGCATTTTGGATTGTAGTAGTCAAATTTATTTCCACTGTAGAAGCACACTTGTTTTGGCAATAAAAAAATAACATTTTCTTTGTGAATAAAAGTAATCCTGTAGTGGTATAAATATATTTACTTGCACAAGAATCCATGTAAGTCACTCAACACATATTCAGACTCCATATTCTCACAGTCCTAAGTAACAAATGGAGTGAACACAAGATAGTTACTTGCAGAGATACAAGAAATGTGAAGTCTGGCTCAGTTGGGATTTAAACATACATGAAATAATAGAAAGCTTTTCTGTTTCTTGGGTTTTAAAAATTATTGTACACTAATACATTGCTTATGAAAAATACCGACAGTCTTCAGCACTAATAATTTCTGTTTAACTCTTTAAAACATACTATATGGTGTCAGACATAGAAGTCTCTTCTGGCTGCCTCACAGACACCACCTCAGTGCTGGCCAGGCAGAAGTAATCTCAAGAGTGTTCAAGATCAGTGCTACTTTGTGCTCAGCCTGCTGTGTCTCCACACCAGAGACTCCCATCACCAGCTACTCTCTTTCAAGGAACAAACCAGGTCTAGCAATTTATTTCAAGGGGTCATCACAGACTCATCAGGCAGCATGTCTGGCAAGTCCCTATGCTACAATAAAACAGGTGCTATATTCCAGATAGCATGATTACTGACCTGGTGCAACCAACAGTTCATCTTATAGTAGGTATGACTGATGTGTAACTTTATTATCTATAGCATGAATACTTCATGCAAAAGGAAATGCACTATGTTCTGCACTCCCCCTTCCGTTCAAGCAATGGAACGATGGTAAACAAAACTGGAGTGAATTTAACTTAAAGTATGTACTTCAACTTTCAGACAATTCTTGAACTCTTTTTCCAATTGTGGGGGTGGGAAAAAAAAACAAAGAGAGAAATTAAATGTAGTGAGTCACCTCATGACTCTGTGTTACTGTGTTCTGTCTAATTTATACTTCTTTACTGTGTGGGCTAACATTAGCACCATGCCCTCACAACATATGTTGATTCATTCTAATTCTTTACTGTTAGTACAGTGAAGAAAGCACAAGCTTCAGCCTTGATTCTTCTCAATGTCTCTATGAGAGGAGGACACCAAACTAATACAACACAATACTGAAGACAAGAGAACATAACACTTAGTTCTGATACACTGAAAAGGAAGTTCACACAAGATCATTTAAGTAGGCACACTGACATACTGAGCACCATTCTTTTTTTTTCTTATTTTTTTCCTCTTTTAGTTTTAACATCAACATTCTACTCTGAACAGAAGAATGTTAAGCCTCTAGGACAGTTTCAGCATTAAGAAAAGAACTACCTCTATTTTACAAACATCAAAACACTAATGCTGACACTTCAGTCACGAAGTTCACTGCAAGTGACCCTCCCTCTGAATTCGCAGGCGCTCCTTCTCCACTTGCAAGCGTTCCTTCTCGATCTGCAGCTTCTCTGACTCAAACTTCAGGAACTGCAGCCTCTCTTTCTCTAATTGCAAACGTTCCTTTTCAAGTTTTAACTTCTCAGTTTCTAGATCCAGAGGCTGCATGATGGGTTTTTCTGTTTGGGTGAGGTCATTTTCCACGGCAGGTTTTTCGGCATGCAGAGTCTCTAGCCTGAGTTTCTCCCACTCAATCTGCAGCCGCTCCTTCTCAATCTGCAGTCTCTCGCGCTCCAAGTCGACGTGCCGCAACCGTTCCTTTTCGATCTGCAGCCGCTCCTTCTCTACTTGCAGCCTTTCAGCTTCGATGTCCAGCCGCTGCTTCTCCAGCTCCACCTTTTGCTTCTCCAGATTTATAAGCAAGTGAGAATCTTCATAGGCTAGCCTAGCTTGGGCAGAGCTCAGATTTCCAAACTCTTCAATGTGAGGGAAGTCTGGTAGGTCATTTTCCTTTTTTGAATCTGGCAAAACTGATGACAAAATTTCTTCTTCTTCCTCAATAGGAAACTGCAGACAGCAATGTGACAGACATGAATTACATACCAGTCTTTATGTCAGAATAAATTTGTTACACACAGCTCCACTGAAAAGAACATACTGGGGCTTTTTGTCATAAAAGCTACTCAGAACTGCCTATCTCATGCTGTGAAATAACCATGTCTGATCAAAAGACTGTTTTCTACCTTTACACAGGCAGAGAAACACACTTTATTAGTAAGTAATCTGATCATGAAGAATGGAAAAGTCAGCTTGTCAGTGGACAAGCAAGAACAGACAGAAAACACTGCATGATAGATATTACAGAGCATTCAGAACCACTGACAGAAAATTTGATCTAAAATAACATATATTGCTCTTATTTTTCATATAGGTGAGTGACATTTATGTAAGCCACTAAGAATTTGTTGTGAGCAATTGTCAGAGCAGTTGGATCTACAGGTTACATGGTATGTCAGTTAACCCAGCTTTCACTCACTGGAGGATTTAATTTCTCAAAAACATGTAACACTGACATTTTTCACAGGCTCTTAACCCCTAAAACTGTACTGTGGGTCAATCGACATGGAAATGTTTAACCAATTTGCTATTATCATCACATTTGTTGTAAAGCTATTTATGATGCAGATGACAAGGTAGTTAGGACCACTTGTGTAGAATTACAGCCCTCATATGCCACAAATTCATAGTACAGAATGGATAATGGTTTCCTGCAAAGCATGCTGCAAAAGCAAGGCAAACTGAGGAACATACAAGTTCAGAAAGTCTTAAAGTAATGAGAGCACTGCCAGTCTTCTAGCATCAGAACAGACACACTGCTCTTCAGCAGTTATCAGACAGCAGTCTTACTACCATTTAACAGTTTTTGCTGATGTTTTTTCCCCATCACACATCTCATTTGAGCCAAGACAGGAGCTTTTTCCCTCCCCATCCAAAAAAACCCCAAACCTCAAACCAAAACTGTTTAAATGCTCCTTTTTGGAATGAGAACTATATTTTTGCAAAGGCACAACAAAACTATCCAAATATTTGACTTCATTCCTGTTAGCTTCCTACCTCAGGACAGACACAGTACTACTAGGAGCAACAAAGTGTCTACAGGATCCACAGGAGCTTGCCAAACACATTACAATTCTGACAGAAAGAAATGGCTGCTTGATTTATTCCAATACCTCCACGTCCTGTGGGTTCGTTTTATGAACTACAAACAGTATTCTGTTTCTGTGTTCTACTTTCTCTACCTGCAGGTACTTTAACTTAAGGAGGTGAATTTCTCTTCCCTGTTCATCCACCCATCTTGCCTAAGTAATAAAATAACCAGTTTCCTTCAGCAGCATTATTTTTCATTCTACCAACTGAACTAATTCTTATTTATGGCACATACAAATGGAAAACACATGCAAAAACATATTCAAAGTTTAAGAAAATCACTTTGATAATGACCATCCAAAGCCCTTGCACACAATTCCAAGTTGCTAGATTTGAATATCATCTCCTTGAAACATATTTCTTTCTTCAGTTTCTTCAATTCACACATTCAGAAAAAATCAGAAACACATGTTATAAAGATAAAAGCAAAACGCCTTATGCTGAAATGAGACAAAGGACATATCGCATATAGCTAATACATGTCAACCACTCACTTCAAAATTCTGAGGATCTTCCTCTTCCTCTTCTACTTTGATTTCTGTCAAAGATCCACCAGCTTCTCTAAAGTCAGTGATATTTTGCCATTCAAAACTAGATTCAATTGCAAACCCCATTTTCTCATCCATGTCTTCATTGAGAGAGTCATCTAAAGTGGATGAAGGAAGATGAAACCCAGCACCTACGACTTTGATGTTTGCATTCAGACGTTTTCTCTTCATGAGTGCTCTCCAGTCAAGGTATCGCCTTTTCACCTCCGTCCCTGTTCTTTGCTCTCCTTCACCTACTGCGTTTACACACTCTGCTATTTCCTCCCAAGCTTTCCGTTTCATCTCATTAATTGTTGTATTAAGTTGCTTTGAAAAGAGTACCTCTCTCCTTTTCCTGATTTCCTTAAGAAGAGTTTGAGTTTCCTGAACACTAAAATTGCTTTTTCTTTTTCTTTTTAACTGTTTCATTTTTTCCAGCTTTAACCTAATAATTTCACCACAGTAGACTCAGAGATGATCTGACACTAATCAGTTATCAACACAAATAAAATTTAAAGGCCAAAGAAAGCAGAACTCAATTCTTGTGAATTTTCTCTTCACTCTGCAGTATTTTCTTATTTGTGAGGCTCCCTAAGAGAAAAAGAACAAACAACATAAATCTCCAAGGTATACTTTCATTTAATGAACTCGACTCCAAAGTCATCATTTAAGGAATGCATGCTTTGAACTGATTGTGCTTTCAATAAAAAGTAACCATCTTGTTAAACTCTGACTATGAAGTTGCTAAAGATACCTTCTCTAATCTCAAATGAATGACAAATTCATTAAGATATCCAACTCACAAACTGTTGATACTTCCTTAAAAAAAATAAAACTATTTTCCTTCAACTCTTAGGAGTTTTGCTACTCAGAATTTGCTTAAGGCTGAAATTTGACATACACATTCCAGTTTGAATGCTAAATTACCTCCAAAAGAAGCTAAATTTGTTATATCACTACTTCAAACCCAAGAATTGTTTAGAGGACTGAAATTTTTGAGAAACATTTAAAATGAGGCATTATTTCCACCCAACCCTCCCCAATTACATTAGTATGAAAAGCTGAAGTTTTAGGGGCTCTTCTGACTTAACAACAGCGAAAAAGAACTGGAGCAACTCTGCTGAATGTCAGAAATTAACCTGTAGTTCAAACAAACACTCTGCATTAGAGATGTTTTAAGAGGGCACAGACTTAGGAATAAGTCACTACATGCCCATGGTGAAGACTACAATCTCTGTCAGATGTGATGGCTAGCTCCAAGTTCATCCAGCCCTCTACTCTCAGGTCCTTTGCCTGATGCTGGAGAGAACAATAAACCTGAGACTCTGTCCAACTCTGTATAGAAAGTGTAAAATTTTAGTAGGCAAAAACAGGGGACTAATAATGTAGTGAGATGAATGTATCCTAGACCATATAACCAGGAAAAAAAACCCTCAAACTGAAAGCAGAAATTGAGACTAAAAAGTGCTTCTTGGTCACAGACTATTTGGTAATGGTCCAATTTAGGATTTATTTTAAACTTTGGACCATGTTACCTACTACTTTAGATTGGCTTAAGAGGCTTTAAATCTAGTAGGCAAACAATTCAATTTATTGTACTTCGAATGTCAAGCTGTTTGCTTACTATTAACCTAGTACACACTTTTTGTCCACATGAAGCAAATGGCTTGCAGATTATATATTTGATTGCTACTAACTAATGGACTTAATCCTTAAACAACTGACCCCAGCTATACAGAATTCTTAAGTTACTAATTTATTTTTCCCCCCATTATTCTCCTAAACTTAGTGAAAACATACATGTCAGCACATTACATAAAAACTCTCTATTTGGGGATAATGCACCTAACAGTGTAGACATCATTCTTCCCCTCCTCTGTTCTATTGACTGGTTCACTTGCAAAGTTTTCCCTATCAGGCAACATTGTTTCATACTCAGCATGTGAGCATGCTTCCAATAGAAAATGTTTTAAATCTACAAGATTTAACAAACTATCCTTTAAACTACCTCAGCTTGCCACAATTTAAGACTTTTGTACTATGAGCAGATTTACTACAGGAGCACCAAGGTCACCAATGGACAGGAGCTTGCAGGTTGAACATGTGAAAAGACAAGCACTATAATGAACCATCAACACTTGAAAGGGTCATTTAAAAAGCAGAGAGGAGATGCCGAAGATGGGTAACAGCTGTGGAGCCGGGTCGTTGAATATACGGATTCATCGGTGAAAGGTTCTCCTTCCTTTCAGTCAGCAATGGCCATGAACCGCAGAACACCTCCCTTCCGAGCAGGGAGCGCGTTTTGGAGGGATGAAGGCGGCCGAAACGGCTCAGCCAGCGACCTCGCCGCCGGCCAGCGGGGCCGGCTAGGTCCCGCCAGGAGGCGCACGAAGCGCAGCGGGGAGGCCACGGAAGGCAACAAAGAAAGGTAGGGGTACGGCTGACTGCCCCAGCCGGCACGGGCCTGAGGCCCACTCCCCAAAAGCAGCTGTGCCTCGTCCGCGGCGGCGGGCCCAACCCCGCGCTGAGCTACGGGGTACAGGTGGGTGCCCGGGCCGCAGCGCAAGGGCTCCCTCAGCAAGTGGCCGGCGGGGGCCGGCAGGGCCCGGCTCTTCTAGCGGGATGAGGAGGAAGACCTCGCAGCGAGGCCACCGAGAACGACGGCGGACAACCGCGCCACCACTCTCAGGGGACGAGGGCGGCGAAGCCCCACCACTCTACCCTACAAAGGGGCCGGGGGCTGCTTACACCCAGCATGGGCAACAGCCTCACGGGAGGAGCTGCTGCCTCAGATATGCAACAGCTAGCCCCGCTCCACTCCCATACCCTACCAGTTCCCCGGGGAGCCGCACGAACTACTCACCTACGCCCAACTCGCCTCTCCGGGTCGCCGGCCCTTTAACAACCAGCACCCTCCCATTGGGCAAACTGCGTGCCTATCAGCCCCTCCAGCACGCCTATTGGCAATCCACGTTCGACACTTCCCCCAGCCCCACCTCCTCACCACCCTGACGCTCCAGACGGGCTAGAATCCCCCACATTGGTTTCGAGCGCGTCAACTCCTCTCCCAGAGGGACTGCCGCCGTACACCAACTCCCAAACTGCATTGGCTACAGATGCTGCTTGTCTTCCCGATGCCTGCCCGTGACTGGCTAGTGCCTTCCAAAGCCCGCCTCTCTTCTCAATGAGCTTCCGGTGGCGGGGATCTTGCCGGGTCATGGAAGAGCCAGACAGGGTGGTTCTGGTGTCTGTGCCCAGCCTGCTCTGCGTGACGGGGTGGTGCGGCACTGTAGTCTGCCTGGGGATGGTGAGAGAGGGAAGCTCGGCTGCCCGGTGTGCCATGAACGCAGGGCCCAGGCAGAGGTCTCGCGTTTGCCCCGTGAGCCTCTACGGCCGGGTAGAAGCAGTCAGAAAGCAGCCGCCGGAGTCAGCGTGGCAACTAAGCTTTCAGTGGCAGAGCTAACAATATCGCACAGCAACGTCTATTTCTTCCTCAACTGCCTTATTTGAGTGTACTGTTGGTTTTGTGATTAAAATAGTGAAATTACATTTGTGGAGATAATATTTAAAAAATATTATCTTTTGACACTTTTGTCATTAATGTAATTGAACAGACGTGCAAAAACGCTTCTGTAGAGGTCTCTGTTCTTGAGCCCTTCCTTTTTTTGTTTTCTCAGTCATACATGAAGTGTCTGGCATTTGCTCTTTGTATTACATCCTGTTGCCTTGGTAACATAACCTTTGAGCAGGCTTAAAGCACTACTTGCAGGTAGATAATTAATTTCCCAGCACCCCGAAGTTTGCTACCTGCTTGTTCTGCCTAAACTGATGTATTATCTTGCATGTTTATTAACAATCACTTGCTCAATCAAATGCAACTCCTGAGCTATATTGGTATTTGCACTTCAGCATTTTCACTGGACACTTACCTTCTAATTTCCTTTAAAATTGTATTTTCCCACTTTCAGTCAACAATTTTGTCAGTGAACTTTCCTGCATGTATTTAATGAATATTCCTGAATATATTTAGAGACATTCAACATGGAAAGGTGGTGCATTTATCAGCTTTCTTACAGTTGACAATTATTTTGCTTCCATACTTGCCTGTTGTGTACTGCACAATTTTAAAAGGAAAATAGTTAGGACTAGGGTAGCAAGATTATGCCACATTGCTGGCAATATGCAGGGAGGTATACTTCTTTCTAAGGCCTAAGTATGAATCAGGCTTTGCTTTACACTATTACCAGTATTTTGACAGTGCTGAGAAACATGATGTAAGTGTGCCCTGAAGGTCTTGCAAGCTAGTTCCAACTAGATTCAGGTGCAAGTAGGTGGAAAATTGATAGAGAGTGAAAGTCATTAACAGTTTGAACCTCTGCCAGTCTGCAAAAATAATTAGTGCTAATCATACCTCATTGAGCATCCTCCTTTTATTGGGAAGCACAAAACCACTAAATATGATTAGTGTCCATTAGACTAATTTTAACTAGGAAGCGTATGATTTCCTGGGGTAGCTGTGTGCGTAATTCTAAATAGCTTTATTTTCTCCCCCTGCTTTCCACTGTTACAGAGGCTAGTGATAACAGGTGAAAAAGCTTGGGATACACCACCCTCCTAACAAAAAATCGTTGGACCTCCTTCATTCATGTGAAGTGTCTTGAATTTATCTTGAATTTGTGTAATTTATGTGTATTTTATTCATTAAATCCAGACTCTGCTTCCTTGCTTTTCATGACAATGGGTAAAGCCCAATCATAGCTTCAGATACGGACTGTGACAATCCATGGTGAATTCCTTGGATCTGTAAAACAATTACAGGCAATGTTCTTCTGACTACAAACAGGGCTACACAACTACAGCTCTCAAAGTTGGTCAGTTGCTCAGTGTGAGCTTTTAACATTTTGAACACTTGGAATGCTTCGTACGTGTCTCCAGCTGGCTTTTGCTAGCTGTGTGGCAGAAGTTGGAAGGTTAATTTTTATTGCTGCTACTTTATCTATACAGAGGTTTGAAGATCACCTAAGGAACACACAGTGCTCCCTCACTTTGTATTAATGCCATTTCTGCAGCCTTTTAGACTAACTAGCTTATATCTTGATTTAAAGCCATTTCTAAGTAGTACGGAAGCACATTTCATAAACACCTAATGATTCACAATACACAAATGGTTTAAATCCCCTATATTTCAATCTGAGCTAGATGGAGCCAATAAAAAAGATACCAATTTAAATGAGCCCCTTACCATGGTAAACTTAAAAACTTTTCAGCAGGCTAAATCAAATTTAGCAGCAAATTGATATATAAAGGATATACAAATACAAGCTCCAAGGACAATTTAACACCACCCCTCTCCCCCTCCACTGAAGGTTTCACGCACGCTAACTGCATTCTTGATTATAGTTTTAGCATTCAAAATGCTCTCCAATTGAAAAAAAGAAACAAAAAGTAGTTACCCTCATGAGAAATATGGTAGATTCTCTATATGTTGAAAGTCTCTGAAAAGAAAACAAAAATCAGACCTGAAAATGATTCAGTTGCATGGTGCTTTTATTTCACAAGAGAATTTACATCTCAGCAAACACGTAGTAGCATACTTCCCACATATCAGCAGAACCCAGGCAGCAGCAAAATATTTGTTACTGATCACTGTGTTTTATTAGATGTTAGAAGGGAGAAAAAGAAAGTAAATCGAGCATCATGTTCAGCTATAAATATTGTCGAATTTATCCCTGGTTTCAGACTGTTTTAATGAAAATAGATCTAGTGCTGCCTCCTGTTGGTCAGCTACAAACAGAAGCGACTAAAGTGAGACTCCACATTACTTACTGCAGACAGCACATTCTATATCCCGCACCTTACTTATTACCTACTGCTAATCAGAGTAGGTGTACAGCTTTTTTTCATGGAGTAGTACCAGAATTAAATCTGACCCAGTAAATCTACTCCATTTTGTGAATATAATGAATTTTTTAACAGCAATAAACTTACATTAAATGTATTCAGAATATAGAAAATAAATTCATTAGTACATAAATAATAATCATCAGGTCTGTGCAAACATAATCAATATAAACACCTGAATAATCGATATTTATTGTAGCAAACAAACCAGTATGATGACATTACCAAAGTGCCATAATGTTTTTATAGCATTCTTTAAAAATTAAGATTATCCAATATAATCATTACTGGATATTAAAATCCCACATACACTATTTATTATCTTCATGTATATTATACTGGGCATGCTTATGTTGTGTTCTGTGACATCGACTAGAATACTATTAGAAATGTTTTGGTTACATTGTTTAAGTGCAAATAGTAGATTATAGTTTTACATGCAATTTGTTTTAAGCATTTACTATACTTCAGTGAGAATACAGGTAATCAGTAATCTAGTGCTTGACTATTTTAGAGGAAGGTACTCTTTCGTACTGTGAGCTTTGAAAAGTCAGAAAAGATGTAAAAAAACCCACTGAACAGTAATTTTGTGCCTACTTTAAAATTGCATAACAGCTGCATAAAGCAGACTGAAAAATCTATTTAATCGAGACCTACAGTAGTTACTCATGCAAGTAATCCACGTTCTTCTGAGTAGTGTAGTTGCCTTTGCCGAGATTTCTTACAACATTAGTGATTAATCACAAGACCAGGAACACAGGTCTTTAATTCTGTCATAAAGCCTTGGGTTTAACCATGATTTTCTAACACAGTTTCTTCTGCACTCAGTTCTATAAGATTTAACGCTATGTGGAGTGTGGTGTTGGATGATGGGTTGGACGCGATGATCTTGAAGGTCTCTTCCAACTTGGTCTATTCTATTCTATTCTATTCTATTCTATTCTATTCTATTCTATTCTATTCTAATTCTATTCTATTCTATAGGAAGAGAAATCAGCTTTTTTTAATCTGAGATTTGTAGTACAGGCTTACCTACATAACTGGAGAAAATTAACTATTTCACTGCAACTTTTCAGTAAGCACTACTACATTATTTCCTGGTCACTGTGTAAGAGAGCTCACCTCCATTTGAAATGCATGATTCATCAGACCTGGAACTGATGTTAATTCCTGTGCAAATGTAGCATACAATTGTAAAGAAGCATGTCTGTGCTCCAAATTATGCTTCATTCAGTTTTCACTATATATACTAAGTAATTTACCACATACGTCATTGCTCTGTCTGATGTCGTATGCCAGAGGCGTATGCATGTAGCAAGTGACTGGGTGGAAGACTGCCAAAAAATTTATGCTGTAAGGAAACAATTATAGGAAAGAGCATCACCTGAATTACTGACTGACTCACTTGCTGTTTATGTGACCCAGCAATTTGGACATGACAGCAGCAATTAAAAAAACCCTCACAATTCTCTAGTCTCTTCCCATTTGCATAGCTATTTATACCCATGTACTATGGGCATGTGACTTTTCTCATGGCCTAAATTTCATACTCGTATTACTCAGGTATAAAAACAACACAAAAACACAAGCAAAGGAAAATTCAGCCTTGTACTTTGATAAAGTGACAAGTTGCAACAATTAATGGTTAATGATGTTTCTATGCTACCTTGAGTAGCTTTATTAATGCTAAAACTACTGTTCACCTATATAATTTTCTCCTAGTGTTTCAGTAAGCAGGAACAGTTTTCTCCATCTTTCCTAAATTATTTAATACATTTGCTTTGCACTAACAAAAAGTAGTTGTATTCCAGTATAAAAATGTTTGCATTTCAGTATAGTGATTGTAAAGGTTACCTAGCTAAGTGTAGTTACAATTGGGAGACTCATTATAAAAAGGGCAAAATAAACGTGGAAGTCACTTGAACTGCTGTAACAAGAAGCTATTTACTTCTATAGACCTGACACAAATTTAATACAAATAAATTACTCAGTGGGAAAGTTCCACTTATTATTTTCTCCAAATGTGTGTAATTGTCATTTGCATCCTTATGAAGATATTTTATGGTTAATGCTATCTAAATTTATAAAGGCATCTGCTAATGACTTACAGAGTTGGTCACAGAATTGTAACTTCTTATTTTCACTGTTTAAAACAGAAGTACGTTACTTGGCAATATTGAGCTTTAACCCTTAATACTGAGCTTGAGCTTTGCAGAAAGTACATGCATTAGTGATGTGATAATGAACTTACCATGGTCATCTGAAGCCTTATGAAAGATATTTTAGATGTCTCACTAAATCGTGTACATTTTTCAAACTGCTTGGAAAAGATGTGATTTGATGTGATAATGAACTTACTTACCATGGTCATCTCAAGCCTTATGAAAGATATTTTAGATGTCTCACTAAGTTTTGTACATTTTTCAAGCTGCTTGGAAAAGATGCGATTTGATGCTCAGAACCATTCTTCCTGCCATTAATACAAGCTTACTGCTTATATGATACCTATATGGAATTTAAGCCTCTCAGTATCTTAGTCAAAAATTTGGTAAGAAAGAAAATGTCCAGGCTGTGCAAGACTGCAAATGAAGTTATGAAACCTAAATGATTTCAGTGTCCTTCTGTCACACACAGGTCCTATTTTGTATGCATGAAGATCAGATTTACTTCACAATTTATGCCTAGACTAATATTAATACTGCAAGTCCATTACAATTTTAACATTATAATAGATAACTACTTGTTTATCAAGCAGTATATTGTGTAATTTACCATGTAATATCACTTAAAATTGCCATAAAGTACAAGCTAATGTCTCTTACTCATTTAAACTACTACAGAAGTTATAAAAAGGGATTACTTCACCTCAGAAAATAGTATTTACTTTGACTCTAAACATGGGGATTTGTTTTTGCAACTTTGTATTTGAGGTATGATGAGATACAAACGTTTCCCATAGCTAACCAAAGTAATGACTAACGTTTATTTTACAGCTTGCTGTTGTAAGCAACCTAGTGGCTGCTTAAGTAGGTAGCACTGGAGACTTCAGAGATGGAAGACTTCTGTTAGAAAACATCCTGAAGTGTTTTTTCCTTAACAGCATGACTGAAGCAAAGATACCACATGAATCATCCACCCTGTAGAAATCTTGCCCAGCCTGCTATAGGTTATCAAAGTTTATCTTGCCACACTTAATGGGATGAAAACAGAAAGTTCAGCTACTACTAAGGCACAAGGATGGAGAAAATCTGGTAAAACTGAAGAGCCAAAGTAAGATGATGGGGATTATCAGTCTCTTCAAGTTAGATACCTGGGTTTAATGCTGTGAAGGTCACTTTGGCTGTTGCCCTTGCTAAGGTCGAATAAGATAAAGCTGACAATGAACTCCTCTTAAAGGTTTACGAATATAAAAAGCCTAAATAAAACAACACTAATGTAGATTCCTTTTAAACTTCAGCTACATAGGGAAAATGGTATCACAGTCAGTTTTCTCACTCAGCAACTGACCTACTGGGACAACTGTGACTATTACAGAAATAATGGCATATATTACACAATGAATTCCTCAGTGCTATCTGTTTGTTTGAAAAGTAATAATTTTTCAGATTAATCAGATAATTACAGATAAAACTTGCATATAAAATTAAGTGATACTTTCTATAGTGACTGGCATGAATGACAATGTAATGGACTCTTCCAAAAGCAGTTCTTTAGCATACAATCTAAACTGAAGATTTAAACAAAAGAGTACATACTTTTCCATCTATAAATTAATACCTACAAATCTGTTCTAAAAGTTGTGCATTTGAATAGATTCTTTTGACTCAGGAGTTTCAAAATTCTCCAGAGCAAATTGTCAGTACAGATGACCAGGGGTCCCTATATTTATTAAACTGAATGACCTGACAGTAAAACTCAGTTAAGGCTCTTGGCATTGGTGAAACTTCTTCCCACTCAGACCTACTACTATGGTAGACTTGAACTTCATCTGTGATTTCTTCTGGAGCATAATCACCACCCAATATATAAATTTTGTCTTCTGTGCCAACTGCTCCCGCATTAAAGCCAGCACATTCAAAAGATCCTTCCCCTTTCCAAACACAGGTTTCTGGGCAGAAACTGTAGACCTTGTACGTGGAGAGATCACATATGTACAACGTACAGTTCACTGGAACAGCTTTGATTAGAGTTGCGTGGAAAAACTGCCCAAATTCTGCTACAAGCTCAGACCACTGATCAGTCATAGCATTGTACTTAAAGAAACAGTCAAGAGATGGATTAAAGGCATCAGTAATCTCTACTTCTGAGCCAAGGACGTAAATTATATTCTGACATGCACTTGCTTCTGGATAGTAGATACCTCTTGGTAACTGACTTACAGATTTCCAATCTTTGGAGAAAGGATTATAGGATTCTACATCCAAAAGACTTCGGGTTTCTTGAGCTCCTCTGGTCTTTCCACCTATTACAAACAGCTGATTTAAGGTTACAACAGACGTGTGCATTGTCCTTGGTTTCTTCATAGCAGATACTATGGAGAATTCATTGCTCACTGGACAGTAGCACCAGGTTTGGTCAGTGGCATCATGAAATGGTTCAGCAATATGAAGCCTGACGGTTCTGTAACAATTCCCTTTACATCCTCCAGTTATAAATATTTTTTCTCCATAGCTAGATAAACTTGACCCTGGAAGATCAATCATGTGTGTATGTGGTAGTTCTCTCCACGTATCTGTTTTGATGTTGTAGCAGAATGTATGTCTGTTTTCTCCATCTTCATCAGTTTTATGAACAAATATATATTTTTCTGTTGTTGAAGGACGTGCATCTGGAAACAGCCCACTGAAGTCTTGCACACTCTTGACTGCATCATTGATTATTACTGAGCAATTAGCACTCTTAAGTAATAGCTCTTCAGAATGCAGAAAGTCCTGCAAAGTCTTTTCAGGTAACTGGTGTAGTCTCACTTTCTTCATCAAATTAGGCAGATATTTCTGTCGTGTTTCTAAACTGTGTTTGGTCCACTGAAGGACAGCTTTCAACACTGACTCTTCCTCAGGGACATTTAGTTCGTCAGACTCCAGGCATTTTTGTAGTATCTCAAAATTCATCTCCAAAAAATCACTTGATCTGAGCAGCAAGGAGAAGTGGTGCTGCACAAAATCCAGCGCATGGTCAAATAAGCGGACAGAACCGTAACTTTCTGACAGAGAAAGCAACTGTAAGCAATTCACAAGATCAATACTTTTTATTAGAAAGTCACTGCAAGCTTTGGAAAGGAGTGACACTTGAAGAAATGATGACAGTTGGAAGAGCATTTCCACATTATCATTCGTTATCTCTGTTTTTCCTGTGTAAGCATAATCAAGGAAAGCTTTCACTGCTTTTGGTGACAGATTACTAATAGTAACATTGCCATCATCTCGTTCTTTCATATTAACTTCAAACATGGCTCTGTGAATAAAATATAGAAGACACACAAACAAATTAAAGATCTAGCGAACAGCAGAGAACACTGATGTGAGAGGAGGGCGACAATTGGGGCATATAATAATGTGGGTAGGCTGTATAGGTCTGAAATGTGGAGGGTTCTCGTAAGCAAGAACAATGCGTTTGCTTGATATGGTTGAAGGAAAAAGGAGTGGTGATAAGAATACATTCAAAGTGACAGCTCATAAAAATGATAGCAGCACCTGTGCTTTGTATGCATTTTCACAGAGAGAGGGATGAATTCTATAGTTCTCAGTATGAGAGAAAGTGTGAAATCGTTTGGGACAGCATCAGTTTCAACAGCTTGAGAAAGGAAAGCTGTTAAAAAAACCCAACTTAGTAAAAACCCCACAGAATTTAGGTCATGCACCATGGATGAACACAGAGAATTAAACAAAAATAGGCCTTCAGAATTCCAGGCTGAGCAAATGGCGGGATGGATGATGGGTACATTGCCCACTTATAAAAGTAGGGATGGAAGAGGAGAAAAGCCATGAGGAAGATTAATTCTTGCTTTAGAATTGACAGATAGATGTATAGGTACAGGCAGATGTCAGTGGGGGGGAAAAAAAAGGAAGTTTTGATGTAGGATTATATGACACAATGAAACTTGTGCAGAAGGTATATTGTGACTGAATACAAAGATGATGGTTGAAATTATGGAACAAACTGTTGATCCGTAGAGTTGTGCAAACTCTACAAGAACTTTGACTATTAATAAATATGTACTAACATTTAACTATTTTGCACAGTCTAATATGGCAAAATAATAAACATTTTTCAAGCTGGCAAATTCTGGCAACAGAACAGTGCTGCAACATCACTTGCCCTACCCTTGAAGAGCCCAAGCATCAGGCTGTGATAGCAACAGCTTCTAAATTTGACAAAAGATGATAGTGGTGAAGGATTTAGATAAATCACCAAATATTAAATATATAACCTGGATTATAAATGCATCACAGATAATTCCTATTTAAAGAAGAGTATAATATCATAGTTCAGCTACACAGTATCTGTACAGCATGTGAAAATTCCATATATTCATGAAGCCAAAGAGAAAAATTAAAACCACTGTGTATAACATACTCTCTGGGAATTGAGTATCAGGTAAAGCAGGAACTTGTCTGACCTCCTGAACAAGAACATAAAATTACAATATGACATTTATGTCTCAAGGAAATTTTTGCATACTAAATGATGATTTTTCCTTTCCTTATGAACCCAAGAGCTAATATCTAAATCTAAATCTCTAAATTATAACATAAAATGGCAACCAATACTAGGAGAAGGAGAGCAATTGAGCTAACAAGTAAGGAGCAGAATGTTGCTGAATCTTGAATTTATACAAGGAAACCAAAACAAAGAAAAATCCAAAGGCCAAGGAAGACAAAAGGTGTTTAATTTTAAAATGTCTCTAATATACCTAGATAATTTCTATTTCCTGAAGGTAATAAATGGGCCTTGCACTCCAAGACAGCTTAGGAATTGGATGGCTGTTGCAGGGAGAGGTCTCTCCTGGCAAATTTTAACCTGAAGAGCCTGTAGGTAGTGAAAAGGACACTTATGTTACCATGTGCTCCACATCAGTTCAAAAAATTTCCACTGGAAGCTGTACCATCCTAATATTCCTTTCTACCAGAGCACCTCTGTGCTGTCAAGCAGTAAGCACATGATGTGCAAGTAGTTCTTTGTGTCAGAAAAAACCAATCTGCTGCTGCAGAGAGGAAATAGCTTATTTCACTGACATTTCTTCTTCTTGCAGTAGTCCTAACAACACATCAAGCCTATATCCTCTGTCATATATGGCAGACTCCCACAAATCATGGGATGCTCCAGGCTATTTGAAAGTAATACTTGTCATCTATGAATGGCCAACTGAAGTGAGGCTATTAACTCACATTCAGGAGCATTTTGTTCATTGTTAGAGCATCTTAGTGTTACATTTTAGTAAAGAGTGTGTTTGGAAACAGGGCAAGTTTGAGCCCTACTAATAAAAAGGTTGACAAGGTCCTCCATAAATTAATATCCTGTATGTTAATGGTCTGTCTGTCCCTTAAGAATGCATAGCTCTAAGCCCCAGATCCACCTCATGTTGAAAGGCTGAAACCTGTAGTTAAGAAAAAATGTTTGAATACATCTGAAGACTGTACTGACAGACATTTTAGACAAACAAAATCCAGCACTATTCCACAACCATGCAATTCATCCACTGCTGCTCAGTGCATGATGCATTTGTAACCAGCTTGTTATGTTTCCCAATATAAACATGTCAAAGTACACAGACTGTTGCAGTTCTGGGCCCCTCAATTTAAGAAGGACATTGAGACTCTTGAACGTGTCCAGAGAAGGGCAACGAGGCTGGTGAGAGGGCTTGAGCACAAGCCCTATGAGGAGAGGCTGAGGGAGCCGGGATTGTTTAGTCTGGAGAAGAGGAGGCTCAGAAGAGAGCTTATTGCTCTCTACAACTACATGAAGGGAGGTTGTACACAGGTGGGGGTTGGTCTCTTGCCCCAGGCAACCAGCACCAGAACAAGGGGACACAGTCTCAAGCTGCGCCAGGGGAAGTTTAGGCTGGAGGTGAGGAGAAAGTTCTTCACCGAGAGAGTTGTTAGCCGTTGGAATGTGCTGCCCGGGGAGGTGGAGGAGTCACCGTCCCTGGATGTGTTCAAAAAGGGATTGGATGTGGCACTTGGTGCCATGGTTTAGTAGTCAAGAGGTGCTGGGTGAGAGGTTGGACTTGATGATCTTTGAGGTCTTTTCCAACCTTATTGATTCTATGATATAAAGTCAAACAGACTTTTAAGTAGAGAGACAGGCAACAGGTAAGTCTTAAAGGTACCAAACTTGTGTCAATTCTACTTAACAGCAGAACCATGCACTTACGGTTTGACATCTGTATTTCAGAGTACAGTCTGCTGTCTGAATCTCTAATTCATAAAGTTTGGAAGAACAAACAGACATATTTGGGGTATGGTTAGACATCTAACACTGTAGTTTTGGTTTGGTTCTTTATTCCATTTTCTGATCTATTCTTATTCTAATTCTATTCTATTCTATTCTATTCTATTCTATTCTATTCTAGTTACCTTTAATATGACATTTGAATGCTTTGCACAGAACTCTGCAGACGTGTAAGTTGTGATTATATACTCTTTTTTTTTTGGTAATTATATTCCCTCCCTCCATCCTAGAGATCTTACAATTCATTTCCTGCAAACTCATGCCAAAATTAGGTTTACCTGAAAAAATCACTGCACGCTGCCAGCACACAACGATGACACGGAATTATTTCATCTTTCACAAGAATTTTAAAGTCAAAAAATATATTTTGTTCTCTGAACTTTTGTAGCACTTTTAGAATTTGTTGTCCATGACCTTCAGCCACTAGGGAATTGATTTTATTTTCAGGAACAGAAATCCCATTGCAAATCGGTCTGCTAATGTAATCCCGTTGATTTGCCATAGTTTCTTCAACCTATTCCTGAAACTGAAAAGGAAAAACAAGTCATTGATGCTACAGTTTTACTATTTAAAACCAAAACACACACACCCCCCAAACCAGAATGTACCACAAGCCAAACAAACTCAACATCCCAGCATTGAGTTTAAGTCTGTGCAGCTATAAATTTGTGTTGTGACTTGTACACTGAGTGGATAATAACACTTCTAACTTGCAAAATATATATACATTACATCTTTTGAAAAGTAAAATATCTGATCTATATGAAAGAACAACTCTATGAATAGTACCCACCTGTAGGAATTCTTTTCAATGAAGTCCACACAAAACACACCAAAGCGGGTGTTTAATGGTCATTTAAGAGAAAAACTAGTCCTAGGCATACCCTCAATGCCCCCTCCCCCAATTCTATAATTTCATGTAAGAGGAAGATCAACAAGAAAAAGTTGTTTTTAGAATCTAAAAGGCTTATCTGTATGCTATGAAGCTCCAAACCCAAAGCAGACCAATGGTCTTACAGTGGAAGGGATTCCCAGGCTACTAGACTACTTTCTAAGTCAATATCCATTAGGCACTCTGGACTGAAATAACAGACTACAAAAAAACCCCACCAACAGCCTGACCTAATCGCAGGATTTCTATGGCTTACCAAATTGGGTCATTTAGAGAGAGTTTGGTAACAGTACAGCTTTGAGTATTTAGACAACTGATACTGATTTTACCTTGTATGTCTAATCTTGCTAGGAAGCTTACAGCCTATGATGCACACTGTGATCTTCACTTACAGTGGCACAAATTAACTGGCTTCAGAACCTATTTAAGACAGTGCAATCTCCCTTTCAGCAGTCAGATTTTTGTGGAGAAAGTCCCTGTACTGAAGTGCACCAATTGTATAGTAAGTTGGCTTCTACAATTTTTGTACAATGTATTTGACTCCATTTTCCCAGCATTAAGAAACTTTAAAAATGAGTATACTTTCTTTACACCTATTTAAAGAGCTATTTATACAACTACAGGTGCATAAATTGCTCTTACTGCGAATTTGGATCAAGCTCGCCTATTTTAAAGGCTAAGGAAACAGTCTACTTCTATTTCTATTGCAGGCTTTTGCTTTCACAATTCCAATTAAAATTAGCAACAGATAATGGCCCACCTGAATTGACAAAGAAGGGAGTAACAAATTCCAAGCCAAATACAGACACCAGAAAAACATTGGGTTTGGGTTTTAATTTCATGAAAAGGCTTATCTGATAATGTGAAACATTCAGAGCAAACTAAGCCATCAGGCAGTCTTCTTCATGAGAGGTATTTTCATAGCAGACTGATCTATACTTTATCTAGTCAGGTAGCTCCAACCACAAATAGACCTCCATGTCTCCTGGAATAGAAGAGATCCATTGATCTTGCTGCCAGCACTGGCACCCTTGGAGCAGGCATCTTCTTCTCATGGCCAATTTCACGTATTCACTCTTTCCATTCTAAGCCTGAGGAACTAAGAAAATACAGAAGAACAAGACCACCATTTATTCTGATAATGTATGGCCTCATAAACCCTGACTTCCATAAATCATAAAGATCTTTTATATGTTAGAATTCTCTAGAATACCTTTTTCTTCTGAATTAAAAAGCCTGTTCCTCAAAAGACTGAATTTTCAAAAGCAGAGTTGTTTCAGCAGAATTAGTTTCCCATATTTGAATGAAACTTTTTCTTAACAGTAAGTGAATTTCAAGGTTTATTTGGCATCATGTAAACTAATACTTCTTTTAAAGGAAATGGAAACCTTTTCACAAAATTCTGGAACCAATAATAAATAGCAGATATCTCTCTCTTTTTACCTGTAATTCCTATAGCAAGCTCCAAGCTACAGCTTGCTTTCTGTGGGTAAAATTACTAATTTAACTAATATTAATCTTTGTATAATTAACACAGAAACATCAAATGTCATCAAGCCAATCTCTGCTATTTTAGGCAGACATCATACAATCACTTTTATAAAACCACTCTGTGTTTCAGAAAGTTTTCTTTTACCACCACTATTTCCACAGAAAGACTATCCCAGTATGCTGGTCTCAAGGCTGGCAAACCTTCTTGTAACTAGAAGTCAATGTATTAATAGTTACATCTGTTTGCTCTTCTGTCAGAATTGTCATTTGATTTAATTTATATTCATTCACTCTTACAATTATCAAGACTGTTGATATCCTCTCTCAATTTATTAAACAACTGTCAAACTTTCCAAGGTCCACTTATAAGACTGATTCTCTGTTTCCCTTACTATTTCTTGCAGTTTTCTCTTTATCCACTCCAATCTGTTCTTGTATTTCTTTCACTGATGTCAGATGTGTCATACAGCATTATAGTTAAGATCTCATCAGTGTCTCTCTACTGCAATTTGCAGGTCATCCAGTGCACCCTGATCTGTAACAGCAGTGTCTCCTTATCTTTTATTAAAAACATATTTCATCAGTGTACCTCTGATGTTTATGTCCATCATTAAAGAAGATACTAATGAAAACTGTATTATGGCTTACCCTAATTCACCCTGCACTCCATTAGAAAAATAAATATTATAAAACTCTAATTCATATCTCCCTTGTAGCCAATTCCTGCTTTATTTGATAATTTTGGCACTAATTTACCACTTCACTGGATTTGTTGATGATTTCAGAGCTGTCCAAAATTACAATTCAGCTAAAACTTACTATGTTAAACAAGGGCAGCTAGCATTTAGAATTATTTCATGCATTATTCTGCAAAGCCATATGAATTAATCAATAGTTACATTTATAAATATTTGATCGAGTTACTGACAAAAAGATAGGAAGCATAGGGGGTGCAGCAACACTGGGTGAATCTAGAGTTCAGGAAATCTGGACATCAAGCCTCCATGTATTTGCTCTTTTTACTCCCACAATATTCCAACTACGAAGTCTGTCTTTATGCAGATTCCCAAGAACCAACCCCCAGGTGACGTTTCATCAGAGCTCTCTCCTACCTCTGTTTCTTAACATATGGCTGTGTGCCATTAAGCTTCTTACCATGGCAGACAAAGGCTATATACTCAAGCCCTCTTCCATCATCCGACCCACCAGGTACTTGTTACAGAACAGCCTTCCAGCATCTCCTGTAACATAATTCATCAGACCCCAGGTCCTGGCATACATGACTGGGTATTGCCTGTGGTGAGATCAAATGTGTTCTCTGATGTAACCAATTTCAAACTACTCTACCACTTGATGAAACTTCTCTGCTCACATATTGAACCTTTTCACGTTTAGACTGACAAATGCCTAGTTAGCTATTAGCCTGTTTTTATAAAAACAAAACAACAAGAAAAAAAAACTCCAAACCAAAATGCCCTTAAACATTTGCCCTGTTTTTCTGCATGGAAGTCACATTGCACAAGTGGCCTGCTGGCCATTACAGTGAAATTTGATAGACCTCTAAGCTACTAAGGTCAACTCCACATAATACATGCTTAGGAAGATACATGTATCTCTCAAAGCCATCTGCACAAATGTTCAGTTGAGGGGCAAGGCATTCGGCACACCTGACAGCTAAGTGGCAAAGACTGGCGTGCCTATGAATAGTCACAAAGCAGCTAGCAGTCGAATGGGAGGCTGAGTATGGTAAGCTAATTTTGGTCTGAGGGTAACAACATTCTTATGGTCAGTCATAATGATATAAACAGTGGAACCGAGCATCCCATCAGCAAGTTTGTAGATGACACCAAGCTGAGTGGTGCTGCCAGTACACCAGAGGGACAAGATGTCATCCAGAAGGACCTGGAGAAGCTGGAGAGATGGGTCCAGGTGAACCTCATGAGGTTCAACAAGAGCAAGTGCAGTGTCTGGCACCTAGGCCGGAACAATCCTCACTATCAATACAGACTGAGGTATGAGGTGTTAGAAAGCAGCCCTGCAGACGAGGACTTGGGGCTGCTGATGGATGAGAAGCTGGACATGAGCAAGCAGTGTCAGCTTGCAGCCCAGAAGGCAAATCACATCCTGGGTTGCATCAAAAGGTGTGTGGCCAGCAGATACAGAGAGGTGATCCTGCCACTTTACTCTGCTCTGGTGAGACCTCACCTGGAGTACTGCATCCAGGTCTGGAGCCCTCAACATGGACCTGATGGATTGAGTCCAGAGGAGGGCCACAAAGATGATCAGGGGACTGGGACACCTCTCCTGTGTGGAACAGCTGGGGTTGCTCAGCCTGGAGAAGGGTCCAGGGAGACCTAATAGCAGCCTTCCAGGACCTGAAGGATCCTATAGGAAGGATGGAGAGGGACTGTTTACAAAGGCCTGTGGTGATAGGATGAGGGGCAATGGCTTCAAACTAGAGAAGAGATTGGATGTTAGGAACAAGTTCTTTATCACAAGGGTGGTGGAACACTGGAACAGGTTGCCCAGGGAGGTAGTTGAGGCCCCATCCTTGGAGATATTTAATGTCAGGCTTGACAAGGCTCTGATCAACCTGATCCGATGAAGGATGCCCCTGATCACTGCAGACGGGCTGGACTAGATGACCTTTGGAGGTCCCTTCCAACCCAAAACATTCTATGATTCCATGAAGCCCACTGACAACAGCCTAGAGCTCATTAGTTCTACTGTTCACAAGATTCCTCTGTGTTAACACTGTCCCTCTTCCCAAGATGGATGGATGGTTGGAGCAGCCTAGAACAGAATGAGCTCATTGACCCAGATTCCAGGTAACTATACAGAGAAGTCTGATAAGCCCATAGTCAAAATATGAGATACACACACACATTAGTACTATTAGAAGTATAAAGTATTCATAAACATGCAGAAAAGATTTTGCTAAAACAACAGTCGAAACAGCCTTAGATGCTGCATCTGAATGATAAAATCATTGCAGAAGTTTCAGTGTACTAATGAAATTAAGAATGGTATAAGGTGTGCCATTAATTCTAATTCTGAGTAACAGCAGAAAGCTCATTGAACAAGGGAAGTCAAGGGCCTGTGTGGTAAGAATGGAGCAGATGTGTCCCCAGATGAGGACACAGGGTTCTGAATGACACTGGAGAAGACTTACACCAAAGTGCTTTGATCAATTTATAATAGTAAGATTATTATATAAAAAATACCTGACTATAATAGCCATGTGGATGTTGTTTTGTGAAAATATAGAGCATGCATGTTAGTAGTTTGCCAGAAAAAGCATGTTAGGGCCATGTCTGCCCGACAATAAATAGGACTGAACCCTTGCAATGTGACTGAAGCCCAAGACTGTCCCCAGCACAAGGGACACCAATTGTACAGGAGGCATTGACAACATTCAGACAGTACAAATAATATTCTCTTTTCTACCAACACAGCTGGCAAAACCAGTCTCAACTCAAACCTTTGTTTGGTACTTTACTATTTACAAACAACTGTAAAACTATCTGCTTTATCTCAGAGCATAATACAGCTGTGCTACAGAGCTCTCTCATCAATTAAAAAAAAATATCCAAACCAATTATTTCTTAATGCTTCTTTGCAGATATCTTATGAGAAACAAAACTATCTCGAAGAGAACATTACCTTTGTCACTTAGCCTTCTCCCAACTTGGATAGCATGTCTTATTAGATAGCTATTAGCACTTTGTTAGCAAATTTTAAAGCCATCACTCCCCACTACACATCTAATTTAACAGCACCTGAGTGCGGAACAGGTATCTGAAGGATTTGGTGACATTGCTGACCAAAATGACTAGAGTGATTGAAATTAAATTATAAATAATAAGTACAAAGTTCTGTACTTGTACACTGTATTAGGTTTTTGACTGTCATTGACTGAGATAGAAAACAGACAGTAACAGAATTTCACATTCCTGTCTGGAAATTTCAATGCAACCGAGTCTCGTAGCTTTTTAATAAATAACTGAACTTCAAAGAAAATTAATATTCAGTCAATCATTTTTAGACAATAAAAAAGATATCTGTGACATTCTGAGACATTCAATCCACAAAAGTGGCATTTATTAATAATACACATTGAGACGGTATTCTAAGAAGGAAAGGCGACACAGGCTTTAAAGCTTTGGGTGCTTTAGAAGTGACTAAAAAAAGCCCCAAACCCTAGTGCAGAAAAAACCCAGCATGGTACCAGGAGGAAGCAGTGAAACCACACTGATTCCTGGGGACATTCCAAAAGTGGAGGATTCCCTTTCTTCTAAGCAGTGATCTTTAATTCCATAGCCTCCCACAAACACATCAATCCATCAAAGAAAATAATCACTCAGAAGAACTCTGACTGGATTTTATCCTTAGTTTCTCAAATTCACCAAGCACCTTTGGAAGTTATTTTCTTAGGTAAAAATGTTCAAGAACTGCAATTTCCATTTTCAGAAAAAAGAAATGGTAGTACTATGCCATGCTGTACTTCTATCAAAACCAGTAACAACTGCAAATCAGAAATCCCTGCTTTTACTGTATTCTGTAGTCTATCCTTTCTGTTTAAAAGATGCTTTTCAACACATACATGTAAATATTAAGCATACTTATAATTTATTACAGATCATTGTCATAGCACGTTTTACTTATTAAAAAGATGTGGGTTTACACTGAACATGTTCATAATTACATTACATATTATACAGTGCATCTGGAATCACAGTCTGCACTTACCCATGATATTCATTGGGGGTTTTTTGTGTTTGTTTTAAATCAATAAATCTAGTAGTAAAAAAAATGCTACATGTTCACAGCTCTCTAAGTAGAAAGCAGGGACAAGTCAAACCTATTCATCAATTCTGAGTTATTTTGGAATTAATGAAGATCTAAATTCCATTATAACATATTATCATATGTACATATTATCATATGTACATATTATCAGTAACTAAGTATCGATATGACCACAATTTCCTCTTCAAAGTGAGAATACAGTGCACATGATATTGTTGAATGGCATTTTCTTGGTTGTTGTTTGGTTTTGGCTTTTTACTATATTAAATCCTACGCTGCTGTCAGTTAACTTTGTCTCTTTTTCCACAATGTTACTTCTGCGTTTAAAATACTTTTCAAAAATCTATGCTCAGCTATAACTAACTTATTTCAGGCAGGAAGACAGCAGTTAATCTAGGCTGTGTAGACAGCACTTTTTCACGTTAACAGGGAGCTGGGAATGCTAAACAATAGCCAAACAAACAAAATCCAAACAACAACAACCACCAAACAAACCAAAACCAAATCAACACCCCCCAAAAAAGAAGAAAGATTCTAAGAAATACGTGAAATGATTTTATTTTCACTATTTTTGCATCGTTTGCACAACAGCACAATATTCAACTGCTAAAAAGCATAAATATTTCTAAAGACAAGCAACAGAAAAGTGGGTAGTAGATTTTCAAACAGAACCTAAATTTTTAGCCACGGCCCAACCTCGAAACAAGAGGGTAAACAAACAGATGGCCTCTGAGAGTACAATGGAACACAGTCCTGACAGCCCTCACAGTTCTTAGAACAACGAGCACAGGACAAAAAAAGCTTTCGTTTGGGTATATTCTTTAAGAGGCTTGAAACAAACTAGGGTGAGGTAGTACTTTGCATCTGGCGTGTGAACAATTGTCTCATCTTTTCTAGTTAGTAGAAAGCAGCAAGCCCAGGGCAGGCAGGGGACACCCTCGCTGCTACAGCTACCGGCATGTGTAAGCTCCACCAGAGAGCGGGACGGTTCAGCTGGAGCATGGATGTACTAATAGCAACGAGGGGGCCAGAGGTACTGGGGTTACCACCTACGATTAACTGATAGCGAAAAACCCCACAAAGGACAGTGTTCCCAAACGGATACGCCCGGCCCCGTCTCAAACAAAGCTGAAAGCAGACAGAAGTTACATGGAAACTAAGTTCCTTTTGCTATTGCTAGAATCATCAGGCACCCCCTATCCTCACCAACACAATACAACCCCGAAGCCGGCCCGTAGCGGTAGCGGTACAGGAACCAGCCTCAAAAACGCCGGCCTCCGCCCCTCGCTCCGCCCGCCAGAGGAGGGCAGCGCCGGCAGCACCGCTACTGAGCATGCCCAGACGGTCCGCGCGTGCGCCGTGTGCCGGCTCCGTTCATTCTAAGGGAGGACTAATTCCGAGAGACCGGCAGGATAAGGCTAACGTGCTCCCCCTCCGCTTACAGGGCGACCGCGGGGCCCGGCCGCGGGATGTGGCAGGCTCCAGGGCTGCTGCCTCTCCGCAACCAACAAAGAACTACCCCCACCTTAGCGCTCCCTCCGAACAGCGCGCACCCACCTGCAGCCAACACCAGCAGCTCACCGACCAGTCTGGCCCACCTTCTGCTGCAGCAACGCCAGCACATTGGCTCCTTCCGGTGTCATTCTCCTAGTTCTTGCACTCTGAGTGGTTCTAGTGTCCGTCAATCCAGGCGAAAGCCCGCCTATCCTCCCGAGCGGGTTCCTCTGTCGGCCCTCTGACGACACCACGGGTGTAGCTCAGCCGCAGGCACCGCCTTTCCCCTGATAAGTCAGTACCTGGCGCATTCCTCTGTCAATCACATGGCGTTCTGATACCCAATTGGCCACTGTGCCTCCACAGCGCATCTTTCCCTCCTGCTTACCAATAGGCGCACGCAGGGGTTGTGCTGCTGGGTTGCGGCAGGGCGGAGGCGGTGGACGAGTGTGGGTTCTGCAGCGTGTCGCTGGGGCGATGGGGAGTGTGCGCTGGGCCTTCCCCTGTGCCACCTGGCGCCCCTGCCGCCAAGAGTGGTTGCTAGCGGCGCGGTTGGTGCAGCCTGAGGAGAAGGAACGCATCGGCCGCTTTGTTTTTGCCCACGATGCCAAAGCTGCCCTGGTACATGCTGACGGGGGGCGGGCACGGCAGCGGAGGTTCCCCTCCCCCAGAGTCTAGAGGGACTCAAAGGACCGCCTTGCCTGGAGCTCTCTGTCTCCGCTGCTGCGGGCGAGTGTGGGCGTTGCGGGAGGGGCCCTGCCTCGCTACGGTGCTGCGGGTGGAGGCCGCTCTGCCGAGGAGCTGCCTCTGGCACCACTCGCGGACCTGGGACGCGCTGTTTCCCGTGGGGACGCGATCGTCTCTGTATGCATTCTGTATTGCCCAGTTTTCGTTCTCCGTTTAGGAAAATACGCCACGCACAGGCACATCAGGGACATTTCAAAGTATTTATTGCCAGCTCTATTTACATTTTCGCTTTGGAGGAAAAAGGGATGTTGGCAGTCCGCTAGCAGTGTTTGCTTTGAAAGACTTCGCAGGTGTTGTGATGTCTATTTAGGAGACAAAAATCAATGTGTATTAGGAGACTACACATGAAGACAGTAGTAGGTGTAAGAAAATAAAGCTGTTGTGTGTCATTCTGCTTTTAAATCTCACATAACACTCTGGTAGTAATGCTAATGAATCTGTAAGAAATTACTCATCAGTATTTTCATTTGATGCCTAAGTGACTGAATAAATATACTGAAAGTACAGCTCTCGGGACAGTTTTACTGCTCTGTGTGGTGCAGAAGGTGTGCAATAAAGTACCTTAAGTAAAAAAGGTAGAGAAAGAGTTATGTGATTCTTCTAGCATGAGACTGCTTTTTATTTGGTCTTCATGCAAATAGCTATAACAAACATGCACTATACTTTGGTCTGGTGAACTCTTGATTAAATTTGCTTGACAGAGACTTTTGTAAAAGGGAGAGGTTTGGCTAAAATATGCTTTTCCTTTATATTGGCAACAATAAACCTTGAAAGGTCTTTTCCAACCTGGTTAATTCCTATTCTGGTCTGTTCTGTTCTATGCTGTTCTATTGTATTTTCTATTCTATGCTATTCCTATTTTTTTAGGCAAGTGCTACACAGATACCTTGCTCATAGTAATCTATGGATCACTTCTGTTTTATTTCATAGGCTGGCCGCCTACTGATGCGGAAATTAATTGCAGAAAAGTTGTGCGTACCTTGGAATGAAATTCGCTTGCGAAGAACATCCAAAGGAAAACCTTTCCTGGCAAATGACATAGTCAGTATCTATCCTAATTACAACTTCAACGTCTCTCATCAAGGAGATTATGCAGTTCTTGCAGCTGAGCCTGAGCTTCAAGTTGGCATTGATATTATGAAGACTGCTTTACCAGGTACTGCAGTATGGTGATTTTGTGGTGTGTTAAGTGCTGAACACAGGAATGTTTTCCTAAGAAACCAATCTGTGTCTTAAAAATCAAGTGTACCTAGGAGGGAGTATGTGAATCATAGAATCAGTCAGGGTTGGAAGGGACCACAAGGATCATCTAATGTATTGTGTATTTGCCTTTTTTTTTTTTTTAATTGTTAACTGCAGTCCTCATTCTTTATTTTGACTTTGCTGTTAATGCCATATATGGGTATAGTTCCAGTTTAGTAAGGCAAAACCCTGGAGAAATAAGGTCATGAATTCTACTGTGATATTGTCGGGAATAGCACCTGCAGGTACATTTCTTGAGGGTTTGCTGCCTGCTAGGTAGAATCAGGGGCAACTTTTCAGCTCTGGACAGTGGGATCCATCCTTGTGAGACCTTTATAGACCATAAGCATTGCTCCCTCATCACTTAAGCATGGACGTTATATGTGTCAGCAGCAGGCCAATACTGTAGCAAGGTGGCATCAGAGATTCACTGAATGTGCAGTAATCCTCAGTGAGAAGGGACTGTAAGGAGGGAACATCTGAGGTGTCTTTGGAAAAACCCTGAGCTTTAAAAACTTTAGTTGTTGGCCTATTTATTTGTATGAAATACTGCACTGGCACAACTGTCTTAGTGAACTTTAGGACCCAAATTATAAGTAAGAATTCTAGCAAAGTGTATTTTTAAATGTGTTTTTGTGTAGTTCATTTAGTTCACAAATGTTCCTCACTGTGTGACTGGGTTAAAGGAGAAACTTGCTGGGATTTAGGAATTACTGGAGTTAGGAATAACTGTGTGACTGGGTTAAAGGAGAAATGTACTGGGATTTAGGAATTACTGGAATTTTTGGTTTTGAGAAAGTTCCTCAGCAGTTTAACCAGACATAACAAGTAATAGCCAAGTTTTTAGTACCCCTTCACAATCTTATTTTGTCCAGCATTTGTGATACAAAATAGTTTGTAAAGATTCAAATAAACACTGATGGGATAACTTTATTCCTGATTACTTTCCACCTTTTTAATGATTATTATAAGTGCATGTTTTTGGATTGGCATGTTTAGCTAAGGTGATCAGAAACTTTGTTGCAATCTGAAGTGAAGTTGTTCTTTGATGCACTTGCATCTAATCCAGTCCCTAACTCTAAAGATGGTGGTCAGCATATGAGGCCACTGTCTAGTCCATGGATAACCCCACACCAGAGCAGTTCTATATTTCATGATGGGACCTGTGGCCCATGGGGAGAGCTACACAAGAACAGGTACATAGAAGCATAGGAACCTCCAAAGGTCATCTAGTCCAACCCACTCTACAGTAAGCAGGGATGTGCACAACTAGATCAGTTTGCCCACAGCACTGTCAAGCCTGATCTTGAATATAGAGTAGAATAGAATTAACCAGGTTGGAAAAGACCTTTGAGATCATTGAGTCCAACCTATCATCCATCGCTGTCTAGTCAACTAAACCATGGCACCAAGCACCCCATCCAGTCTCTTCCTAAATACCTCCCTGGGCAGCCCATTCCAATGGCCAATCACTCTTTCTGTGAAGAACTTCTTCCTAACATCCAGCCTAAACCTCCCCTGGTGCAGCTTGAGACTGTGTCCTCTTGTTCTGGTGCTGGTTGCCTGGGAGAAATGACCAATCCCCACCTGGCTAAAACTTCCCTTCAGGTAGTTGTAAAGAGCAATAAGATTTTCCCTGAGCCTCCAATGGGACCTCAGCTACCTCCCTGGGCAACCTGTTTCAGTGTTCCAGTACCCTCATGGTAGTCCCTGAAGGGACTTCTGTCAAGATAGAGGATAGTGCTTTTATCATACCTCTCCCAGCCTACAGGCCCTCCTAATGTCTCTCACACCCTTGTTCTATTTCCTGGGGAGGTAGAGAGACAGAGAAGACCTTTATGCTGTATAGGAAGGATGTTGACTTGCTGGAACGTGTCCAGAGAAGGGCAACAAGGTCAACAAGGTTGGTGAGGGGTTTGGAACACAAGCCCTATGAAGAGAGACTGAGGGAGCTGGGGTTGCTTAGCCTGGAGAAGAGGAGACTGAGGGGTGACCTTATTGCTCTCTACAACTACCTGAAGGGAGGTTGTAGCCAGGCAGAGGTTGGTCTCTTCTCCCAGGCAGCCAGCACCAGAACAAGAGGACACAGTCTCAAGCTGCGCCAGGGCAGGTTTAGACTGGACATTAGGAGGAAGTTCTATACAGAGAGAGTGATTCCTCATTGGAATGGGCTGCCTGGGGAGGTGGTGGGGTCACCGTTGTTGGAGGTGTTCAGGAGGAGACTTGATGGGGTGCTTGGTGACATGATCTAGTTGTTGGGTTGGACGCGATGATCTTGAAGGTCTCTTCCAACCTGGTTTATTATTATTATTATTATTATTATTATTATTATTATTATTATTATTATTATTATTATTATTAAATTATTAAACTGATATTGGTGTAGTATTAACACTGTTTAGGCATAGATCTAAAACAGTGCTCTAAAGGCTGGTGTGAAAGATAAATAACACCCAGACCCAGTACTCTTAGAAACGTTTTGATCGGCTGTGCTACAGGCCTTGCTCTGAGATACTTATTCTAAGAAGCTTTTCTGTTTCAGCAGTTATATGAACATTTTTATTTTCACTATTAAGGTTTTCTTGTGAAATGGAAAATTTTAAGTTGCTTATAGTTGGCATATATGGAGATAGGGATGTCTTGCATCCTTTGTCATTTTACACAGCTGCAAATATGGCTGATGTTTTAAAGCTGACAAGTCTTATGAAATTTGTCCAACTCTCCTTCTGAAAGCAGGAAACAGTTGTGAAAAGCAGAGGCTTAATTTTACATTTAGGTTTAGAAACCTCTGTTTATATTACTACTACATTCTGGAACAGAATATATTCAACTTTGTAAGGGACTATGTTGTTAGTTCTTTTCCAGTTAATAGGAAAAAGCTGGCTTTATTAAAAAATATAACTTCTTTATCTTCAATTTTTAACTTATTTGTTCACTTCTTCCCCTCGTGGTAAATCACTGAAATAGTGGACAAACCAATGTCTGTTGATCTAGTGCTCATTCTGCAGGCAGCATCAGAACAATTCAAGACTTTTGGGTGTTTTTCATTCAGTGTTCCTAGTCGGTGCTGTCATAAGTGATGTAGCATCAAAGTTAGGCTGTCAGTATATATTGTCACTTACTCTTAGTTATGTTGACTTTTAGCAGTCTAAATATAAGGAAAAATTATCTGGAGTTCTTCCTAGTGGTGATATTTTGGTTTCTATTCTTCTTCTGTCATGTAGCTTTTTGATTGCTTATCCTGGGATTTCCAAATAACACCATGAAACCGATGTTCAGAGGAGGATTTGGTTTCAGCAGTTTAATCCCAGCAGAAATGCAGGAAGAGTGATGAAACCAAACTCCATTTTTTAGTTAATTAAAAGGAGAATTTAGATAACAGCATTCACTTAACTTCTTCAGTAGTGAGAGGCTTCTCCTGCCAATGTGTCCTAGAATTGTTGACAGCAACAAGCATGACCTCTCACCATAAAGCGGATTTTGCCACATTCCCCTGGGCTGCAGCACTCGGTATTTGTGTAGGTTTAATTTGTGAATGTGAATGAGGGAGACTAAATAACATCTTGAGGTCTGATGCAAACAGGCTTCAGGGGGGTTGCCCATAGAGACAAAAATGGTGGTTATTGTGGAGATGTTCATGATTCCAAAGACTAAATAATGGAATTCAGTTGATGCTTTTATAATAAAGTGATACCAAAAAACTATGCATCTCGAGTGACCAATGTGAAACAATCTTGCTAGGATTCCTGAACATGGGTCCTATATCTGTCTCTCCCTCTTGTCATAGATCTAGGCATATACTAACAGAAAAGGGGGCTATTAGGGCTCTTCACTCTATCTGCAATCTGAATTCATGATGTCAAGCTTCACAGTGTATATGGAAGAGTACAAAATGCATCTCTACAAATTTTGTGGTTTTCCTTTCTGAAGATCTGAAGTGCCACAGCTAGCATAGTCTGTGCTGAAGTAATTAAGCTTGGATGCATCTTTTCTCTCTTTTGGTAAAAAGAGAAACTTCAATTCTTGTCATTATTATGCATAAAGAAATGTGTTGTGTGTCAGCACCCGATAATGCAATTATTTTCTAAATTGTGTAACTTCATATAAATGTTTGTGAATTAAATTAAAAATCTCAGGCTCCAAATTTATAGGAGGGGGTGGCTTGGGGGCCATATGTCTTCCTTTTTTGGAATTATAATTTGTATTGTTGGAAAAATAAATAAGGTAGTCCTGAAAATGCAGTAACTGTGTGGGAAAGTGAGCCAGCAAGTAAGCAATACTGAGGATTGACTCTTAAATTGTAGTCACTGTAATATGAACTAAAGCTAGCAGCCTTTTCACCTAAAATTTTTCTGAGAAACTTTTTCTCTTAGTAAAATTACCTGGAAATGTTTTTACTGTTGTGATACGAATATTTTGACTTTTACCAGCACTGTTTTATCTGATAGTTCCACTGAGTGGTGCTCTTGCTCTGCATTTGCTGAGGATGTAGTATTTCTGAGAGTGAAGCCACTATAAATGTCTTTCTCTGAAACAGCTACAAGGACAAAGAGTTCCCTGTGTACAAAGTATATTACTGCAGGTGTGGGGTTTTTTTCAAATACTTGTTTAAATACAAAGTACTTCATCTTGTGATGTTATCCAACGGAATCTTGACTGATCTAGTGTGGGGTGTCCCTGCCCATGGCAGGGGTTGGAACTAGATGATCCTTGTGGTCCCTTCCAACCCTGACTGATACTATGATACTATTACTGAGGTCTCCCAGTATTCTAACTCTTGTATTCCTTTATTGTTTGGCCAGTGAACAAGAAATGCCATACAAGTATACAAGAGTATTATGCTGCTGCAACTTTTGGGAAATACAGTGTGAAATTGTGTGGCAGTGTATACCAAGGAGACCTGGTGGATGTAAACATTTTGTGTCACTTACTAATCTGTGCTGTGTTTCTCTTTTACTTATGAGCAATAGGAAGCAGCCTCTTGCCATAGTACTCTTGATACAATACAATACAATACAATACAAGACACCAGGTTGAAAGAGACCTTCAAGATCATCGCGTCCAACCCATCATCCAATCCAACCCACCTAAACAACTTGACCATGCAACCAAGCACCCCACCAAGTCTCCTGAACACCTCCAATGAAGGTGACTCCACCACCTCCACGGGTAGCCGATTCCAATGGGCAATCACTCTCTCTGTATAGAACTTCTTCCTAACATCCAGCCTAAACCTGCCCTGGCACAGCCTGAGACTGTGTCCTCTTGTTCTGGTACTGGCTGCCTGGGAAAAGAGCCCAACCTCTGCCTGTCTACAACCTCCCTTCAGGTAGTTGCAGAGAGCGATAAGGTCACCCCTTAGTCTCCTCTTCTCCAGGCCAAGCAACCCCAGCTCCCTCAGCCTTTCCTCACAGGGCTTGTGTTCCAAACCTCTCACCAACTTCGTTGTCCCTTCAAGATACAGCTTTCTTTGAAGGTGAAGGCAGAAGCTGTTATTACCGGTGCAAATAGAGGCAGTTCTACAAAAGTTCCACAGATATGCAGCAGTTCACCATTTTTCCAGTAGTCACATACTGAACTAAGTAACATAGAGCTGGTAGAAAAGGAAAATGCCCTCTTCAGCTATTGTGTGCTGTTGCCTTTTAGTTATCTGGCAGGCTATCATTGTGGGTTTAAATCAGGCTCTCAATTTACTTTATTGGGTTTTGAAGATTTACCAAGGTAAATTATTTTTTTTTCCTTCTCTTATTGATCAGTTGAACTCTTGAGTCAGTCAGGAAAATGCACACTGTACTGTAAACCTATTAATGGAATTAATTGAGGACATTATTTGCCAAGAGAAGTAATGCATGTGAAATTGTTCTAACCTTTTCAGAAAAGAAATTAGAAGGATTCTCACAGTACTACAAACTCCTGTGGAGAAACCCTGCTTGTTGTAATGTAGTTGATTATTTTTTTAAACATATGGAGAAGAAACTTTGCAACAAGTGGTTGCACTTGGTTTAAGTGGTGATTCACCAGCCGCTTAAACTTTGTGAAGTAGAACGTTTTCAGAGACTTAGGAAATGATTGTACCTTAATGCAGGTTGCTGTGAGCATTAAAAAAAAATGTTTAGATCTTAGGTTCAAGAGTTTTCCTGCTGTGCAAGTGAATTTCATTGCAGTAATTTTTTTAGTCTAGATGGAATTGCAACCGTAAATGAACAATTCACTCTTGACCTTTCATGATCAGCCCACAATCTTTCTTACCTATTGCATTAAAGTGAGATTGGAGACATCCAATGTAAATGTAATTCCAGAAACGAATGTTGCACATGCAATAAAATCAGGGTTGGGTTTTTTTCATTAGTCTTGCAGCTTGATGCTAGGTTTGGTTATTAAAAAGACACAAAATGCTAACTTTCTTGCATGTAAATTTTACGTGTAAGTAATTTGATCCAAAAATACTTCCAAAAATCTTTTTTTGAGAAAGTGGGCTGTTCTGTTCAAACACCTGGTTGTTGAAACTGTTCCTCTGAGGCAGAGAAATACAAACAGAACTTGATTAATTTTTCTGTTCTTACTCTCATTATTTCATTATTGAGATGATGGAGATCTTCAAAACAGAGCTATGTCACACGTGAATCAGGGTATCTTGATTCCCATGCTAAGAAACTAAATACCAGGCTTCAGTCCAGCTAGTGGAGGAAGACTCCTTCTCCAGCTGGTCATAAACTTTTTGCCATTTCTTTTGCTAGCCATTTGAGAGCTAGGCACACACACATCATGGTTTAAGATATTTGGCGTATATTTTATGCAGCAGCTGTGTTCATGTTTTTCAGCTTGTAATGCCCTTTTAATTGCTGCTTTTCAGGCTTTGCAGTAAGAATTTCTTGATGGAGACTGAAATGGTGAAACATATCGTTCTTTCAAGTGCTTCTGGCTTCCTGTGCCTTAACTTCACCTTAAGCAAAGTTTTAGTTTATGTTTTTATTGTATTTCAGTAAATCTTATAGCAGCAATCAGCATCCAATCTTTAACAAGGAGACATAATTGCAAAATTACTAGCTAATGGCACAGCTATAGATACATAAATGTGCTGTTTGTGATGAAGTAATTAACAAAGTGGTTTAGGTTAAATTTTACTTCTAATTAAAGAAGTAATAATTTATAAATATGGAAACACAGCATTTTTAGATGTAAAGCAGCATCCAAAAAGATAGCTAATATCCTAGTTGAACTAACAAATCGTAGTGGTCATATGCCCTTACACTGACTAAAGAAGGATGAGTTTTTGTTCCTCTATTTGAAAATGTGAAGAGTCATCTTAAGCATACTCTTAAACAGTACATGTTATATAGCAGTTTTCATTACTCAGCTTTATTTAGTCACATTTGAAACACTGTTTTTACCTTGAATCACATGTCTGTTAAAAAAAACCCCATCAACAAACAACCTTGAACAGTCTGGTAATTGATTAAGTACCAATGCCTGATAAACTCTGAAAGGAAAATCTGATATTGATATAAAGAAAATTGCTTTTTGGGAGAGAAATTCTAATTTCTTCAGTGAAAACTTCCCTGGGGGGAGAAAGTTCTTCACAGGGAGAGTTGTTAGCCAGTTGAATGTGCTGCCCAGGGAGGCGGTGGCATCACCATCCCTGGAGGTGTTCAAAAGGGGATTGGATGTGGCACTTGGTGCAATGGTTTAGTAGTCATGAGGTCTTGGGTGACAGGTTGGATTGATGATCCTTGAGGTCTCTTCCAACCTTACTGGTTCTATGATTCTATGAAATAATCCCTTATGATTTTTTTAATCAGAAAACATAAATACATTTGGATTCAAGTAGAAACTGACAGTAAAATGATCTTGTGGAGAACAGATAAGTTTAAATTGAGGGATAAATTGGCAATTAAGAAAGCAAAAAAAACCCATAAAGCTGGGGCTTTTAGGGATAATGGGAGGTGAAACAAAGAGAAACTATAAGAATATTTTTCTGATTTTGAGTTGTGTGTTGGGTTTTTGGTTTGCTTGTATTTTTAGATAGCTTTCTGGACACTGAATTTACAGTAATCTCAATCTATATGGGCCCGGGGAGGTGGTGGAGTCACCATCATTGGAGGTGTTCAGGAGGAGACTTAATAGAGTGCTTGGTTGCATGGTTTAGTTGATTAGGTGGGTTGGATAATAGGTTGGAGGCAATGATCTTGAAGGTCTCTTCTAACCTGGTCTATTCTATTCTATTCTATTCTATTCTATTCTATTCTTAAATTGGTCTTTTGGGAAATGAAATTATGCATTCAAAGTGAGGGGCTAAAGAGAAATTTAGTTATTTAGCTATTTATTTATTGTAACAGAGCTGAAAGTACATCTGAGTCCACACTTACGACAGTTAGCTTTCGTTCTCAAGCATGTCTATCAGAAAGATAAGACAGGAGGAGGAAGAAGGTTAAGTGATTGCTATGTAGGTATTAAGAATTTGCTTTTTTGGGTAGTTTCTTTCCTACATTGCCCATTTTCAATAGCTTCAGCTCTGCAAATACATAGATTTGTTGCAAAAGTTAGAAAATAGGAGCAGTCTCTTCTGTCACAAAACTCATTTGGATGTTGTCTGTGCAATAATGACAGTTTGGAGCTTGTAATAGTTTCAAGATTGGGACATGAAGTTTTTAGAGACAGATTTGTAGATTTTTAGACTGACAGAGGAAATGGTAGAAATGTATCTCAAATATTTAACATGTCCCCTCAATAACAAAAGAACCATAACAAAATAAAACCACCTCAGCTAGATTGCCCTGACATATTTCCTTTCTAAGCAAAATTTTGCCTTTTAACAAGGCAGCTGTTTTTCTGTTTCCTCAGGAAAAGTGACAGGTTGATATTGTAATGTCAGGTTTTCAGGAAAGTTTAGGATCAGGAGACTTTAGCTACTTCTGTAAGTCGCTGTTTTCTTGCCTTTTATCCTAGCGCAAAGCCAACTTACTAGAAACATATCAAACACTTGGAGATGGTATCAGGTATGGTATTCAGATGGTATTCAGTTGATATTCAGGGTGGATGTGAGGAAGAAGTTCTTCACCATGAGAGTGGTGAAGCCCTGGAATGGGTTATCCGGGGGGGTGGTTGAGGCCCCATCCCTGGAAGTGTTTAAGAGCAGGTTGGATGAGGCTCTGGCCAGCCTGATGTAGTGTGAGGTGTCCCTGCCTATGGCAGGGGGTTGGAACTAGATGATCCTTGTGGTCCCTTCCAACCCTGACTGATACTATGATACTATGATCTACAAGAGTAGATACATCTGTTACGGGGAATGGACCACTGAAGTTACCCGTTTTGCAGTTCTGGGCCATATTCAGTTTTTGCCATGTTGCAATACATTTATCTTCCTCTTGCATCTTTCCTTCTATAGCTTGTTGGCTGGATAGAAGATGGCTCCTTCAGTGGTTGGTCTGGAAACTTGGAGAAGTTGATTCGTGTGTTGAACAGGAGGAAGGGGGAAAAGAAGAAGGGCAGTGTATACACAGAAATGGGGATGTTTGAAGTGTGCAAACCAGTTTTGACATTGAGTGATTGTCCTCACAGCAGCAGGTTTTTGCTTATCAGTTTTCTGGAAAGGGTAGATGGTACGTTTTCTTCAGAGTATTTTTAAGCAAAGGTTTAATTGTCAGAGGTTTCAATCAATATAAACTTTCTGCATGTGTAGAAAGACCCTCCTCTAGGACATTAGTTCATAAAATGTAATAACATTTTTTTTGAGAGATCTGGTGTTTTCATAGAATCATAGAATCAATAAGGTTGGAAAAGACCTCAAAGATCATCAAGTCCAACTTGTCACCCAACACCTCATGACTGCCTGCTAGATCATGGCACCAAGTGCCACGTCCAATCCCCTGTTGAACACCTCCAGGGATGGTGACTCCACCACCTCCCTGGGCAGCACATTCCAATGGCTAACAACTCTCTCTGTGAAGAACTTCCTCCTCACCTCGAGTATAAACTTCCCCTGGTGCAGCTTGAGACTGTGTCCTCTTGTTCCGGTGCTGGTTGCCTGGGAGAAAAGACCAACCACCTCCTGGCTACGACCACCCTTCAGGTAGTTGTAGAGAGCAGTAAGGTCTCCCCTGAGCCTCCTCTTCTCCAGGCTAAGTTTTGGCAAGTACTACTGTAGCTTAAGGCTGTAGATGGTAAGGCACATGTCTTACATGTGAGTGCAGTTGCACTAGCAACATCTTGAGGTTTTTGTTGTCTCTTAACAAGGTTAGAGAAGATCTTGCTCCATTAAAGCATGTCGCATGTTACCTTTAAAAAGAGATCTGAGCAGGTTTGACTTTTTTTTTACCTTTTTAAAAAACTTTTTTTTCCTTTTTAACACCTGTACCTGTGTCCTCACAACTCTCAACCATAATGGCTTTATAAAAGAAAGTCTATTTTTATGATTGTATGGATATTGGGAATTTGTGTTTGCTTAGTGTGATGCATCATGACCGTGTGAGTGTTGAAAGGAAGCAGAGTTCCTGCTGTTCTGACAAAATGGAATGATTGTTTTAAATGTTTGGTATGTTTTATAATGGAAAACTCATTAAAATGCCATTTTCATGGGGTAATTTACCTTTTTGTTGAAATTGTGGCTACCTAGAGCTCTGCTGTGTGTGGTCATACAACATCTTGGAAAGAGTTTGAGGAAGTTAAAAGTTCTGACCATTGACATAGACAAGAAAAGGGTTTTCATTTACTGCTCTTTTTTTCTTTTAATCATCCCTGTTTAGTTGTAAGTACATTTCAGCAAAAGAATTTGAGGTTCCTGTATCATGAGTGTTTAACATCCCATGTATTTGAAATAGCTTTTTCTCTATTCAGAAGCAAGCTGGTTTTGTCCAGGGCCGTTCCTATGTTGTTTATAGATTTTTAGGCATGTAAATATTGTATATTTTGTACATAGTCATTGCATTTCATATTTCTAGATGGTAGTTTTGCTTGTAAATATATCTTCATTTGCTTTCCAACTGAGCTGGTCTGGCAATTTTATTTTGGGGGTAATTTCAATCCACCACAGCTTCGCCTCTTCAATAGCAAGTATGTATTGCAGGTGAACGCTTGGCATAGAAAGAACATATAAAGGTATTCTCGAGTCTGAGCAAAATTTGAGAGGACCTGGGTATTTTGGTGGTTTGATTTTGTTTGTTTTGGTGTTTTTTGTATTTTCAGAGGAAATGACAAAAAGTAAACATCTGTTATAGGCCTCATATACCACCTGTGTGTAAATTGATCAGATATGAGGTATCCAATTAGCAACTTAGGACTTTTCTGTTTTTAATCTGGGCCACATCTATATCTATATTATATTTCTCCAGTGCAGGTTTGGAACTAGAACTATCTGATCCATTATGATTCTTTACATTCTTTTATTTAGGATTGGCTGTCAGAATAGCTTGCTTAAATATTCTCCATCTCTGCTGTGGTACCTGATCACTGTGAAACCTTAGCAGTTTCTCTAATACTGCAAAGCTTTAACAGTCCAAACTGCAAAGAAAATATCAAATATTATCAAATTATGTTAGTCTCTCTGTGACTTTTTGACAATCTGATTTTATAATAATACAATACAATACAATGCACCAGGTTGGAAGAGACGGGCTAATGTTAAGTAATTCAAAGGAGGCAGTCTCAACTTTTCTGATATTTTAAAGTTAATGCTGCTTCTCTGAGGTATGACAAGATAAAATATACCATCAGTAGTTACATTATGAGAATGTTTAACATACCTGTCTCGGGGAGAATTGCAGGATACTGGCAGAAAGTGGAGAGGTCACAGAATACACATCCAGTTTCCAATTCACACTAATGCTTGTGTAAGATAATAGATTTCAAAAACTTGCTTTGCTTATTTTCTATCTGGATCTTCTAAGTTAATAATTTATCTAGCTAATGATTTGTCCTGTGTTGTCAGTTTCTAAACATTCTTACAAGGGTTAATTGGTATTAATTAACAAGCAGGATTTGGGTATCTGTTGCAGAAGAAATGTTTTGTCTGTATCAATTTACTCTCATTTCCTTTAGAGATAGTAAAATGTGATTACTAGAGATAGTAATGTGATTAAATTTGGAAAATGTGACCAAAACGATTGTCATCCCAGGAGTCCAGGACACCAAATGTATTCATATAGGGTTTGTTAGCTTGCAGGATTTCTACCTAGCCTGGGTTTCACTTTATTAAGGCTGATCTGTTCATACTTCAGTTGCTTGGTTTGCTAGGTACCACGTTTCACACTGACTGCTCACCATCTGAAAGGGAATGTATATGTATTGATTAGATGCTGTTCTTAATCACCAGCTGTTTTTTTCATGCAGTTCAAGGCAATCAAGAGTCTCTTAGCATTCTGAGCTTTGGGGGTTTTGTTTGGTTGGTTTGGTGGTGGTGTTTTGTTTTTTTTTCTCAAGGAGATATTTGAGCACTGACCTAGCAGTAGTCTTAAGCTATGAATTTTCATAGTTTTGGTTATAGTCCACAATGTAACTTAGTTACTTTGTATCTGACCAAAACAACTTGAAGATTGTAAAGCTGGTGAAGAGTGAAGTGAGGAAGATGCATTACCTAATTTTTTCCAGTGTTTTGGGGAAGGCATGTAATGGTTATAAGAACTTCAGGTACAATGGGACAGTTAGTACGTTAAATTGTACATTGGATCACCAAAGCTGATTTAGGATTGACTTGATGTTTGTAACGGATCACTGGTATGAATATTTCTGTATGAGTCCTATGGATAGTAATCTTCACTATTAATAGCTTCATAATTTACATGAATCCTACAAAAACATCTTGTTAGGCTTTTTGGTTTGGTTTGGTTTTTAATCAGTAAAAAAATGGGGGAACACTGCCCAATATTTATCTAGTATTTATAAAGCATTTTCTTACACAGGACTAGGGAACAGAGGGTGTTTTCGTATTCTTCACTTCTGCATCATTTTAAAATCAGTTATTTCTATCTGGTCTGAGGCTTTGTAGTTTTAAAGGGAAAACGTAAAGCAGATTTTTGGCCTGGTCTTCACAGAAAAATTAATAAAACACCCATTTGTCACTGCAGTGGAAAAGATGGCATTGTGTATTTAAATGTAAATAATCTGTGCAAGAAAAAATTTCCAAACTGCTCACATGCAGGAATGTGCACACTTATCTAGCTTCTTTACTTTCATAGAGTCAGTAAGGTTGGAAAAGACCTCAAAGATCAGCAAGTCCAACCTGTCACCCAGGACCTTATAACTACTAAACCATGGCACCAATTGCCACATGCAATCCCTTTTTGAACACTTCCAGGGACGGTGAATCCATCACCTCCATGGGCAGCACATTCCAATGGCCAGTCGCTCTTTTTGTGAAGAACTTCTTCCTAACATCAGCCTAAACTTCCCCTGGTGCAGTTTGAGACTGTGTCCTCTTGTTTAGTTGCTGGTTGCCTCGGAGAAGAGACCAACCCCCACCTGTCTACAACCTCCCTTCAGGTAGTTGTAGAGAGCAATAAGGTCTCACCTGAGCCATATTGGACTTTACTAGTATCACTTCTCATCTTCCTGCACTTTCCTGAGTATTGTGTATTTTTAACTGAATGAAGAACCTTTGGGCTTCAGTTGGACTTTTTAAATGCATAGAAGACAATTTTTGAAAGCTTAGTCAGTTTATATTTTTAGGGATCTACTGTGCTTTAACGAATTTTAAGAGGGCATGGCAGCCATATGTAGGCAAGAAAGTCATTGCCTTCACAGCTCTGTTAATGTTACTTTTTTTTTTTTTTTCTTTGTGTGAAATACTCTGGTTTTAGATCTGCATTAAGATGCAGTAGGGCTGTGAGGCTTAGGTGCCTGTAGATAAAAGAAAAATCAATGAAAACAGATGCTGGTGTCAGGGACAAAAACTCTGTTTTCTCTTGTAAATATCAAACTAATATAGACACCCACTAGGGAAACTGATCAGAGATTTGTATTCCTGTTGTCTGTTGGCTGCTGTTCTCTGAGAATCGAGTCAGTAAGTATCATGGGAAGGAGGCAGAGCTCTGCATAATTCTAGGGAAAACAGACTGGTAAAGTTAGGCCTGGAACAGCTAAACCCTCCTGTCAGTTTGGTTCTGATGCAAATGAATATGCAGATTTGCATTTATTAGGCAATCAGATGGGGCACCAAGCACCCCATCCAGTCTCTTCCTAAACACCTCAAGTGATGGTGACTCCACCACCTTCCTGGGCAGCACATTCCACTGGCCAATCACTC